>JAQHUG010000230.1:1440082-1462186 GCA_028555095.1 Dicrostonyx torquatus | reverse complement strand
GCTAACTCGTGCCATCCTGGGAACAAGGCCTTGATTTCACACGGTCTGTGGAGCTCCTCTAAACCGGTCCATGGCAGGTAGCCAGCAGCACCAGCAGCCAGTAGTCAACAGTGGATGGGTGTCTATCAGCCGAAGTCCACAGGGACCCAGAAACTCCATGCTGAAGTCTTCATAACTCTTATAAGGTGACTTATAGCAGGAATACACCTGGCCACCCGGGAGTGCTGCCCGCTGCTCCAGCTCTCAGGCCACCAGCACGTGCATCCAAGGCACATTACCAACATAAACTCGACTGTGCTCCACAGAAGCTGGGACGGCCTGTGAGTGGAAGGGCGCATGTCACCAGGGGTAGCCCTCCGTTGACCTTCCTTCCAATGGCCTCCAGGACCATTTCAGCAAGGGTAGGGGTGTTTGTGGACTGCCCCCGTAGAAGGGGTGGCCCTTGATATTAGGTCCCACAGCTTCCATGCTGCTTGTGTAGACCAGGAACTGAGTTCCAGTCTGTATACAAACCTCAGTCCCATTCTGTGTGCCTCGCACGTTCGCTTTGTGGATGGTCTTTGGACTGGCCTTCCCAAACACATCCACCAGGCCAGCTGTGTGGAAGACCACTGAGATCCAGCCACGGCAGCTGCAACCTCGTGGGCCTGAGTCACATCTCCCTGGATGGCGGTCACCTGCACACGCCCTGTTTTCAGCTCCTCCAGCCAGGAACCGAGGTGCAGGTCAAAGACGTGCAGCTCCCAGAGCCTGGGCTCCCGCTCCAGCAGGATTCGAACGATATGCTCCCCCAGGAAGCCACAGCCACCTGTGCAGATTCTGTCATGCTCGGCTGTAGCTAGTCCCAGAGCCACTGGGAGGGGGGCTGCTGGGAGAGCTAGCTGCACACGGGCTTCCTTCCTTCTGCTTGCCCCTCCACTGTTTATTTTTATTTTATGTGTAGAGTGTTTTGTCTCCCTGTGTATGCATGTCATGCGCATGCTTGGTGCCCACAGAGGCCAGAAGAGGGTGTCCGATCCTGGAACTGGAGTTACAGATGGTTGTGAGCGCTGGGAACTGAACCAGGCTCCCCTGCCAGAGCAGCAGCGCTGCCAAGTGCTGAGTCCTCTCTCGGTCCCAGTATCCTCTTATTTGATGGTCAACTTTATACTCACAGGGGATGATTTGTGTAATTAATGGAGGCAACAGAGCGATGATTCGAGACTCAAAATGCAAGGCTTGCCTTTTGCAGCTTAGCAGCTAATTTCCAAATGTGCACTGTACTTTGAGACTCAGCAACCAAAAATTAACCTCTGCAGAAGTTTAAACCATTCATTTCAAAACGCCGATGACTCTATCTGCATCTCTCCGGGCCTCAGGCCAGGGTATCACTTTGAGGTCTGCCTGCTTTAGTTAAATTTGTTGAAGCACTCGGTCATGTACAACATTTTTTAGAAAGAAACTGTAATTACTTCGATGATAGTTCTCTGATAGTTTTTTTTTTTAATCACTGACAAAAATAAATCACATGAAAATATTCAAATTGAATTTGTGATAAATCCAAAGGCCAGAAATACCAGCAGGGATATGTGCCCACCCCCACGCCAGCAGGGATATGTGCCCACCCCCACGCCAGCAGGGATATGTGCCCACCCCACCCCCGCAAGAGACCCTGTCCTTCATTTTCTCAACCTTCCTTTCCCTGTTAGTATCCTCTGTCCCCAGGTAGTTTTACTTTCATGTTATCTATCTATCTATCTATCTATCTATCTATCCATACACACTGTGTGTGTGTGTACACTCTAAAAATCTAGGAACCACAGATGAGAGAAAAATATGATAATACTTGTCTTTCTGAAATTGGTTTAACCATTTTCTTACTCCTAAAGAGCCATTTTAATTCACTACTCTAACCAAATATTACAAGAAGTTGTTAGACGGCTGCCAACAAGACAGTGTCTTTAACCTACAGAGAATTCAGAGCACGGGTATGGAAGATAGTGCTCAGCAGTTATCAGGGAGTCAAAAGATACTAATGGGAGAAAGGAAGCTTGAGGAAGGGAAGACAATGTTATAAGAGGAATATTCTCACTATACAATACGAATATGAAAGGATAAAAATGAAAACAGACATTTTAAAGACAATTCCACAAAGCCTCGCTTTTCTAGGATGAGTAAACCTGTATAAAGCAAGCAGAAACCAGAGTTAATTAAATTCTGTAAAAGTGGGAAAATGAGAGGACCCGCCTCGCATTACTGCAAATCAGGAACAGGTGACTCAAGACAGAGCCTTCCAGAGGAGGAAAAGGACATGCTGGCAGACAGCATGATCAATGCGAGCGTTCCGAGGCTGAACAATATGACTCAAAGTCTCTGGGATCCATCTGGGAGAGTTATTTGGATCACATAATGTACCGGACAGTTTATTTTTAAAATCCATTAGTACAACAATTATGCCTTTTTAGAAGGCCAAGGAAAGGGTACGATGCCAACATTAGATGAACGAAAAGGCCAGTATATACATGAGGATACGTGCTGACATGTGATAAGACCAGTACATATGTGAGGATGTGTGATAAAACCAGTACATACGTGAGGACGTGAAAAGACCAGTATATATGTGACGACACTGGATAAGACCAGTACATATGTGAAGACATTGGATAAGACCAGTACATATGTGAAGACACTGGATAAGACCAGTACATATGTGAAGACACTGGATAAGACCAGTACATATGTGACGACACTGGATAAGACCAGTACATATGTGAAGACACTGGATAAGACCAGTACATGTGTGAGGACATTGGATAAGACCAGTACATATGTGAGGACACTGGATAAGACCAGTACATGCGTGAGGACATTGGATAAGGCCAGTACATATGTGAGGACACTGGATAAGACCAGTACATGTGTGAGGACATTGGATAAGGCCAGTACATATGTGAGGACATTGGATAAGACCAGTACATGTGTGAGGACATTGGATAAGGCCAGTACATATGTGAAGACACTGGATAAGACCAGTACATGTGTGAGGACATTGGATAAGGCCAGTACATATGTGAGGACACTGGATAAGACCAGTACATGCGTGAGGACATTGGATAAGACCAGTACATATGTGACGACACTGGATAAGACCAGTACATATGTGAGGACACTGGATAAGACCAGTACATGCGTGAGGACATTGGATAAGACCAGTACATATGTGAGGACACTGGATAAGACCAGTACATGTGTGAGGACATTGGATAAGGCCAGTACATATGTGAAGACACTGGATAAGACCAGTACATGTGTGAGGACCTCGCAAACAAGACGCTGCTTGTGGACTGGATGCTCTACCTATGTGCAGAGAATCTAGAGTAAGATGAACAAGTCCGTGGTTTAAGAAACTCCTATCTGAAGATAAAGTGCACAGAGAAGTGAATTTATGTGCACGCGTGCTCTCTCAGGCTGTAGGTCATTCAGTGTGCAGCGAGATAGAAATCCATGAGAAGCACACTTACGAGGCAGGCGCCTTCATGAAGTTCTCTTTCATTAGCAGGCCAGGAGTCAACCAAACAGAAGAGGGAGCATTTAGTTTCTCAGGATTTGGGGCACGGTTAACACAATTTCGAGACATGATTTTATTATAAATATATGATAGTTTTGTATTTAAAAGTATCATTTTCATGCAAAAAAAAAATCCTTGAAGGAAAACAAGTAGAAGTAGGCTAATTTATTCTTCGTATGGAACCCAATTAACTCAGCTGTTTTCTAGAGGGCTCGGGACAAGGCCATGACTATAATTACAATGGAACAGAAGTTCGAGTCCCCTTCAGGGGTACAGATAGCATCTCTCAGTGACTTACGATATCCTCGGTTTAGCCCTCCGGTGTCATGGAGAACCCCTGGTTGAAGGGATTTGGCACAGTAGGAGACTTAACAGCAGTTACACCGCCCAAGTGTGACATAAAAACCAATCAAAGCAGAGCCCTGACCCAGTGGCGCTCCAGGGAAGATGGCGGTACAGAAGCTGCCGCCATGTGACCATTGGAGAAGTGTCAGGACAAGAAACAACAGACTCTGTACAAAGTGAAAGGGTAGGAGCTTCGGAAACTCACCAAGGCGATCACAGAACATCTGAAGAAAAGTGCAGAGAAAAATGTAGGTGTCGCCCGGTGGTGATGGCAGCCCGCGCCTTTAATCCCAGCACCCAGAAGCAGGCGTTCTCTGTGGGTCTGAGGCCGGCCTGGTCTACAGAGCTAGTTCCAGCACAGCAAGGGCTACATAGAAAACACCTTGTCTCGACTCAAACACAAAAGGGGGGGCTCCCCCTAAAAAGGAAGCCAAAGAGAAGCAGGAGGCATAGAGGGGTCCTGCTGAAAAGTGACCCTTGGGACATCTCCAGCCCTCACAAACCTCCTGTACAGATGGCAATTGATTGGGGGAGCTGGGGTGATTCCTCTAGAAGGCTGCCCATCAGTGAAGAGGAATCCCATCATGTTACTCCTGGCCACCATCTTGAAAAGTTTGTATTCTGTCAAATGGAGCTTCCCTGGGAGTCTGACATGTGGAAACAACCACAAGTCAGCAAGCCAGAATCTAACCTGCTGCAAGCCCAGGGAGAGAGACCTCTCGGGGAGGCAGCTGTGGCAAGCAGGAGTGCCAGACACGGACAAGCCAAAAAAGAGCAGGTGGTGGGACACCCTGTTCAGTCTTTTCAAACAACACTGACACAGACCCCTCAAACTGCTCCACACATCAGAAATGGAGAGAACACCAACCACTCATTCTACAAAGCTGGCATTACCCTAGTGCCAAAACTGGATAAGAACATAACAAACGAAGCTAGAGACTAAGTTCCCTCCCAGACATTGTCTTAATTAGGGTTTCTATTGCTCTGAAGAAACACCATGGCCACGACAATGCTTATAAAGGAAAAACATTGAATTGGAGTGGTTTAGGTTCTCAGAGGTTTAGTCCATTATCATCATGGTGCAGCGTAGTGGCATGCAGGCAGACATGGCGCTGGAGCTGGGAGTCCGACATCTTGATAGGCAGGCAACTGGAAGTGACTTCGCGTGGCTTGAGCATATACGGAACCTCCACAGTGACATACTTCCTCCAACAAGGTCACACCTACTTCAACAAGGCCACACCTCCTAATAGTGCCACTTTTGGGGGAGGGGGGCTTTTGCTTTCAAAGCCTCACAAATAAATACAAAAGTTCTGAATAAAGTTTTTAAACACCAGGCAAGTTGAGATAAGTCAGCAGGTGAAAGTGCTTGCCATGTGAGCCTGAAGGCTTGAGGCTGATCCCCAGAGCCAACACAAAGTTAGGAGAGAATGTTCTCCGTGAAGTTTTCCTGTGATCTCCACACATGTGACATGGTATGCACATACACACACACACACACACACACACACACACACACATGCTCAGACACACACATGCTCAGACAATAGTAAAAAGTTTTTATTAAAGTTTTCAAAAACTCCTTTAAATTAAATTTGAGAACCAAAAACCTGGGCTGGAGCGATGGCTCAGGGGTTAAGAGCTTTGACTGCTCTTCCAGAGATCCTGAGTTCAGTTCCCAGCAACCATATGGTGGCTCACAAGCACTGGAAATAAGTTCTGGTGCCAACTTCTGTCCGCAGGGACGCATGCAGGCAGACCATTGTATACATAATAAATAAATAAATCTTTTAAAAAAATGAGAACCAAAATGGTTTCATTTCAGGAGTGCGAGGTAGTTCAACATATGAAAACTTATGAGTAAAATCCAGCACAGGGACAAACAGAAGTATTGATAATATCAGTTGATGGAGAAAAGGCCTGGACAAGGCTCACCATCCCTGTATGAGATTAGCTTTAAGAAAACTGGGAAGAGACTAAACAAATCTCGACATAGCGAAAGCAGACCAAACAGACCAAGAACCAGCATCCGAACTCTGAGTTAAGACAAGGCGCCCACTCTTCTCTTCTTGTTCAGTGCAGCTCTGGAAGCCTTAACTAGAGCTGTAAAACAGGAGAAAGAACGGAAAGGAATACAAAAGGAGAGGAAGAAGTCAAAGGATCCCTGATTGCTGGTAACATGATCCGATATTTCAAAGACCCTCAGGCCTCCACCAGCAAACCTTTGCCCTCTCATTAAGCAAAGTAGTAGGGTACAAAATCAATATGCCAAACTCAGTAGCTTTTCTGTGACTCATGAAAGAACTTTCTAAGAATGAAATCAGGTGTAACACGAGGGTCCTGCTCGTTGGGGTTTCTGTCCCGCCCAGTACCCCACAGCCGGCAAGCCCCAAAGAAAATCACACAGAGAGTCTACATTAGGTTATTAACTGATTGGCCCATTATCTCAGGCTTCTTACTAGCTCCCATAAGTTATATTAACCCATTGTTCCCATCCATGCCAGGCACATGGCCGGTACCTTTTCTCAGCTGGGACAGGGACACATGCTGCTTCCTTGGTGGTCTGCACAGGAATGCCAGGGAAGCTTCCTGCTTCCCAGATGTTCTCCTTTCCCTGCCTCTACTTCCTGTCTGGTTGAACCGCCTATACTTCCTACCTGGCCAATCAGCATTTATTTAAAACATGATTGACAGAATACAGACACATCTCCCGCACCAATTAGGAATTTAAAAAGCACTAATGCATAATGTCTTTAAAAAGATAGTAAAATACGATTCCCTCATGGTGGTGCACACCTTTGATCCCAGAATTTGAGAGGCAGAGGCAGGCAGATCTCTGTGAGATCAAGGCCAGCCGGGTGTACAAGGAAAGATTTAGGCCAGGCAGAGTTGCACGATAAGACTCTGTCTCAAAAAACAACTATAATATTAAATAAGCAAATAAAAGTTAAATGCCTACAAAAAATCTAACCAAGGGGTAAAGAACTTCTCCAGTGAAAATGTTAAGACATTGAGGAAGACACTAGCAGACAGGGCTGCCTACCAACCTCATGGATTGGCAAAGTTGATGTTGTAAAAATGACTGTACCACCAAAATAAATCTATAGGGTCAATATAATCCCCGCTGAATTCCAATGGCGCCTTCACAGACCTAGATAGAATGATCCTAAAACTCATAATAAACAGAAAGAAAAGCACTGCTAAGCAGAGAGTGTTAATGGTGGAAGTTTCACTATTCTGAATCCTAAATTATACTACAGAGTCGTAACAGCAAAACCTGCATAGGACGGGCACAAAAGAGATGTGTGCAGCGCTGGGACAGAGAACTAAACTGGCTACAGTCACCTAAATTCAGGGGGAAATGCCAATCATAGGTGAGAGGAGAAAAGACAGCCTCTTCAATCGATGGGTTCTGCAAAAAGGCTTTCCATGTGTAGACTAAGGAAAACAGGCCCATAGCCCAGCTCCAAAACCTATGCAACCACCTTAGAAATACCTCCAAAGACCAGAAACTCTGACACTGCTACAAAAGACACTGGTAAGACACTTGAAATACAGGCATAGAAGTGAGTCCAATAGCATGAGAAATAGTCCCAAAAATTGAAACATGAGATTATAAGAAATTTCAATCAAGAAAATGCACCAAATAAATAAATAAATAAAAAGAGATTATAAGAAATTAAAAAGTTCTTATAATAATGTGGTCCTTCACATCAAGGGAAAGCAATCCCCAGAGTCAAGACTGCCTGCAGGGAGGAGAAAATACTCACCGAGTATTCATCAGAACAGAAGGAAATATGCAGTATATCTATATCTATAGAGAGAGATAGATAGATTTACAAGACTGCAAAAACCAGGAGTTCCCAAATCATCTCATCACTATATGCACTGATGGACTGAACAGAGAGATGTAAAGAGAAGAGATAATTCAAACGGCCCATAAAAGAGCAACACCCTTAGCTGTCGGGGAAATGGGACTTAAAACTCACTGAGCGCTCCCTGCCAGCCGACGGCTTTCATCAAGGAAAGCCACACCAACAAATGCCGGTGAGAGCGGGAATATAAACCGGGGTGTCCATATACAAGCCGGTGTAGAGGTTCCTCGAAAATGAGAAGTCCAGCGTATGAGTCAGCTGAACCCCTCTTGGGTATCACCAGCTCGTCCGCGTACCACGGAAACAGCACTTAGCCGTGTTCACTGCCGCACTCCTCACTGGACCAGCCTACACATCCGCAGCAGACGGGTAAATGGAAGACGGCACATGCGCAAAAGGATCATTTTGGCCATTGGGAGAAATGAAAGTATAACATTTTCAAAAATCTCAATGCAACTACAGATTATTACATCAGACAAGCCAAACTCAGACAGACAAATACCACACATTTTCTCTTATGTGCAAAGTTTAAATTAAAATTTCTAGGTTTGTACTTGCATCATGTACACGTAAAGCCATGAAACGAGGAACAGGACTTAAGAGAAGAAGTCCTAAGCGGTGAGGGGAGGGGATGGAACCCATAGGTCACAAAAGCAGATGGGAGACCTATTAATATTTGAGAGGAAGGAATGGACCAGAAAGCGGAGGCCAGAGCAGATGGGTGAGGCCCATGGGGGAGGGGTGTGTGTAAGAGTGAATCACTCATATGCGCAAAACCCTCTCATTTATTTGTCTAAATTGGTATGAAAAGTGCAGCCTCCCTTCATCCAATTAAGTCTAAAGACAACAAAATGGGTAAGTAATGCTGCCCTCGTGGTCTGAGCTCATCTCTGCCTCTCAAATCCACGGACTGAATCATTTTTACGTGTCATTTCGTTTCTGGTTGGGTACAGCTCCTGTCACTCGTGTGTTTATGCTACTCTGTCATACAGAAAACGGGTCGTGGAACATAAAAACTAGCTGAGGAAGTATGGAGCTGTCAAGGGCTTGTGAAAGGAAGTTGCCAGGAGGAACCGCCCCTTCCTCCACTTAGCCTGCAAGGCAGGCTTCAGAGTAGGACACCAGGCATGTACAGAACCGGGAATGTTGCAGGTCCAGGGCCAAATTACAGCTTTCCTTGGGCTCTCGTTAGCCCCTTAGTAGCCATTCCCTGCTCCTCTCTGCTCTTCCCTTGCCTGACATGCTGTGATTAACAGATAAAAGCCTTCCGAAATGTACTAAGTTAACAAAAATCACAGTTCCCACCAACCGAAAGGCCCCTCACACCATCGGCCTCTGCTTCACTGTAATCCACCCATGTAATATTTCAGACCATTTGAAAAGTCACTTTGTTACATTACTCTAAAATATTCATGAAACTGTTACCACATTGAAACATAGACTTTGGGGGTAACCTAACCTATGTTCCCCGGGCATGGTCTCTCATATTTGGATCCAGAATAAACTATCTCCTACCCTGTTAAAGGTGAGAGCTGTTTTTTTTTTTTCCACAAACACGCTGGCTGAAACAGAGGTGAATTGAAAATATCCTATTCAAATGTCTCAGCCTGTATACTTGGCTTATCCTGGGGAGATGCCCCGCAAGACCTTTACTGGGAGCCAGTCTAACTGAGAGAAATGGTCCAGCAGCTCTGCCTGATGCTCTGTTCATAGATGGAGTATGGTCCAGTCTGTAGCAGCAACTCCCAAAGCTCCCACAGTAATGGGAAATGATAAACACAGTATGAGAGGGAGCCGTGCCGGCTGTGCAGCTGTGCAGGTAGCTATACAGAATGGCCCTACCTGGTCAGTCACACACACACACACACACACACACACACACACACACACACGCACACCTGAAAATCAGCCTGAGGGTCATGACATCCTTGGGCTACACCCAATTCTCCAGGAAAACACAGGTATGAGTCTTCAAAGATAGGATGCCAAGGACTGTGTCCCACCTCCTTCTTGACCTATATTCTAGTCCACTTGTTACTTACCTAGAGCCCTTTGTAGGCTAGCTAAGAGTCTCTGCAAACCCATGTCCTGAAACAGTAGAATAGCCACACAGGCAGCGTGGATTACCACGGCTCTGCTAAGGTGGGCACTGCAGACCTACTGTGTATCTTGACAAAAGGCAACTTGGCTACAACCTTGAGATCCTGCTACACTGTCCTCCAAATGCCCTTTTTCCTTTAATCCTCACGGAAAGACATTTGCAGTTATACAACTGAGCATGAAGGTCTGGGTACACAGCCACCCTCCCCTCTAAACTACGTGATGTCAACAAGACACTGACAGGGCCCAAGTATTCCTCCCTAGAAAAGAGAATCCCTCTCACACTCAGAACTCACAGATGTGCTGGACAATTTCTGCGAGAAGCCATTATTTTCACTATTTTGAACTGATTTCTGAGAAATTAATTAAACTGTAGAGTATGTAGAAAAATAACAAGGTGGTGGTGACACATGCCTTTAGTCCAACTTGACTGCGTGGATCTCTGAGTTCAAGGCCAGCCTGGTCTACACAGTGAGTTTCAGGACAGCTAGAACTATGTAGAGAAACCCTGTCTCCACAAAACAAAACAAAACAAAAAAAAACCACACGCATGTACACACAACACACCTGTGTATATGTGGTACTAATATACATTTATTTATTTATTTATTTATTTGGTTTTCGAGACAGGGTTTCTCTGTGGCTTTGGAGCCTGCGCTGGAACTAGCTCTTGTAGACCAGGCTGGCCTTGAACTCACAAAGATCCGCCTGCCTCTGCCTCTGAGTGCTGGGATTAAAGGCATGCGCCACCACCGCCCGGCACTAATATACATTTATATATATAATACATATATTATTGAGACTATTTCCTAAGCTAAATAGCAAATTAAGTAAGTTTCGTGTGTATCTGTAATCTTGCACTAATTTTTCATAGGTGTTAAAATACTAAAGACACCGTAATGCATTTGGATTTGTCTACTTCACAGCAAAATGCTGGAGTTTTGTTTCTTGCTGAGTAACATTGACTCATCTTGAGTTAGAGACTATCAACACCAGTTTTCCCCGCGAGACGCAGAAAGAGATCTTCACACATTTTCCCTTTCCCTTCTTACCCTTCAGCCAGACCCAGAGCCTCCATCCAGTGCATTTCCCAGAACAAGGCTCCATTCTGCGCCCAAAAGCAAAGGACTCCTCAGACACCCTACCTGCCCACAGTTCACTGGAATAAGAATCAAACCACATCTCCGCCAAAAGCATGCATGAGGATGAAATATGTGATAATCATCAGTTTCAGGTATGAAAACATGCTGAGCACGGGAGAAAAGGTCAGGGCCGGACTTTGACCTTTGTCTCATTGCTCTGGCCCTAAGCGTGTCAACAGTTTGGGACCAACTTCTAAAGAGAAGCTAGCAGACCACAATTGAAGGTCACAAAATGACTCTCACGGCTATTGTCTTCAGTAACTGCAGTTCAAGTTCACGGAAACATGAGCATCTGCTTCCTTCTGACTCAGGGAGGGCGCTACATTCAACACGCTCTGCTTCTGAATCCGCAGCTCGCAAATGTTTGCGCCATCTGCAAATGCTGTGCACACTTGACTTCGGTGACCAAGACTAGTAATGCGCTACACAAACATGCATCGCAGAGGCTGAGACACGGACGGCATGCAGAATACGTGTTCCGTGTAATTAAAGCAGCATGCTGCTAGCACCGGAAGGCACAGATGGCAAATGGAACAGGTAGAAAGGCCCGCTGTTCTCGTATGGATGCTCACATGAGGGAAGGAACAGAACAAGGCGGGCAGCGCTTCCCGCCGTGTATCCCAACTAGCAGGCTTCTTCCCACAACTCTGTGGCCACATGACCAGAGTTGAGCCCGTCCCAGGGAATGGGAATGAAGCCATCAGTACAAGCAAAGAGGATGCTTCTGCCCGAGTCTCATGGGCAGAGGCTGGGTACCAGAGAAAAAAGCTTTCCCCTTCCGTGTGAACAAACAGGGAGCTGCGGTTGCCTCGGCAAGCGTCTGCATCTGCCACACCAGTGTTGCCAACCGTGCAGAAATACCAGGCAGCAGGATCCTGCCGGAAGCTCGAAACAATGAGTTTATAACCGAGACAATGTTTTATGGCACGGATTCTCGACTACCACCAAATGCTGACGACAATAACCAGATAGGAGTCGTATGGTATTGTCCTACCATGTCTTAAGTATTTTGCTTTCTATTAGTCTCTATAGAAACTGCTTCAGCACAGATGACAGCAGAATAGACCATGTGTATTTTCCCATCTAGTCTGCTTTCCTTGTTGCTGTCATTGTCCATCCTTTTTCACTTTGGACCTGGACCGATCTTTGCACTAAAATTCCTTTAGCTGCTGCTGGCTACTTCTCTTAGGTAACTAAGCTCTTACTATGATCCCAGCACCCCTAAGTGCTTTTCACAAATGGCTCCAGGGGTTCCTCTAAATGACATGAATCAGTGCCATCTTCCCTTTTTGCAGGCAGAAAGACAGCCACATGCAGGAGTTGGCTAAAAGGAAGCAACCATCATTTTCCTACTGGGTCTCCTAGGTTATATATGGACACACAACTTTTCCTGAGTTCTGGTTACTACCAGAATTTTGTCACTAGCTTATTTCTAAGCCTTTTTGCCAAAAAATGTAATAAAATATGAAAGGGTGTGTTTTTATTTATCAGGAATGAGCAGTCCTGTAATCAGGATAGAGTGGAGTGGAGAGAAAAGGCTCTTGAAGAAGACCTGGAGTGCAGGGCCAGGCTAGGCTACAGCCTGGGCTACAGCCTGGGCTACATGGTGAGTTTGAAGCTACCCAAGCCTATACAGGAAGGGAAGGGGAGAAACAAGGGGCATAGGAAGGGAGGAGGGCGGAGAGGGTTAACCAGTGGCCCGATGCAGTCTTGCTGAAGGAGCCACCAGTGACTGAGTACTGTAAGTCTCCTGAAGATGAGAACTGCGGTCTTTTGTTACAGAGAAGGAAAGCTACAGCTCATAAAGAGTCGATGCTCGCTGGGAAGTTTCAGATGTGGGTTCAAATTCAAGGGACTCGGATACAGAGCTTACGCGCATTCTTCCTCAAAACCACTGGTCCCACTCTGAAGTGTACACTGCTTAGCGGGCAACTTCCTCCTGGAGTCTGGGTCTTACTCAGGGTCTCTGTTGCTGCAGAGAAACACCATGACCAAAAAGCAAGTTGGGGAGGAAAGAGTTTATTTAGTTTACACTTCAGCATCGCTGTTCACCACTGAAGGAAGTCAGGACAGGAACTCAAGCAGGGCAGGACCCCAGAGGCAGGAGCTGATGAAGAGGCCATAGAGGGATGCTGCTTACTGGTTTGCTCCCCATGGCTTGCTCAACCCACCTTCTTATGGAACCCAGGACAAGCAGCCCAGGGATGGCACCACCCACCATGGGCTGGGCCCTCCCCCATTGATCACTAAATGAGAAAATGCCTTACAGCTGAATCTCAAGGAGGCATTTCCTCAGTTGAGGCTCCTTCCTCTGGTGACTCTAGCTTGTGTCAAGTTGACACAAAACCAGACAGTACACTTTGCTAGTCAGTTTTCCATCTCTCTTAAAAGAGGTAGATTCACCAAAGCAAGAGAGATTTCTTGTAAGGACAAAGCTCCTGAGATGTTGGAACTCAGAAGTTAAAGTGTGCAAGGAAAGCCAGTGGACTGGGGACACAATAAGAGCTGATGTCACCATCTTGAACATCGGTTCATTAGAGCAGCATCTGGGGAAAGTGACGTAATTTCGATGTCTCCGTCTTGAGAATTACTTCAATTTCAGCAAACCTCAGTCTTTTCTCAAAAGTCTGTCAACTAATTGTATGAGATCCAACCACATTGTGGAGGAGAGTCTGCTTTACCCAAATATGATGATTCAAGTGTTAGTCATATCTAAAAATTACCTTCCCGGCAACTTTTAGACCAGTGTTTGACCAAATCACTGACACCATGGTCTAGACAAGTTACCATACCCGAGTAACCACCACAAGAGGTGTAAGCAAGACTCAACAAAGCATAAAGGACACAAACCAATGTATGGCCAACTCCTCCACCTAAGACCTTGACAGATATTTCTTGTCAGCCTGTATCTCCTCCACCATGGAGGTGTCCACAACTCAGGTCCAGGAAGCCATTTTCACTGAGGAATAACCAATCTATAATCCAAAGATTGTCCGTCACATGGATTGCCATCACATGGCCACCATCAACTTATAGGACACTCCAGTCCTCTCAGGGCCTCTCCAAATATAGCAGTTATGCCAGAAAGCCTTTATAAAATAATTTTTAAATCCAGTTTTAGTTAACGTATTTCAGGGCAAAATGGTAAAGTTTAACAGTAAGTCACATTCATTGTTCACTAGGGAAGAAGTGAGCACTAACACAGCAAAGCCTTTTGTGTCACCCACCCCCACCCTAGGCTCTGCTTGCCTGGTCATTGCAGTTCTTCACGTGTGGCCTTTCTGATGTGCGCTGGTCTGAAGGTTTATTAACTGTAACTATGTGCACGCCTTCCACATCATCAACGCAAATATTTTAATACTCAGAAGTGCTCTTATTTAAAAAAAAAAAAACAACATTGTCTATTATGTAGTAGTCATGACCTTTGCAGAAGCTCATAAATTAAACTCATTCACAAAATAAGCGCAAAAAACCTTTATGGCTAAACACAAGGTGAAGGAAGCCTATTTCTCCAGGCTCAGAGCCATTCAGAAGTCAGGATCCACGGCTCATGAGCACCTAGTGCTCTTCACTCTCTATTCAGAGATCTCTTTTTGTGGCTGCCGACTGGGCAGTTCCGCGTCCCATTGTCTGATCTGTGGTGAGCTCTCGTAATTTGGGTCTCTTGGCCTCAGTTTCTTCTGGAGGAATGAATGAGTTAACCCTTGGGCTTGGATCTCCTCTACCTGAACTGAGAATTTCACAGTCTGAGTCTCCTCTAAGCAGAGAGACTCTTTCACAGAAGCTTAACAAATTCACACAGGCAGTAACAACAGTGCGTTCATATTTATCAATTACAATGTATGAACTACATCCTTTGCATATATCGGCTCATTAAATATTCATTGAAGGTATAGTAAGTAAGAATATATGAGTTCGTATTCTGTACAAATTTACTACCGCAACACATCTCCTCTGAGAACTCTGCCGCCTCTCAGGGTGGGGTTGCTACCCTGTCTCCTCAAACTTGCCTCGATTAATACAGTACAGCAGGACAGGACTTCCAAAGGTATGTTATGACAAGGTGACAGGTGGTCTTTCCCCATTGGATGCAGCCAACACGCAAGAGTTCCAAGCCATAAGGCAAGGCACATAAAGGGGTGGCAATCAGGTATTTTTACCTGACAATGTCAGTCACTAGTCATCAAGGAAGTGAGCCTTTGATCCAAACCTCTGACATCAAAGTCTTCCTGGCTAGTGGCAGTCAGGGCAGAGCTGCGTTCTCTGGAAAGTCCACTCTCCAAACCAAAGACTTGTGACCACATTGCTTAGCCGCTGGGCTCTGTGGCACTTTATTTTGCAGAAACAGGTGACTGGTGCAAAGCTACCTGCAGTTCATCCTCATTTTACACATGAGCCTGAATCTACTCATTGGATTCTTATGGACTCTATGTCTTCTCTTATCAAATTCTGATTGAAAGAATTAATAGTCCTTATGATGTTTCTCAGAATACTTCGCCTAACCTTTTTAAACCAATTAATACAAATGTCGTTTACATAGTTTTTAATGTAGTCACATGGTATTTTACCATCAGGAAATCCTACTACCAAAGGCTAAGATGGCTGATAAACATTATTAGCAGAAGGAAACAGAAACCCAACATCAGAAAAGAACTTGTTGCTTGAACTCTTCCATGAACACTTACCAAGAATACAAGGAAGAGAAATTCTACTGCTGGGAGCAGCGGTTCCTAGGAAGCCTGGCCCACTTCTCTGTTAACACATCTCGCTCTCTGGAGCACACCCGCAGACTGAACATGCCTATCCGGCCAAGAAGTGAAAGAGCTACCACGGAAGAAAACGGTGGCAATGTCAAAATTACACAATGGCTGTAACTTCAGACGGATCCCTGAAAGTTTAGTGTGGCCCAGACGTTGCCACCTCAAAAATGGCATGTCGGTGGGGGAGGGGCACTGCAGTTCTTTCAACAGAAAGACAAAAGGCAACCTTGAAAATGATGGGTGAGGAATAACATCTGCAAAAAATAAAAATAAAATCAGAACATAAAAACAGGAGTTAGTTTTTAACAGAAGCAGCATCCAGTTGCTCCTGACGGCGCATGCCTGCATGCCTGTGTTCTCCATGCCTTGAAGGCGGAGGCCAGGGGATCGTGGGTTCAAGGTCAGCCTGAGCTACACAGTGAAACCCATAGGAGCTAACATCAATGCCTAAGAATAGTATGGGAACTGATTGGTCAATTATGCAAGTTGAGTCTCTGATTGAGGTCAACAGCATAAATACAATTATAATTTAATTTTCTATGGTGTGTGATCCTGTAAGCATTTTACATGCTTCTCTTTAAATCGTGACTGAAACTCTATAAATAAGAAAGAATATTATCAGTTCTATAACTCAGCCATCTGAGGTTCAGAAAGAATAAGTGATTCCCTCGAGTCAAATGGCAAGTAAGAAGAAAAACTGTGTTAAACCAAATTTCCTGATTCAAAGCCTTACTTCATATACTAACCTTGAGTTATATGTTTAAAGGAATGAAGACACTGTATAATATTTAAGATTATAAGATATTGTAGCTTATATTTTAAATAGCTTATTCCCTTGTGTGCGTGCGTGCGTGTGTGTGTGTGTGTGTGTGTGTGTGTGTGTTGTGTGTGTGTGTGAATTGCCCTTTATGGCTTCGATCCATTCACTTCCTGGATTCTCAGAACAAAGTGAGATGCCTAGCATATATAATAACATTAATATTTATTTTCAAAGTGATGCATTATATACTCCATAAACAATAAGCATGCTGATTTAATTTAGCACATCAATTGCTTCTAAGTTAAGTCATATAAAAAATTTAAGCCTTGAACCTGAAGGAAAGCTAATTCAATAATCTACTTACCTCACTTCTTTCCTTCTGTATTTGAAATTTATAATAATATGAAACCAAGGCAACTATCCCTATTTCTCCATCTAGTCCAGATTACTGACTGAAAAAAATCACCAAATGCTGCTTAGATAGGAGCTAGACAGGCTATCTCTGGTGTAGTTGTCATGCATGTGACCTGATTCTCAGAGTCAACTCAGTGATAAACAGCCAACCAAGAGACTACTGATCCTAAGGTCCTTAGTGAAAATCCACGGCTGCCCTCTAATTGCCTCTGGAGCGCCTATATTCTGGATCTTTCCCCCAACAGTGAAGGACCATGCTATCTCAGGTCATGGGAATTTGAATAAAAATAACCCCTATAGGCTCATATATTTGAATGCTTATTCATAAAGAGTGGTACTACTTGAGAAGGATTAGGAGGTGTGGCCTGGTTGGAGGAAAAATGTCACTGGGGGTAGGTTTTGAGATTCAAAAGGCCAAGGCAGGCCCAGTTTCTCTCTCTTCCTGCTGCCTGCAGATCCAGATGTAAAAATCTCAGCTGCACCTCCAGCATCATGTCTGCCTGTCTGATGCTTCCCACGGTGACGATAGTGGACTAGACCACTGCGACTGTAAACCAGCCCCAATTAAACACTTTCTTTTATAAAAGTTTCCATGGTCATGGTGCCTCTTCACAGCAATAAAATCCCTAACTAAGGGGCTGGAGAAATGGCTCAGAGGTTAAGAGCATTGCCTGCTCGTCAAAAGGTCCTGAGTTCAATTCCCGGCAACCACATGGTGGCTTACAACCATCTGTAATGGGGTCTGGTGCCCTCTTCTGGCCTGCAGACATACACACAGACAGAATATTGTATACATAATACTAAATAAATAAATATTTTAAAAAAACCCTAACTAAGACACAGGTTTATCTCCAAGTGTAGGGTGCAGCTAGAGAAGGCCGTGACCACCCTCCTGCTTCCTGATGTGTGATTCTGGTTGTGTGAATGTTTTAATAATCACAGGATGGAAATGCCATCGTAAGCAGGAGGGACAGAAACCATTCCTGTCTCTTTAGACAATCCTTAGAGCTATCACACAAGGGTTTTTCCTCTAACTTGTACAGAGCCTCAGTACAAGGGTCCCTGTAGGAAGCAAGGCTAGAACCAACACTTAGTTTTTACTTGACTGGGAAGACAGAAAGATGGGCATTCATTCACGCATCCAATAGGCACCAGGCAGAACCTTAAAAGAAACAGGATGGTGAGGAGTCGTGAAGCTGTCTGCCCACTGAGCTGCCCTTTGATACTTCTCCATAGCACCCCCCATCACCTGGAAAGCCATTAGAAATGCTCACACATAGGGCACACCCCTGGAATTTTTGTTTTACAGTTGTGTTGGAACCAGATTCCCAGAGAAATTTAATGAGTTCTTAGCACAGAAAACCAAGAGCCACAGAGCAAAGGGTGATTGGGCAAACTGATCATGGATTAAGGTAAATTATCTGTGATAAAATCAAACTCCTGACCGTTTCAAAGGTGGTGTCTATGTGTGTGTGTGTGTGTGTGTGTGTGTATGTTTGTGTGAGTGTGCAGATACAGGGGGGGTGTGTATGAAAGAGAATACAGATGTGTGTGGGTATGTTTGTGTGAGTGTGTGAATCCAAAAATGTGTGTGAGAGAGACAGGAGTGTTTGTGTGTTCGTGTGAATGTGTAATCACAGGTGTGGGTGTATGTGTGTTTACAGGTGTGTGTGAGTGTTTGTGGGTAGGTCGAGTCACGTGCCATAAGTGGAGGGAATCAGATAGAGGACAATCTCTAGCATCTCCTCAGGAACCAGATCCATCCAGTTAGAGCCAGGTTCTCTCACTGACCTACAGATTATTGACTGGATGAGGCACAGAGCCCGGAGCTCCTTCTGTCCCCACCTCCTCAGCACTTGTGTCACAAAAATCTGACACTATTACTGACTTATGACGTGAGTCCTAGGGATAGAGCCGAGGTCCTTGTGTGTATAACGCCGTCATTCTACTGACCGAGCCATCCTCCCACAGCGATATTTTATGTTATCTCCCTTAAGATATTTTTATGTTATGTTTCTTGTTTTTTCTCCTACTTTTTGGGGAAAGTACAGCTCAGTTTTATTTAGAGGGGTGAAGGGACAGCCACGTCTGCCTATGCTTGAGATGCCTCTTTAAAGGGAGCCTAGGGCACATTTGTCCTGTCCTGGTAGTAGCAATTGTCACTGAAGGAAAATTACCTCTGTCAGGGCCAGAATGAGGAGGCAAATCCAATATGCCTGCTCCAATTAGAGAAGCTCTCCTGTCCTGTAAGGCTGTGTCTCCTTCCTGAGGATGTCTTCATGGCCATTCAGCGGTGTCAATAACCATTTCTATGGGCTGGGCTATATCTGACTGGCAGAGTGCTTTTCTTGCATGCACAAAACCCTGGGTTGAGTCTGTAACATCACTTATTCAAACATAGTACAACTCTCCATAGGGCGCATTATGTGCCTACACGGACGTAATAGGCTCCTTGCCATCATCCCCATCTGCCCACCCCCCACTCCAGCACTCACAATGGCGCTCAACTGTGCTGAGAGGCAACAGAAGAGAAGAGGATTTCCTGGATCTCGCATCTCTTTCCATTCTCCCAGAATTACTCTCTCAAAGGGAATGGGGCCCAAGGCAAAACAGTTGTCACTCAACAGAATTAAGCGTTCTTTGTCAGGACCCAAAAATGTGAGCCTGTTCCATCTTACGTGAAGGTCAGAGAGTTTGAGTTTGTTTTGCCTCCTCAAAGTTGTTAACAAGAAGTGTGGCTACACACCTTGACACCGGGTGTGGTTATTTGGTGTTTGGGACATTAAGATGGCCCACAGGGGTAGATCCGTTCCACTCTTACCATAGGTCAGGGAACTCAAGTTATTTCTGCTCCTTCTTTTGAAATAGGAGGTTTGACCTAGGAGTGGCTGTCTTCAGGATACTTGATCTAGGGTGTGTTCACTGCCTAAACATCAGAGTGCTTACCTCAGGATATAGTTGCTTGATGTCTCAAGTATTGGAGCAAGTAGCTGTTCTGGCTGTCCTTTGTGTCACGTTAAAACAGTCTTTGCCTCCCACCACCCCCCCAACTTTGTAATGTGGTATAAAAGTGTATGGAAAAATAAACTTAAAAAAATAAACTTAGAACTAAAGAATCCAGGATTCAGTATTTGCTGAGTTGCCCTTCTATTATTATCCTGTGTCTCTGCGTTTCTTACGTCTCTCTCTTCCTCCTACCTAACATTTCTAATTAATCCTCACGTCCCTTCCCTAGAACATATGAACCCGCCACAGTTAGGATTGTGGCAGAAATCACCCCCCAAAAAAAGGTGGCTCCCAACAATTCTTCCCTTGATCTCCCTTTAGCTTCTTACCTTCTAACACAGAATTGTAACTTGTAATGTCCTTTATATCAGCATTCCACTGTCCACTGCCCAGTAGACTGTAGGATTTACAGAAGATAAACAGCTTACTGCATAAACAGTGCAATTATCAAAAGTGTGCGCCACCATACACATAAAATAGCACACACCATCTTGGGCCTCCCTGATATTCCAGCTGAGTTCCCACCATGCAGCTATTTCCTTCCCTTTGGGACAGGCTCATGTGATTTTGGTTGACAGTTCTGGCCCTTTATAAGGAAGTTAGAAGAGAGGTTATAATCCAATCTTCTTGATCACTACAGATGCCTGCAACTAACAATAGGCTCTGTGCACAAATGAAATAAATAGCAAAGTGAATGGAGCTCTAAAGTCTGACTTCTTTAATCTAAGTTCTTTTTTGGAGTAAAATAACTGCTATTTATTGACTTTTATAGCACGGCTTCGTCATCTGGTAAAATTATATATTCTGAACTATGGAGGATTTCAGTCTAAACTCCAGGTTAGGGTCACTGAGACATCACTGATGACACTGCAGAAGGTTTTATTATTTATGAAAATGTACAGCTCAGATAGAGAGGGCTGGGTGTGATGATGCACATCCCTAATGGGATGCATTTGGATGGATTCCACAGTCAGAATGGTGGATCTCGAAGTTCAAGGTCAGCTTGACCTACATTGCAAGTTCCAGGGCTACATGACAGAACTCTGTCTAAAAGAGGAGGAAGGAGAGAAAGGCAAAGATTACCAAAGAGTGTTAAAAATAAATCCCACGGAGGCAAAAATATCCTCTCTCCTCCAATGCAAGACGTGGGTTACAAAGAGGTATCCTTTCTAAACAGACCACCGTATCCTGCCAGGAAGCAATACTGACTCGAGTCTGTGTTTATTCCTCGAGAAGCCTAAGAACTATTGGTCTAAGTCGAGGGGGATACATTTTAAAGAGAATTGGAGAAACTGTTTCACTTTCAGCAAACAAATCAGCTGCGATCACAATGGATGCAGGCGGGCAGCCACAGGTTAACCTACGTTGGAGTTTGACCTTTCCTTATCTAAAGTTATCCTTGCTTTAAAGAGCCGTGCAGTGCGTTTGGCACATGACAGGCTGCCCCACAAATGTGAGCTCCCTGCTTTGTGCTCATTCATCTCCACAGTGAAAAGTCTTTACCGAGAAGGAAGATGCTAAGCCTCTGAGCACGCTACAAATGATAATTTAGAACAGGAATGGAGAACAGGACTCAGCCATGTAGCAAGTAAATATTTCTAAACTTTGGTCCTCTCCAGACTCCTAGAGAGGGCTGTGTGATTGTCTCACCAATAATGAATGCTATAGCATGACTAATAAATACCTAGAGACAGATATTGGGGTTCACGCTGAAAGATCAGAGAAGCAAAGCAGTCGACCACTAGAGAGCTCTTACCTCTAGGAAATCTTCAGACTGAAAGAGAAGAAGTTCCGGTCTCTTCCCACTCTATATTCCTCTCTAGAGCTGGGATTAAAGGCGTGCACCACCAGTGCCTGGCCTCTATGGCTAACTAGTGTGGCTGTGCCGCCACGGCCAGGCCTGTATGGCTGACTGGTGCAGCGAGCTTCACACTCTGCTCATTAGACAAGCTTTATTTGCCAGATCATAAACAAAATATCACTATCTGCCAAAGATGAGGTTCAATAAGGGGTTGACTGTGTGAGCCGCCAAGGCACAAGACCACAGTATGGGAAATGAGTTCTTGATGTGGGAGTGTTCTCCTGTATTTTGTATTACTCTTATTGGTTGAATAAAGAGCTGCCTGGCTTATAGACAGGTCAGCCCTTAGGTGGG
>JAQHUG010000230.1:1386980-1398647 GCA_028555095.1 Dicrostonyx torquatus | reverse complement strand
TCCGCGGTTAGTAGCTCTTGTTGCTCCAGCACATGGTGAACAAACATTCAGGCAAAAGAAACATAAAATAAAAATTTTAAAATGCTCTTGAAAGAAAATTTTAACAGACACATGGTTCTTAATGCTCCTCAGGTAACTTTCTAGTCTCTATTTTATCTTGGATACGAAAATCATGTGACAGTCCACGGGGTCAACCTTTTTTTTCTTGTAAATTTATTTCTAGACAATTTCACACATGAATGCTTCCACTTAGATACAATCAAAAAACCCAAAAGCCCGAGAGGAATTTACACTTCGATAGTAGGAGTCTGTAGATAAGAAAAGACCCCGTCCAGATGAATGCTGTCCACGCTTATATTGGTGAAAGGAACACGTGCCTTTAGGTCGAAAGCAACCGTTTCAGACGTGGGTTGTGAGTGTAAATTTATCTCGAAGACCCCGCGCGCAGCATTCTCCCCTTGTTCCACCGACCTTGCAGCTCGGTACGTTTGCATACTCTTTTGAGTCAGATAGCTCCGGAAAACAGGGCCGACGTCACCAACAGGGACGGCTGGGTGAGCTAAAAGAAGGTGCCTAGAGTTTGGGGGACACTTGGTGAACGACAGGTTCTCTGCGCGACCCAGCGACCCTTAGGTCAGAGCGCTGTCCAGCAGGGCCGTCCACCCGAAGGCACAGCGAGCTTCAGTGCCTCCCTTAGAGCAAGCGGACTTGGATCCAACATGAAAAACCTAGGCTGAGGCACACACTCCGGAAACATTGAAAAGGACAGAGCCCTGGGCACCAACGGTGAAACCGCAGCCTAGAGACGCCGGGGACTTCAGAAATACAGGCTAGCCCTTTAAGCATCACCGGAAGTGACTGCAGGGCCCCCGCGAATCGAGCTCCTCCTCTCAGCGCGGCCTTCGCCCATGGCGTTAAGTTCGCGGTTCCCTGCTCTCCCTGTTCTCGCTGCAGTCCTCCGCCACGTCTGCAGGTCGCATTTCAGTCACTAAGCCCCAGAGACCCGACCTTCCCGCGCTGCAGCCAAGGCCAGGCCTGGTTCCACGGCGCCGCCTGCGGCCGGCCGCCCTAGTGACGCACTTCCGGCGGCGACGGGGTTCCTGCGGTGGCGGCGGCGGAAGGCGGGCTGGCGGGGCTGAGGCCGAACCGTGCCCTGTGCGAGCAGGACAGCGAGTCCTCCACCGGGTGCGGCGCCTGCTGGCTTTCCCCGGCGAGGTTGAGGGCGACCCCACGCGGCTCCCCGACTCTACGATCCTAGTGATCTGTCCCCTCCATGACACGTGACGACCAGAGGCGGCGGACCGGCGGCGCTGTGGGTGACCCCCTCGGTCGGGGGGAGGGGAGGGACAGCCGCACCCGGGCTCGGAAGCCGCCTGGCCGCGGCCCGGGACCTGTGTGGCCTTGTCGCCTACTGTCCAGCTTCAGGCCGCTGGGCTCCAACGCTTTGGCCGCCGCTGCCCGTGTCCCGCCGCCCCAGTGTGTTCGCCCCTGCCGCTGGCGCTGGAACCTAAAACTGACAGCACTGGTCACAGTGTCCCAGCCAGCCTAGGAAGGGCCAGATTGTGTCACCTACCCTCGTAGTCTGAATATTTTAGGTCCTCGGCTTTCTTCCCCGGAATTAATTAGTTTTACACATTTCGTTTCATATTCCTAACACGCAAGAAGTTCAGGCAAAAATGTTTATTTTCAAATTTTCTTTGTATCTGTCACAGTACCGTGTTCCTAGGACTGGGTGTTGGAGGATAAAGATAAATGTATGTTTTCAACGTCTGCAAAATATTGGGGGGGGGGAAGGTCATAATCTGTTGTCTGGTTAAGTAAAGCTTCTGGGTAAAGAATGTTTGGCTTGCCGGGTTGAGGGGGGACGCCCCTTTAATCCCAGCACTTGGGAGGCAGAGGAAGGTGGGTCTTAGTGAGTTCAAGGCCAGCCTGGTCTACAAATCGAGTTCCTAGTACAGCCAGGAATGTTACACAGAGAAACCCTGTCTCAAAAACCCAATATATATATAGTTTAGAGATAAGGATGTAGTGCTTGTCAGCAGTAGAGAAGTCATCCAGTATCGCTCTGAGCCCTGCTACATGAAGTCCCATGTACGTTTGCAACACACGCACTCTTTTTTTCCCAACTATTTCAAGGTTTTGTGGTTTATTAGCCCTCAGAAATTTGCACCATCACACAGCGGAGGTCACTGCAGAATCTCCACTCCTTTTGCTCCTTGCCAGCACCAGTCGTGCTGATGCCATTTGTCTTGCCACCGCCAAAATGGCTTCTGAATCCAAATACGAAGATGGCATCTGGTGTGGTTTGTACATTCTGACTAGTTTCCCCCACATTTCTGTCTTCAGTAGTGCTGCCTTCCCCGGGTGAAGAACAACAGTGTATTTGTTTCCCCTGGAGCGCAGGTTAGACATAACACCCAGGCTAAGAGCAGTGCGGTGTCATGCATGGGGGCACCCAGGCTAAGAGTGGTGCGGTGTCATGCATGGGGGCACCTAGGCTAAGAGCGGTGCGGTGTCATGCATGGGGGCAGGTTAGACATAAACACCCAGGCTAAGAGCGGTGCGGTGTCATGCATGGGGGCAGCTGTTGAGCAGCCAGAGATGCAAAGAGCTTTCAGTGGTTTTAAGATTTATTCCATTTTCATGTGTATGTGTGTTGTGCCTGCATGTATTCATTTACAGCATGTGCTTGGCTCCTGAGGAAGTCCTTAGAAAGTATCTGACTGCTTGGATCTGAAGTTGCTGGCTGTAGCTGATTACCGTGTGCAGGGAAACTCCGTCTTGGATCTGCTTGTTCGCTAACCATGTGGGCGTGAGGAACTGAGCCTGGGTCCTATGCAAGAGAACTAAGTTACTCCTAACTACTGAGCCGTCTTTCCAGTGCTGCACAACGCCTGGATTTCAACAAAATTTACTGAACTTGGGCCCTGCTTGATAATTCAAATAAACATCAGTGCACACACTAGGAAAGAAACATCTCAGAAGAACACGTATTTGGCCGGGTGGAGGTGGCACACGCCATCAATCCCAGCACTTAGGAACACAGGCTGGTGGAGTTCAAGGCCAGCCCAGTCTACAAGAGCTAGGTCCAGGACAGGCTCCAAAGCTACAGTGAAGCCCTGTCTCGAAAAACAAACAAACAAGAACACATATTTGATAGTACAAAAACTCTTAAAAAGAAAAGCATCAGCATGTAGTAAATAAAGCATGAAATAAAATCTAAATACACTTGATTTTCTGTGACTTATCTTGTGATGACTTCATGTTCTTCACCAGAAAGTACACGAGGCTTGCCTTCAGTTATGTGGAGAGTTATGTCAGATATGTGTACACAGAAGAAGGGGGCAGAAAGGCTTATCAGTAAAGACTCCTCTGGGGTAATTGTCTCATCTCCCCTTTAGTAGTCTCATTTGTAGCCTGAAGTTTCTGCCTTCAGTGATAGGCCTATCATCTTGTTGGTTTTTACTGTGATCTTCAACACACTTTAGTCGATTACGATTGCCTTCAGTCTTGACTCCTCTTTCTCAAATTTCTTCAAAAAGTGAGAGACAGACTTTCACAGCGTTATGTATCTGCTAAGTTCATTCTCCCCCCCCCCAGAACATTTTTGATTCCAGCTTCAGCAAGCCCCTTGTCTAATTTGAGGTGAAAGCCCTAAAAATCTCTTGGTGATTTTCTCCATCACCAAGCACTTTTTTTTCAAATACAGCAGGTATAATTGCTTTTCAATTTGAAATTTCCAAGTTTTGACCACTCCCAGGCCCTAGGTAAACTATAGTGTGGCCGTGATAAGGCACTGAGCAGAGTGGAGAGGGGTGGGCGGGTGCTCAGAAGATGTGGAGGGCCCACCATAGGAACATGCAGAGTGTCCGCCAATTCAGCCTTCGCTGATTTCAGGTGATGTCTTAGGGCTCATCAGTATCACAAGAGCTGTGATTGTCTCAGTGGCCTTTGAAGCGGTCTTCTAGGCCTTGCCTTTTCAAGAGTGCATAAAAATTCATGCATGAAGACTTCTCGGCATACTCTTTGGCGCCAAACCTAGAAAACGTAGCTGGATCTCTGAAGCTCTCATGGCTCTGGCAGCCTGTGGCCCTGCTCAGACAGAGAGCAGGGCTTACTCCCCAGCTGCTCTGTGAACTCATTAGTCAGGGAACAGTTTGCGCTTCCCTTTCAGGCGGTTTGAGTTTGCATCCAAAGCTGAAAGGAGAAAAAGACTTGATTCCCTACTAGAGAACCATGAAGTTAGCAAGCCCATCAGGGGAACGGGTAGCCAGTTACTGGACTGGCTTTGCGCCTTTGACTTCGTAATAAACTCATAATAAATAACCAGAGACTTTTCATAAGTTAGAGAATGAGCTTCAGAACCAAATATGCATGGCTTTCGTTTGTTTGGTTTTGTTGTGTTATTGTTGGGATTTGACTGTCCTGGCCAAACTGAGACCGCTGCACCTTTGGTTTTAGGGGTCTTACTTTCTTGCCTCATTATTGGAGGTAACATGCTGGCAGAGCAGATGACCATTGACTCAAAGACAATTAAATCTTGTGCCTTACCCACATTCTCTCCACGCGGCCTGCCATAGTTGTCTCCGTGGGCTCTAAGCGTAGTCAGTACCGTCATCTTCGGGGAAGTTATTTTAAAAAGTCTCAAACTGCTACCCTCAATCTCCAGAGGTTGAGTTCGAGATAGAATCCAAGAATTAGCATTTCCAAAATTCCCCCGTGATGCTGCGTAAGGAGAAGTATAAAGTAGGAGTAGAATGTGTTTGGTTATATATTTTGTTACACTGATAAAAATTGGGTGAACTCTGTCACCCTCCCTGTGTTTGTGGCCACACTGTGGGGTGGCGCCATGCCTGCGGCCTTCTGACCACATCTCTCTTTCCTTGTTTCCAGTCCATTGGTCACCTTCATTATCACTATTTAAAAATCCCAGAAGAGTTCATTAGATTTTCCTGAACACACTTGGAAGTCTACTTTTGGACTCTGATGATGGGGATATTGCTAAAATTCAAATTCCTTCTTCAGCTGGGTGCAACAGTAGCATCATCATCTTGTGATATGATATCATAGATGTATAGATTATATCATATCATATCTAAGATCATATCGCATGTGGCTCATTACTCTTTCACTGGGCATGTTGTTCAATGCAAGCTTTTTGCTCAGAGACATAAATATCTGCATGGAAATATAAAAACGGAAAATGTCCAATTGTTTCAAAATGAGAAAAGGTAATGATATTTTCCATCTCCAAAAATCTTATTGAAAATAAAAATATTCACTTAAAGTTATGAAAAATGCATTCAGTGACTTTTAAAGTTTGGCAATCCCCAAAAGAGCAAGACAATTAAAGAAGACAGCAAAGACTCCAAGAAAATATATGAAGCTTGGCTAGGACGCACACTTGAAACAAACAGTGCATCTCAGCGAGTTATTGATGGCCTCAGCATTTCTGAGTTCTGGGGAAAATGTTACAAGGAATGACTTGTGGAAGGTCATCCATGGCAACTACGAGCCCAGACAGCTCATTGCTGATTTGGTAACTACCGTGCAGAGAAAGAAAATGAGCAGAGAAAACAGGAGGAAGGGAGCCATAGTTAATTAGTAGTGTCCCTAGAATTCATCTTTAAAGGCAAGACATGGAAATATCTTTGCAGATGCAGTGAGTTAGGATGTGGTGGGCCCTAAATCTGATTCTGTTTAAATCCTTATTATAAAAGGAGATGGGATGGTTTGATTAGGTACGGCCCCAAATGCTTGGCCCATAGAGAGTGGCACTATTAGTGGGTGTGGCCTTGTTGGAGGAAGTGTGTCACAATAGAGGCAGGCTTTGGGATCTCGATTGCTCAAGTTATGCTCAGTACTCAGTCTCTCCTGCTGTTACCTGCAGACCAAATGTAGAACTCTCAGCTCCTTCTCCAGCACCATGTCTGTCTGCACGCTGCCATGTTCCACCATGATGATAATGGACTAAGCCTCTAAAACTGTAAGCCAGCCCCAATTAAATGTTTTCCTTTATAAGAGTAGTCATAGTCATGGTGTCTCTTCACAGCAATAAAACCCTAAGACAGGAGAGGACACAGAGAAAGAGGGCATACAGCAAAGAAAGTCCTTTGATAAGAGAGGAGGGAACTGAGTGATAGAACTTCAAATCCAGGGAGCCAAATACGTCATCAGGCACCAGAAACTGAAATTCGTAAGAGCACTGAATGAACTCTGCCCTACTCAGGCCCTGAACCAGCCTCTGGAGTAGTGAAGAAATATATTTCTTTTTTATAAAACACTAGTTGTGGCTTTGTTACTACCATCTTAGGAAAACAGTACAGGGTTCAAAAACAGAAATATTTAAATGCTTATTTAATTTTAGAAAATAAGCCATGTCATAAAGAATGTGGAGCAGCTGCAATGATGTGATCCTGATTCACATATTAAATTCAGTATTTATATTTGCCAAAATCATCAAGCAACATAGCAAGTCAAATATCTGAATGTATTTTTTATTCAACAATACTTAATTGCCTTCTAGAAGGAGCCTGAGAATAAGAACTAGATTGATTTTAAAAAATAATTCAAGAGATTACAGACCTTAAATAGGTTCATTCATTATGAAAATTGCTTAATAACAAAAGAACTCGGTGTAATAAAAGACACAAAACTAAAAAATACCAGGAGAACTGTGGTGATGAATGGGAGTGGCAGGAGCCTTGAAAAAAGGCTGCAGTTGGGAGCATAATCTAGAAGTCAAGGTTACCGGATGAGATCAACACACTTGAGCTCATGCTGCACCCACTGGGCTGCTCCCTGAGCATGCGCACTCCGCTTTGGCCCCCTCAAGTGTTCATTCACATTTTCTCTGTGGAATTTGCACACCTGGGTTAGAATGACTAGGAGTTACAACTAAACTACTAATAGATGAAGCAGCCTGAATAAGACCGGAAATGAAATAGGAAATACATATTAATTATGAATACAGAAGTTAAGTTTTGCTTTGAAATTAACCTTGCTTAATATGCAATTCTGTACTTACTTGTTTAATAATAACTTGAAAACTCAAGCATTCTCTTCTTTTAAAGTATAATCAGTTAGCGCTCAAAATGGACATTGTTCGTGTCCAAAGAGACAACTGAGGAAACTTGATTACCAGATACTGAGGAAACTATACTATTGTTTAATTAAATTTTTATTAAGTAAATTTTATCATTCTTGGTTGCATAATCTTGTTACTTTAAATATTTCTTTTCAAAATTCCATTTTAAGTAGTCAAATGTGAATCACTGATGAATGTTAAAATGTATTAACTCTCAGGAAATAATTATAAAATGTTATTAATGTTCCAAGAACTCAAAATAATTGCTTTTAAAGCCACCCAGATCTTGGTATCCAGTACTGTTCTCCAATAGAAGGAGTCAGGGCCCCTTCTAGAGGTAGACCGACTATTCTGAAGATGAGGCCGGAAATACACGAGCTGAGTCTAGAACATATAGTGTTTCTAAAGGGAAAGAGGCATGGTGGGAGTTTGGGGACCACGTGGGTCAGTGTGCTCCACTGAGGAAACTAGAACAAGCTGAGAGACAAGTACAGTGCTGGGTCATAGGTCACAGAAGAAAATAAACATCCGCATGCCCATACCCATGCCAGGAAATGATTGAATAAGTAAATGAAAGAGGAAAAGTGACATCTCATACCTTCAAGAATTTTCAATAGTTTATGCGGATACTCCATCGTGAGGGAGCAAAGTTCTTTTTCTTTTATTTTTTATTTTTTTAAATTTTTTTTCTTTATTGATATTTATTGAACTCTACATTTTTTTCTGCTCCCCTCCCTGCCTCTCCCCTCCCTCTTCAGCCCTCCCCCAATGTCCCTAGGGAGCAAAGTTCTTGAGTGCGGGTGGTGCATAGTCGCTTGCTTCCAAACGATACAGCGTACCAAAGTGGGCCAGAGTCCAACCACAAGGAAGAAATCTGGCCAGCATCAGTGGTGAGCCCTGCTGATGACATGTGCCCTCCACACGATGTCATGGCCAAAGCATTTCATCTAAACAAAGGGAACCTCGCTCCCCCAACCCACAGTGCAACCAGACGAACCCGAGAGGAGGAAAGTTAAAAATAGAGACATGGGAGGAAATAGACAAAAGGAGCCCCACACTTCCCTAGCTCACATCTAGAGATTCCAAGAAAGGCAGGCTCTTTCCCAGTTAAGACTGTGCAGAAGTCAAGGCTCCTGGCAAAAATTCATAAGCAAAAGACCCAAGTATGACAGAGTTTTGCAGATAAGACCTGGAATTTACAAAGGGAAGTCTGAGATCAGCTGCATACTAACACATACGTGGAGAAGAAACTGGGGATGCCTGAGATCGGCTACATACCAACACACACACACATGTGGAGAAGAAACTGGGGATGCCTGAGATTGGCTGCATACCAACACACACGTGGAGAAGAAACTGGGGATGTCTGAGATTGGCTGCATACTAACACACGCATGGAGAAGAAACTGGGGATGTCTGAGATCGGCTGCATACCAACACACACACACATGTGGAGAAGAAACTGGGGATGCCTGAGATTGGCTGCATACCAACACACATGTGGAGAAGAAACTGGGGATGTCTGAGATCGTCTGCATACTAACACACACGTGGAGAAGAAACTGGGGATGTCTGAGATCGGCTGCATACTAACACACGCATGAAGAAGAAACTGGGGATGTCTGAGATCGGCTGCATGCTAACACACACATGAAGAAGAAACTGGGGATGTCTGAGATTGGCTGCATACTAACACACACATGGAGAAGAAACTGGGGATGCCTAAGATCGGCTGCATGCTAACACACACATAGAGAAGAAACTGGGGATGCCTGAGATCGGCTGCATACCAACACACACATGGAGAGAAACTGGGGATACCTGAGATCGGCTGCATACCAACACACATGGACAAGAAACTATGGAAGCAAAAGAAAGCCTGCAGAGCAGCCCCAGGTCCCAGAGTATTAGAAATAATGTTTTTCTTCAAGGAAAATCCACAAAAGGCCTTGGAAGGACCGCATTCACCATGGAGTCAAGGCTGTGCTGCCCCCTCTTAGGAAGTTCTAAACCTTAAAACATCAAACTGTTTTAAGTAAGTTATTTGTATCCCAAAGTTTTATATTGTTTAAGAAATAAAGAAATGCCTTGTCTAACAAGGCAAACTTCACAATGTCCTAAACCAAACCAAAGAAACAAACAAAAACGCTTCCAGGAACATAAAGAACCATGAGACTTCACCACTCACACAATCCTGGACTTTCAGACACTAAAACTGCCTCCTATTGAATCCTGTTGTCTTTCTCATGTATTCAGATTGAGTACTTGGTTATAGCAGCTATTAGTGGGCTATTTCACAGGACACTGACTTTGTGCTCACGTCCCTCCCTGCTGCTTGTGAAGGCTAAGTCCTGGCCTTGTCTTCACCTGGAGTGAGACGCCAGCATTCCTCCCAGGCTTCAGTTCCACTGAAGAAGGCAGGTGCAATCTGGCCACCATCACAGTTATCTCCATTCCCTAAAAGTTATCTTACAGACCAGCAGCTTCAAAATTTACTGTGTTCTTTTTTTTTTTTCTTAGTTTTTCGAGACAGGGTTTCTCTGTGACTTTGGAGCCTGCACTGGAACTAGCTCTTGTAGACCAGGCTGGTCTTGAACTCACAGAGATCCGCCTGCCTCTGCCTCCCGAGTGCTGGGATTAAAAGGCGTGCACCACCACCGCCCGGCCCCATTTGGTCTTTTGAGAACTAGTTATACACCCATTTTTAAATTGGGGTGTTTTCTTTAGGTCCAGTTTTTTAAATTTTTATATATTGTAGATATTAACCCTCTATCAGATGTGTAATTAGTACATATATTTTCTCATTCTGTGTTCGGTTGCTTTGCCCAAATGATGGTGTCCTTTGTCATACAGAAGCTTTTTAGTTCCACAAGGTCCCATATATACATGTTTTTCTAGTGTCTGTATTATTGGTGTCCTGTTCAGAATTTATTTTTATGTGCAAATTAGTTTAAGTATCTTCCCACTAGGCTTTCTTACTTTGCTTTAGAAATACCATGGCTTTCCTGTGAGAACTCACCCTGAGCCCTGAAGGAAAGACTCTTAAATAGTGCTTTTCTGGCTGGGGCTAATGCCCAAGGGAGAGCTGGCCTCAAAAAGCAATTTTTAATAATTTGTATAAGCTTTAGGGTTATGTGTTTTACCTACACTGCCATCTCTAAATCTCTCTTAGATTCTGGCCCCATGTTACACTTCAAACAATTTAAACAGAGACAGGAGACTGCAAGTCTGGCCACTCGGACAGCTGGGAGATTTACTCAGCAAAGATGCTGCAATATTTCTTAAGTATAGCTGTGTTGTTCTTTTTGAATAGCCATTATCCAGGGTTGTCTTGCCCATCTGGCAGAATTGTGACTTTCTCAAGAAGAGAACTGCGCTGTCCCCTCCTGGGCAAGTCAGACGCACGTTCTTTGGGGATGGGCCTAATGACTGGTCAGTCCCAGTACATAAGCATTTACATCTTAGCCTTGTAAACTCTGCCCATCTCTAACAGACCTGGCTAACACACAGCGTATCTGTGGGGCATTTGAGAGGCAGTGCTCTTAGCTAAAGTCTGCTTTGTGGGATTTACTGTCTCCTAAGAAAATCCATTAGTAACTCTTTTATCTATCAATTCTATGACTATGAGTTTTAACTCTTTTATCTATCAATTCTATGACTATGAGTTTCTTGTAATTCAGTTTCAGCACACTTAGGTCAGTCTCCTGACACTTGACTCTTCTAGGTCCTGCTCACTTCCTTGTAAAGAACCTTACTAAACCAGTTTCTCAAGAATTCCCAAGTCCACTATCTAATCTTCAACTCTGCCAACCCCCAGGAGATGTTCATTCACTCTGTTCTGGCTAGAGCAAAAATCTACTTGGTCAGTTCAAACAAAATTCACTGCTTGTAACTCTACTGAAAAACAAAGCAACAACAAAAAATGGGAACAGAAATTTTTTTAAAAAAAATTATTTGTAGTTGAAAAGTTTTTGTGCCCCGATAGACTTCTCTGCTGACACAATAATCCAAATCAGACCAAATTGGAAAAAAAAAAACAAAAAACAAAAAAAAACCAGGTTTAATGGATACCAGTGCTCCTGGGTGACATTCCAGCCCCCAGAGTGGAGATGAGAAGGAAGACCGGAAAATCCTGTTCGTTCTGGGGGGGAGGGCAGTTTAAATACCCTGTGGGAGTGGCCTTGAGCATCTCTGAGGAGGGGTCATTGTTTAGTGGGCCTTCATAGACGTGGAGTCTGGACTGAGGCAACTCCCAGGGTTAGGAGTTTGGGATAAAACTTCCAATCAAACATTTCAGACTCTTTGAATATATGGATGCCAGGGGCTGGGGTGACACTTCCACCCAAACATCCCAGACATTTTGGGTGTACGGATGCCAGGGCTGGGGTGAAGCCTTAACCCAAACAGTAGTTGTGACCAGAACTGGGGGAACAGAGAAATTCTCAATCTCTGCCTTGGCTGAAAGAAGATAATTTATAATTTACACAAGATATGAAACAAAAGATAGGAAATTTATACCTATAGATTTAGCTGTGACATACATTATTAGAACTTTGAGGCTAATCTTTGTTATGCCCAGA
>JAQHUG010000230.1:1365835-1383720 GCA_028555095.1 Dicrostonyx torquatus | reverse complement strand
ATCATATATGTGCACACACACATTTTTCTCTTATGGGACTTATGTGGGCCTAGAAAATTAAAACATTAAAATGTATAATAAAGACAAATGTTAACAGTGTAATGACTGAAAGCTAATTTAAATATCAGCTGTTAATTTTAAATATTAAAAGTTAATTTAAATATTAAATTTTCTAAAATTATTAAATATTAAAGCAAATCAGTTTTAATTCATAGAGAAGGGTGATGGCCATTCTTGTTTGTCAGTTTGGGCACATCTGGAATTAGCAAAAACTCAAGCTGCTGGGTACACCTGTGAGAGATTTTTCTTGGTTGAATTATTTGAAATGGGAAGATCCACCCCAAATCCAGATCTTTTGAGGTAGGAGATCTACCTTAAATCTTGGCCACAACTGCTGGTGGTCATCTATGTAAAGGAATGGAAGCAGGAATCTTCCTCTTTGCCTGTGTACCCTCACTCTGGCTGGCGACTCCATTCCTTTCACTGGTTCCAGAGCTCTCTTCTTCAGAACTCTGCTGTATGCTGAAGACCAGAGGAGATGGCCAACCTTGTGGGTTGACCTACAGGATCCTTGGCTTCCCATGAAGAGATCGCATTTCTGGAAAATCAGACCATAACCTGTAAGGCACTCTAGCAAACCCTGTTTAAATAGCTACAGACTCATTCCATCAGTTCTGCTTCTCGGGAGAATCTGGAGGAACACAAGGTCAAGGTAAGTATTCTCACAGGGGGCACAAGTCACAGAGTTTAGTGTGAAAAAGCTAAATCACCAAGGCTGGAAATGTAACTCAGTGGAGGACAGGGCACTCAGCAGGCACAGGTCTCTTCAGGGCCGAAACCAAATAGACCGTGTCCAGATATAGACTGGGCTCCCAGAACCTCTACTTCCCCCAGGGCATTTATCTTCTTGTTTTGTTAAGTAGGAATTTTAGCTAAGTGAACGTCTGTCTTGTCTCTGCTTCTAGATTAATTCTTAGGAGCAGGGTCCCTGACTTACCAGCTCTATGCCTTAGTACTTTGAGCTTAGAATTCTGCTCATTTGTTTCATGGTCATGTTCATTTGATTGGAGAGAGTAAAAGGTAAGAATGGGACACATGTGTGTGTGCTAGAGACGTGGACATGATGCTTTTACCTTATGTCCTACCAGTCCCTTCATAATTCATACGGCAGTCTCTCTCTTTCGTTCTTTCTTTTGAGAATACTTCTTCTGATAAATATTACACCCAAGGTGGGGAGCAGCTAGGTGCTGTCCTCTGCTCTTCACACTCGTGTGCACACATGCTCACACACTCAAAGGAAGCAAATAATCATAAGTATGTATAGGAAAGGAAAGGAAGACTTTGGGACCCTAAACTGGCTCAGGGTGTTATGAAAATGGAGCAGGAAGAAGGCATTTTAAAACCCAGATATATGCCTCCGTTATTTTTCTATTGCTTTAACAGAGCACCATGACCAAGGCAACTTATAAAAGATAGCATCTAATTTGGGGTGGTAAGGTCTATGACCATCACAGTAGGGAACATGGCAGCACATAGGCAGTATAGTGCTGGAGCAGTAGCTAAGAGTTCCCATGTAGTCCACAACATGAGGCAAAGAAGGAGAGCTAAGTTACAATGGCCTAGGCTTTTGAAACCTCAAAGCCTCCCCAACCCCTGCCAGTAACGCACCTCCTCCAACAAGGCCACACCTCTTAATCCTTCCCAAACAGTTCCAACTTGAGACCAAGCATTCAAATGTATGAGCCTTTGGAGGCCATTCTTCTTTAAACCACCACTCAAAATTAAACTGTGGTCACCCAATGTCCAAGCTAAACAAGTAATAAAATAAACGGTGATGACCAGAAAGTTGGTTCAGTGAGTAGGTGACCACCACCAAGGCTGATAACTTGAGCTGGATTCCCTGGACCCACGTGGGAGAAGAGGAAAATGGATTCCCACAAGTTCTCCTCTGATCTCCACTCACATGACAGCACATGCATGGACACACACATAAGTAAATAAATAACTAAATACATATTTGAAGGATATAAGAATCCCAGTGGATACATCTGGAAACTCTGGGGGAACTGGAAACGCCTCACAGAACAGCACAGTAGTAACTGTTCTAGACGAGATCCACCAAAATTGGATGCTAAACTTAGTGGCCAAAAGTTTGAAGGAAGTCAGGATATATGCATATTATAAAAGCACCAACTCTCAAATATCTATTAATTACAAAGAGAAGATAGTGGCTGAAGGTGGCTCAGGAGGGTACCTGCTGTCAAGCCTGATGACCTTAGTTTTCAGTTCCTAGGATCGACATGGCGAAAGAAGACTCCTGACTACTGAAGGCTGTCCTCTGACCACACATGTGCCATGGCAAGCACATATGCATATGCCCATGCTCATACACATGCATGTGCACTCTTTCTCACACGCAGCAGAGGGTTGATAAACAATATTTTATAAAAAGGAAAACAGGGACTATAGTGAGACTCCAGAAACAGTGACACACAGAAACCCCAGGACCCCTGCATGATCACAGAGGAAAACACTCCCTTCTGTTTGCATTTTAGCCAAGTATTCACAATCTTAGTGTAATCCTGAGAAAGAATCAACTTTAAATTGAGACAAATTCTTTAAAAAATGGCTTACCCATGCTGCTCAAGAAGTATAAAGATTAAGAAAAACATGGAAAGGACAAGGAAATGTCAGAGACCAGAGATCTAAGAACAAAGGGCATTTACTGGGTAAAGAAAGGAAATTCAAAATTAATTCTGTAGCTTAGTTAATAGAATTGTACCAATTTCACAGCAATGTTAATCTGTTAGCTGTGACTGCTATACTGTGATCACGTTAGATCTGGCACCTTAGAGAAGTTGACGTATGTTCATTTCTGATTAGCATTTCTGTAAATCTAAAATTATTTTAAAATTAAGTCTTAATATTTAAAGAAAGAAAATTAATATTAAATTATTGAAAATGCAACATTAAGGACATCTCATAAAAGTAGAATAAAAACAAATAGAAAATAAGAAATAACAAAAAGGCTAAGTTTCAAAGAAGCAGAGAAAAGAATGAAATAATTCAAGAACACTTCAGATTTTAAGAACATTCTTTTTTGTTTGTTTGTTTGTTTGTTTTGTTTTTCGAGACAGGGTTTCTCTGTGGCTTTGAAGCCTGACCTGAAACTAGCTCTTGTAGACCAGGCTGGACTCAAACTCATAAAGATCCTCCTGCCTCTGCCTCCCGAGTGCTGGGATTAAAGGCATGCGCCACCACCGCCCAGCTAGGACATTCCTTTAAAGACCAAAAAGTCCCACTAGTTTTAAGTAAACTCCAAGTAACACAATTCAAGATGTTATCCCATCTCATAGCTGTCTTGTCTACTTAGTTAATGAAGACAAGGTCTGTAGTTCTTAGATGAACACCAGACTCTTGGAGTCCTGGGCTCGAACGATTGTCCTGTCTCAGTTTCCCCAGAAGCAAAGACTACAAGCTCACCTCTCTACATCTGCTTTTCTCCAAGTTTATTATTATGAATGCATTTATTTTGATGGGGTCTAATTATGTAGCCCTGGATTGCTTGTAACACCAGTGTAGACCAGTTTCCTGGAACTCTCAGTGCCCGGGTTAGAGGCAGGTACCACCTGGGTTTCTTGACGCTAAAGAAAAAAAAATAGACAGAATGCAAATACTAGAAACTTAAATGGTTTCAGACTTCTGAGGATATTTTTTTGAAATTTGAAGACAGATTATAGTTTCTGTTGGTTTTGTTTTTCCAGAGAGTCTTTCACTGGTTGTCAGGACTGAGGTCTTCCTGACGCAGCCTCCTTGGACTTGGATTAAAGGTCTATGCTATACACTTCGATCACATAGCACCAATATCTGAGTCACAACTGTATCCTGAGAACAGATATAGGTTCTTGGAGAAAAACGCCCAACTAGTTCATAGTCACAGCTCTAACTGTCCAATGTCCCGCACCTGATTGCACCCTCCACAGCTGATCCCGGCTCCCCTCAGGCTGGTGCTCGGGAGCGCACCTGAAAGGACTAACCAGAAGCTACTCAGTGCCCCTAGCTGCCTCGGGGAACCCTTTAGCATTAACATCCTTTGAGATGCAAATGACTGGCTCTAGGACCCTGCTGCTAAAACTCCCCTTTGAAATTCAAGCACACTAGGAGGTGCGGCTTCCGTCCCTTCAAAGCGCTAGCTGTCCAGGGACCCTTCCAAAACTATTTTTTGTTTGTTTTCTTCACCTAATACCACTGAAACTGTTCACGAAGCCTCACTGTGTAAAGGCATGGGGTTAGTCACATCCTGGCAGACTTTATTTTCTTCCAGTTCAGAAGTCAGTCAGCATCGATTAGGTGTGAAGGTTCCAGTGGACTGGCAATCCTGGTCCAGCCTACAAGGCCCCTGCGCTCCTGTTGGCGGTCGGGTTCTGTCCAAACGAAGGAGGAAGACTAGGAACTACGAATGGCGTTCTGGAGCGGCACAGAAGGGAAGCCCCAAGTGAGATCAGTACTCAGGATGACCGAGATGTGGGTCTTCAAAAGCTGTAGAAAATAATTAACAGTGCATGTCTATAGCCTAGTGGCAGATCTGACACCTGTCATAGAGTTCGGGCATACCCCAAAATGCTGGCAATGGCGTGCTAAACACCTCAGTTGAAGTAACAGTTATATAAGAACAGTGAACAGCGAATTCCCATTGAACAAAATCACAATATCCAGGTGTCCCTGTGCAGACACAGCTTTTGTCTAAAGGACTGTTAATTCTGGAGTCAAAATTGAGTGACCACATCTTGAGGACATGGATTCAGGACACTAAATACTCCGCTACAGCTCGGTAACAATTCCCTGGAGATTTCAGAGTTAGCGGACTAAAAGAGAGTTACAAATCAAGGTACTCTGCAAATGCATCGGTGAACACGGTCCCGGGACTGAGGGCTTCAGATACGATCTGATTACAGTCCCAGCCTAGAGCTGGTGGAAGCTGGTGGTCGTGGGCACACCCCAAAGGTTCCACCTGTGAAGGGCGCCAAGAGGTTAGATCAGGCAAGTAGGTGGGCCACAAATGGCTACCGAGAAACTAAAAACCCTCCATGATCATTTGGCTGCATTCATGGGTTTTAATCAACTGATGAGCCTTGTGGAATCTTTAACTGGCGTGTCCACAACCCTGAAGTCTGGTTGCCACGCGAGAAGTGGGAGTGTCTGAGAGCAAGAGGGATGAGGGAGGTAAAAAGCTCTCTGCAGGAAGAGAACGGACATGTCCGGCAGGAGAACAGAGCATAGGCTGTGCAAACCTGTTCTCAGCGGGACAGAGATGAGCACCAAACTTGGCAGCCCAATCAGCTGAAATCCCAGAAGCCTTAGGGAGGCTCCTATGTCTGGGAACTAGTTTCCTCCGGGAAGCATCACAGTCCTTCCTTTAGTGTGTGTTTCTCCACACCTCCGCAGGCAGGGGGAGGGCAAAGGAAAAGTGGGCATGCTTTGTTTTATTTTGACCTAACAAGATTTGTAAAGCAACCCCCACCCTTTCTTTTTGGTGGAGCAGTGGTTGAAGGGGCAGTAGGAGCTCGTAATAGAGCCATCCAATACATCATATGGATTTACAAAACTAGGACCTTAATAGTCCCGGTGGGGGGGGCAGATAACAACTGTATCTAATAACAGATCCAGTTGCTGTTTGTGCAAAATAATGATAGGGGAAACAGGACAAAGAAAGGGAAAGGGAAAATAATGCTTGGGGACCAAAATCTATGTCTCTGTACATTCAGGCCCCCAATGGAAAAGCTGAGAAGGAATGACTGCATGAAGCAAGAGTCTCGTAAGTCACCCATGTTCCCACGCTGCCCTCTTGACCTCCTGGACGGCAGTCTGGAAAAGTCTAAATCACTACACCACTCTAACCCACCCACTGAATGAACCGCCAGAGGCTCGGCCGAGTGCCCTCCAGGCAGGTGCAGGAGCCTGGGTTAAGACACTGGGCTGCACCTGGCGAGTTCTGAGTCATTTTGCTAGGAGTTGTGACAGTCTGCGGAATTATCATGCTGTTCTCATTTCAGAATATGAGGGACAACTGCCTGCTTCCAACCTCCCTCCCACCCACCCCCTGCCCCCGCACCCAGATCTTGTGATCACTTCTAGCACGGTTTGGAGTTAGAAGACAAGAAATTTTCAAGTACTTTCATTAAAATGTTCCCAAAGGATAAACAAGATAATTGCCAAAGAATAGATTTGTGGTGGAAATAATTGGGATAACCATAAAGACCCACGTAATCATCTGCTCCTTCAGGACGAAGGATGGAGGCTGCCGCTCAGTCTGTGTGGCACGAGAAAAGCAGCAGATGAAGGTCTGGGCCCTCCACACTTTTACTGACTGAAAGAAGAAAATAATAAAATTACGATCCCTGCCGTGTATATATTTTCTGTTGCCAATAATAATACCACCAAATGAATGAACTCTTACGGAAAGCTCATGATAGTGGGTGTCTAAAGCCTCGGCAACGTACAACCCTTTCTAAAACAAAGGGTTGTGAATGGTATGAGGACCTAGAGGGAAAAAGAACCCAAAAACTAAATGAGCATAGTAGTGTATAGTGTAGAATTCTGTGCCATATGGAAAGGTGAGGCTTTTGTTTCTGGACAGTAGGAACGGGGTCAGTTCTGTTTACTATGGCATTCCCGGCACCTAGTCCAATGCCTGGCACTGTAATACCAGGCATTCAAGCAGGACTGTGAACAGACACTAACGTACTCCACAGAAAGTGCTTTCCTGGGAAGAGGAATGAAAACATCCTCTAAAGAAAAGCAAGCAGGAAACTCTAGAACTGAAATAAAAATTCTAGGGTGGGTAGCCCTAATCCCTGTAAGCAAAGAAGCAGAGATATTCTTGGAGTTTATGCAAACCAGGAAGGGCAATCCTGAACAAGTCCACACAAACATATCTGCTGAACGGATGACTTCACATATGGCTCTCAACACTGCGATTCTGGCCGTGTCGTCATGTTCCCTAGGCAGGTCTGGAAGTCACCCAAGCCAGGGTGTACACTTGTCTACAAGCCACTGACCTACTTAAAGATGGCAAACGATGGGCGATTACGAAACCAAAGAAAACCCTAGGATGAATACATTTGTAAGATCAGAGCCGTGAATGCAGTTTACAAATGTCAGTCATGAATGAACTCTTTATGAGGCTCACAGAATTCACGGGCTTGTGCGCGCGCACAAATAAACACACACACACACACACATCATGTGTGTGTCCACTGAGAACTTGCTTCACATAGCAGGATTTATAGGCATATGCCCATAGTCCCAACACGGAGGATGCAGAAGCAGGCAGATCTCTTGCATTTGAGGCCAGTCAAGCTACAGTGACAACCTGTCTAGGATAAACCGATGCAACAAAAACCCAGGAAATAGTTTTGGTGCACCTACACAGCTGGGTACTGGGTCGAGTATTGCATAATTTTCATGGAAAGTGATGAAGTGGAAATCCACACCCTTGCCTGAAAAGTGAAGAGATCCAGGCCAGGGTAGTTAAAAATGTTTGAATCTGAGTCCTGCCATCCCCCAAACCCTCAGTTATACTGAAGCCCATGCACGACGGGCGAGCACTTTGCTGCTGTGCCATATCCCTGTGTCACTCACTTGCTCGGAGTGGTCCTGAATTCACCCTTTAGCCAGGCAGGCAGGTTTTGGATTTGTGTCTTGCCTCAGCCTCCTGAGTAGCTGGCATGACAGGCCTGTGCCACCAACAGCCAACTCTCTTGGCTGTTTTTACAGTGACAGAAAGCCGACTAACACTACTCCAAGCTTACAGCTCCCAATAGTCATTATCTAAACCAATGCTAACATAATGAAGTCAACACAATGTCTGCAGACACATACTTTGTACAGAAAGAAATGGTACTGATGGATAGCAAAGCCAACATTTAGGGTTCAGGGCCGGCACACCTCGGAAAGAGCTCTCTAAGCCTCTGGAGGGTCCTTTGAGAAAACTAACACGATGTTTGCTACCCTCGGGATGACTAGAGCTAGCTGGATGAGCAGAGACAAGTGTTACTGCTCAGGGCCAAGAAAAGGGATTTTAAGACCCCCACAGTTGGGGGGCTGGAGAGATGGCTCAGAGGTTAAGAGCATTGCCTGCTCTTCCAAAGGTCCTGATTTCAATTCCCAGCAACCGCATGGTGGCTCACAACCATCTGTGATGGGGTCTGGTGCCCTCTACTGGCCTGCAGACATACATGCAGACAGAATATTGTATAACATAAAAAAAAAAAAAGACCCCACAGTCACCACACACTCCAACAGGAACTCAGCACCCATGGGAGAAGCTGTAATGCAAATCCATGTCTCATACGAAGCGGTTCAAATGTTAAACACATAATTCAAAGGACTGAAGATCCGCTTTGTGTCTCCAGGTACCAACATGATTACAGGCTTTCTACAGGGACTAATTTTCTATGTTAAGTTCATATCTCTATAAATCCAAAACTGAGGTAGTATGTCTGGATGTGTACGATGCCATGAAGAAAACAAGCAAGAACAAGACAAGTGTATCATTTTCTTTATATACAAAAACAAAGGCCCAAAATACGGTTTGTTGAAGTAGCTATCAACAGGACGTCAGCTGACTTCACGCTTGCTTTGGTCAGCACAGCCTGGGAACAGCAGTCGCTCCCCTCCCTAACAGCACAGAACACACTGACAGGACTGCCTCCAATACAGAACGAAGAGCTTTCAGGGAAAATTAAGTTAATTTTAAATCAAAACATTTTACCAATAAATAAGAAATTTTGAAAGGTAGCATCCCCACCCGACACTCTTGGGCATAACACGTACACCAATTTTGAAAATAATTTTCTCACAATAGTCATAACAGCTGATCACATTGCAAGCCATGTAATAAAATTATTTTAATGTATTTTTAAAAAACAAAAATCTTAAGAACCAAACGTGAACTTTAAAAGTTGGCACTTACTTTCTACAACTGTACATACCCTAAAACAATGGTCTAGTACTTTCTTACAGAACATAATTCAAACTCTGCTGGCATTTCAATATACCCCAAGGAAACAGTTGAAAGCACATTTAGTATGCCGGATCTCAAAGTTCATAATTCTGATTTATGGCTATGAAAAGGCAGTCAGCTTCTCCTGAAAACTGCACCAGTGATAAAACAGACTTGGAAAACAAATGATCGGTCTGAAGATCTTTAATATTGGTTAAGACAGTCTGATGTTTGTTGCCAATGAAAGGTACTTTCATCCAATGTGCAAAAAATAAAAACAAAAAAATAAAAAAGTGCAGCTGTCCTTTTCCTTGAAATACGTAGGACCAACACTACTATTTACACATTTGAAAGATTTGAAATTATTTAAGCATCTTCTTTATGAGAAACTGAGAGCTGCAGAGAACCCCAAAAGCTTGATCATCTGTAAACTACTAAGACATCTCAAGAAGCATTTGTTTCTTGTCCTAATTTTCATCTTAAATACAAAACCAATTTTGAAATCAGTCAGGATTTTTAAGACTTAGGAAATTTTAGGGTTTTTGTATCTGTGAAAACCTTGTCTCAAGAGACTTCTCTCACCACTGGTTCACTCCAGACACCCACAGGTAGAGTGGCCACACTGGACAGGAGCGGAACTCAGTTCCAGCAGCACCAGCACCCTGGTGGACTCACTCACCGTGAGGTCCACATGACCGGCAGCCTTTGGGGTGGGGACAGGAGCCATCACAATGGATGAAGAGACACTTCAGGAGAGCAACCATTTACTGTCCACAGAAACAGTAAAAACAATGACGTATATGTGTATATATTTAAAAATCAACAAGCCAAATATAAAACTAACACCATTCCGTATTTGCAAACTTGGTTTTGTATTTATACACTGTCCTGGGTCAGCATGTGCCACATTTTCTGCGCCGATATGAAGTTCTTGTGTCCAGTTAATAAAACTGCTGTTTTGACTGTAAGTCACATATATTGGGATGGTAGGGGGATCAATTTATTCAGTTACTCTGCAGTGCACTCCCCAGCCTGGCAAGCGTAGGGGAGTTAAGAATGGAACAGAAGCCACTCACTTTAAACCGGACAAAGGAGTTTTCAAATTAAAACCACAGAGAGGGGCAGGGGAGCTTACCGGGAACATGAACACTAGACACCATGAAAACCAAAACAAAAAACTGTTTGGTCAGAACGTAGGAACGTAACTGCCTTGAGGAATCTGAAAAATTACCTAACTGGAATGAGCACTGTCTTAGGTCCGGCCAGTGCAACACTCTAAGTTGCCACAGAAGCAGTCAATGGTGTTCACTGACTGGTCAATGCAACCTCGGTATGGAGCTCCCAGGCCCATCACCCCTAGCTGCAGGCAATGGTCTCCAGCTGCTGCTCCGCCTCGGCAGCCATCGCTGCCGCCTGCAGCTGCTCTGTCTCGCTCTGGATGGCACTGGGGGTGACCTGTTTCCTCTCACTGTGCATATTGTTCTCGTGCCTCTTCAGATCTGAGGCCTTGGCAAACGCCTTGGTGCAGGAGCCACACACGAAAGGCTTCTCCCCTCGGTGTCTCCTTTCATGGTCCTTGAGGTGAGACTTGTGTTTGAAGGCTTTGTCACACATATGACACGCAAATGGTCTTTCGTTGCTGTGAACCCTCTCGTGCTTCTTTAGGTCTGGGGCACGGATAAATGACTTCCCACACACCTCACAGCTGTAGGGCTTATACCCTGTGTGGATTTTCAGGTGTTCCTTCAGGTGGGCCTGGGTGGTAAAACCTTTTGTACACATTTCACAAACAAACGGCCTGTCTGCTGTGTGGAGCTTCTCATGTTTCCTCAATCTGCCTTCGTCGGAAAACGTCTTACCACACGCTTGGCAGGCAATCTGCTCCCGATGGTGACCGTAGAGCAAATACTCAAACTTCATGTCACTGGCAGCTGTCGTCCAGCCTGGAGTCTGTTCGTCTTTTACTTCACCCATCCCGTCATTAAATGTTAAGGCTTGCGGGGTCTGGGACCCCAGATCTTTGGACTCAGGAGTCTCCATGGATTCTACTTCCTGGCCATAGCAGTTCACTTTTCGAACTTCCTCACTCCCCAGTTCTTTTAAAATGGCCTCCTGAACCCTGAGAGTAGTGGTAGGGGACTTGCCGTCCTCCTGACTCGGGGGAGTGCCTTCTACTGTGTCGTCAGAGGGGCTGTCGTCCTGGTCCCCGATCTCCTCAACATCGTCATCCTGAGTGTCAGCGGCATCCCCGAGGGGCCGATTTAACTTGAGGCAGTACTTACTCTTCGACTGGCCGTTGCTCTCATCAGGACTAGACACGTCACGCTTCTGAGAACAGAGTTTATCCAAAAACCGGATGCCAAGAATCTGACCCGACGACATCATCAAGTTGACGTCCTCCTTCTTCACGGAGATCTTCGCTGTGTACATGTAGTTGAGGACCTCTTCGAATATGTCGGAGCGGAGGAAATCGATCTCTATGACGGAGGAACTATCCACTTCCAGCTTCTTGAAGAGCTTCTTAAAATAGGTGCTGCAGGCGGCGAGGACACAGCGGTGGGCTCTGAACTTCACATCCTCAACCACGATAGCGATGTCGCAAAACTCCCCTTCCAGGCGCTGCTCATTCAGCGTTTTCAGAAACAGCGTTTTATGATCATCGTCATTATACTTTATGGTTTCAGACATACTGATGAAAAACTCCTGCAACAAATTTTTAAGGAGTTTAATTAACGTGTAGTGCTCCCCATACCCACCCCACCCTGCCCCAAAAACAGTCATACCGTGACTATTTGGAACCTAACAGCCTAGAGTCTTGGTGTTAAAGATGGTCCAAAAACAGGGAGGGGAGAATGACCCCAGACAAGGGATTTCCATGTTGCTATTCTGAAGTTCCTTCCGTTTACAACAGTTTCCCAGTTAGAACAAGGGCAGCTTTTTACAAACACACACCAGGCATTATTCTATATGCTTTAGGAGTCTCAACACACTTAGTACAAAAAAAACCTAGGCGTCCTCAGTTTGTAAAAGGGGTTAGGGAGCTGGCCAACATCCTTAGCTATTTAAGATCTAGTGATCAAATCCAGGAAATGTGGTTTAAAAACTCAAGACTGTCAGACAAGACAGAGGAAAAAGACTGATAAACAGTCTAACCTTGAAGTAAAAGTTACAGGATTGAGACAAGAATCCTCAAGTCCTGGAGCCGGAGACCTCAGTAGGCAGTGCAAATGCAGTGGGCACACGTGGGCCTCTAATTCCAGGAAGGTACAAGTGAACTCTGGAGCAGGGTCGGCTAGTGCTACAGCCAACCCCAGGCTGAACTCAGAGAGCCTGCCTCAGCGATCAAGAAGACTCCCACCATGTCAGCCTAGGGTTTCCACAGGAATGGCCTCACTCACACACACACACACACACACACACACACGCACACACACACACGCACGCACGCACGCACGCACACACTTGCACACATGCAGACATGAATACACACCACAAACACAGAAAAAGAGAATCCTCAAGTCCTATCTATGGCATCTGATTCCAAGTATGGAGGACTCAGGAAAATACCATCTGGGCAGGGCATCCTACGTCCTTGAGAAAAGAGACAAACCACCATTGGAGAGCTAGAGAGGGCATCGTAGCCACAAGAGCCCGTGTTTTCTACTAGTCTCTCCATAGCAGCTTTGGGCCACTCCTGGACGACCCCAAAGATATCTGGGAAGAGACTGATGAGTGGCTTCTGGTCACAGGATGTCAATCTTCCAGCCATCCAGTGAAGTCTCACCAGCAACAGGTGTACAGGACCAGAAGTGTTTCAAGTTTTAGATTTTTCCAGATTTTGCAATTATACATAAAATAAATTGGGGATGGCAGTCCAAGCCAAAATACAAAACTAGTTGGTATTTTATACCTTACACATACAGTATGAAGATAATTTATACAGTATTTCAAATAATAATTATTTCCAGTTTTTTTTTTATTTTTTATTGGTTTTCTGAGATAGAGTTTCCCTGTGCAGCCCTGGCACTCACTCTGTAGACCAGGTTGGCCCCGAACTCATGGGTAACCATCTGTCTCTGCCTCCTGAGTGGTAGGATTAAAGGTGTGCACCACCACTGCCTGGCTCAAATAGTATTGTAAACAAAACTTCAGAGTATAGATTTTTCATTTGTGGCTTATCAGGAAGTTTCAGATTTTGAATAGTTTGGCCTTACGGAGGTTCAGCCTGTATTCAGTAACTGTTGGAATATTTTAAAAGCAAAGGAATTTCAGGACCACCATGAAAGACCTAGCAATGTGTTTGAGAACTGATCTAAAAACAATGTGTTTCAGTTTCTACTAAAGGAAAAAACAACTGCCTTACTTTTATTCAACAATGTATATGTCTGAGGAAAGCAGGGGTTTCCTCATGGAAAAAGAACTGTAGATGTATGACTAGAATGTGTGTGTACAGTGGGGACCAGCGACTTGCTTAAGCCAAGAAAATATACAACCTCTTATCTGATACCCCTAGACCTGAGATACTTATTTTAAATCAAATACCAAGTGATATTTTAATCCTTAATATTCTTTTTTTTTTTTTTGTTTTTAGAGACAGGGTTTCTCTGTGGCTTTGGAGCCTGTCCTGGAACTAGCTCTTGTAGACCAGGCTGGTCTCGAACTCACAGAGATCTGCCTGCCTCTGCCTCCCGAGTGCTGGGATTAAAGGCGTGCGCCACCACCGCCCGGCTGATCCTTAATATTCTAAGGTATACTTACCATGAACAATTCAGGCTATTTTCTTAATGCCTTAAACTCCAAAATCTTCAGATCAGAGTAAGTCTGATCAGGGGCAAGCCAGATCTATCGGAAAAAAGGTAAAAACTCAGTAAGATTTTCCCTATCTCAAATTCTAAACCAAGTGTTTACAAAAATAAAAAACAAAACCACAGACCCCTTTATTGTCCCACCTCTTGAATACGAACCCATTTTTGTGGGTAGAAGCCAGGGGCTAGCAGTAACCCGGCCTGGTTCTACACAAGGACGAGGAGTGTGGCAGGTGACAGACTGAGAACATCAGTATGTGTCCCTACCCCCACCATGTTCCGTTGGGTACCTAGTTCTCCACTTTCTCTTCAGGACCTAGACACGTCTAGATGCATGCTTTTCTAAATATAGCAAAGGCTGGAGGAGCACAATTCACAACAGGAGGCGAAGCAAGGAGGAAATATGCTACGTTGTCCATGCAGCTGCAAACTGGCAAAGTCCGCACTTTCTCCTCTATACAAAGGTTCAAAGAATTTCCTTCATCCAAAGGACTCCATATCCTGCAGGCCCATATACTGAGAACAAAAATATCCTCTAGTGACCACTAACCCCACAAACATGGAAGTTTGTAGATGCAGGTGGCTGTGCTAGAATCCAGTCCTACACAAAGACTTGGTGCAAGACTCCACCAAAGGACCCCTAAGAAGTTCCTGCAATAGGAACCAGAACCACAGAGCTCTGAACCAGCAGGCCTTCCCATCTGTACTACATTTGGGCTGGTAAGGATGCGCCATTCTTCATTTATGCCTTCCTGTGTTCTAGATGCAGCCTGGGCCTGCAGTGGGCTCGAAGGAGGGCACTTCCTTCAGAATCTTGGTGACACCTCTGTTGTCACTAACTGTGGCATCAAAACGGGCATGGCACTTGGAGAAGGGTGGCTCTACAGTAGCCATGGCAACGCATCAGCTTGCAGCTCCTCATTTCTGGTTAGTGTGTATTCTTTTTCAAAGGAGGTCACGGGCCAATCGGCTCGCTTTTTTTTTTCCCCTATAGAGATGTTCCCATTGCTAAGATCAAATGAGTCAAACCGGAAGATAGCCATTGCCAGTATGTGTGTAAATAGGTGTGGGACCATAATCCAACACCTACAATACCCTAAAGCAGCTCCTTGCTAGCCGTTCTCCAGACCGCGGGAACGCTAAGGCGCCCGCACCGAGCAGGGTGCCCGGCTTTCCCAAAGCAAACTTACATAAGCAGTCGCAGCCGCCTCCTTATTCCGGAGCAGCTGCGACAATGGCGGCCACACCACTTCCCTGTTGCGACCGCACAACTTGGGAGTGGGGAAGACTGGGCCTGGAGCGAGACTCGGGGCGCAGCCCGCGCGTGGGAGCGCTCGCTCGCATTTCGCTGCCCGGGAGCCGCCGAGGGCAGCGGGCCGTTAAACATTCTTTCCCAAACAAAAGCTCCCCGGCGTGGCGCCCGCCGGCGACAGGCCACTTTCCCTTCCACGATCCGCCACTTCTCCAGGTGGCAGCGCGGCAGCGAGGTTCTTCCTTGGCCCGCAGCAGCAGCCCCGGCGGCGGCGCGGCGAGCACGGGAGCGGGCATGCGGGCCGGTTCCGCAGCCCCGCGCCGCGCCCTGCTCCGCCCGCGAGCCCCGAGCTCGCGCCCCGCGCACTCCGCGGCCTGCGCGTCTGGTCCTCCCGCGCCCTCCCGCGGCCAGGGGCGGGGGCGGCGCGCGGCCGGCTTCCCGGAGCTCCGCGGACGCAGGCGGGGAGCGTGCGCGGGGGGTCCCGTCTGCTCCGGGGAAGGTGGGGGGGGGGGGGCAGCTGCGAGGGGCGGCGCCCCGCGGACCGCGCTCGGGCCCGGCTCGGCCGTCCCCACCCCCACCGCGGTGCACTGCGGCGAGGAGAGCGGGGCGGCCATGAACTCGGCCGCCGAGCGAGCGAGGGAGCGCGCGCGCGGGCCGCCGCCTGGCCTCTCCCCACCCGCTCGCTCGCCGGCCTGCGCGGTCCCCGGGGCGCCCGGTCCCCACGCCCAACCGCGGCCCACGCCCGATCCCGCTCGCACCGCGCTGCGCCGCCACATCCTGCAGCTGGCTGCTGCCCGAGCTCGGCGGGAACGCGCCTCCTCCCAGCCGCCCCGCCGCGCCCGCCGCCGGCTGCCCCCGCGTCCCCGCGCCCGCCCCGGCCCTTTCAGCACCCGGCCCGCGCTTACCTGCAGCCCGGCACAGCTACAGACGCTCGCCGTGGGCTCCCGCGTTCGGCAGCGCGCAGGCCGGGACGGGATGGACGCGGGGGCACGGTGGATGGCAGTGTTTTGGATTTTTTTTTTTTTGTAGTTTGGGGAGGGGGTGGGTGGGGGGGAAATCGTGCACGTCCCTGGTGGTAGCAGCCCTCTTCCTGCACGAGCACAGAATATCTAGCCTGCCGCGAACACCCCCACCCCCCCTCCCCGTGCATGCGCGGTGCGAGCCTGGGGGGGGGGAGAAGGCGCGCCGCCGCTTGCGCAGGCACGGAACCTGATGGGGCCTCTTAAGTGAGCGAGCAGGGAAAGGGTTAATCTGGGACCTTACGGGTCGACGCTTTCCTTGGCTCTACGGGGCCGCCCGCGGAGGGCCCTGGGCCCTGCGCACGCGCGCGCACGCGCGCGGCATGGGGCGCGCGGAGCCCGCGCGCGGGAGAAGGGAATGGGCGGGGCTAGGGCGGGGCTTAGGCCGCAGGGGAGCGAATGCTCGAGCTCAGTTCTCGGGCACCCGCCCCGCCTGGAGCTCTCGGCTCCTGGGCTCCCGCCGGCGCCGGGCCTCGGAGCTGTGTCGGGAACGCGGGAACCTGCGCTCCCGTGCGTGTGCATGTGCGTGGGCCAGTATTGCCCCTGGGTGCGCGCGACTCGGGCGCTGAGCTCGTCCTGGCTTTTGGGCAGGTGTCCCGGGCACCGTCGCTCACTGTGCTCTCGCCCGGACACCCAAGCGCGATTCCTGGACGCCAAGGGCCTGGTTCCTGTCGCTGCGGCATTGTTTATGGGGAGCAGGCATTTGCAGAACAAACGAAGGGCCATCTTTGATTTGGAATGTAAGGGGCAATTCCAGTCACCTAGGACAATTTGAGCAACCCCAAAGCTCTGGATCTGCCAGACTAACGGGTGCCCTTGCGTTTACCCGGGTGCTTCCCCTTCTAGCAGTCCTGCTCTTGGCGCTCCCATGGGGAGATCTGACAGCTTGATACTGTTAGCACGTCCAAGGAGACGTTACAGCTCCCTTGTGTTCCTTGTGCTGCACGGCCTGAGTCTCTTTAAGTGCTCTCGGGCTCAGGGCCTGGGAAGTGCTTTTAGCTCCCACATTTTCTGTCCATCCTGCAATATTAGCGGCTGGACTGAGCTCTTGTGCTCCTTAGACACACTTGTGCTACATTATCACACTTCTAAGAGTCTGTCAGGTCACGTGAATAAGGTCTGAAATTAGGGCAGGACCGTGGACTTCCGGGAAGATGCTGTACCTGTGCTAGGCACATAAGTAGACATGAAGGAATATTGTCTAATACTAACCAGTACTGGTTTAACGCCTCCCAAGGTGCTCTGACACACGCTTGCAAGCTTTTATTTTCTGTGTATGAGTGCTTTGCTTGCATGAATGTATGTGCACCACGTGTGTCTGGTGCCAGCGGAGGTCGGAAGAGGGTGTCAGATCCCCTGGAACTGGAGCAGGGTATTGTCAGGCACCATGTGGGTTCTGGGAGAGCAAACCTGAGTTCCCTGCAAGAGCATTTATCTTGTATTTATTATGTTTGTGTGTATGCCTGCAGGCCAGAAGAAGGCACCAGACCCTATTACAGATGGTTGTGAGCCACCACGTGGTTGCTGGGAATTGAACTCAGGAACCTTTGGAAGAGCAGGCAAATGCTCTTAACCTCTGAGCCATCTCTCTAGCCCCCATTAAGTGCTCTTAACAGCTGAGCCATCGGTACAGCTCACACACGTGTCTTTCGATGCTCACGGCAGCAGTTGTGTTAACAGGTGTGGTGGAAGAGTCGATGTAGAATAAACCTGTTCTAGAGCCAGGCATATCTGTTTCAAATACCGAATAAACTCACTTTTCTAAGCCACTTTTTTTGTTTTTTTTAATGATTTATTTTTATTAT
>JAQHUG010000230.1:1324894-1346331 GCA_028555095.1 Dicrostonyx torquatus | reverse complement strand
TATATTTTATATTTCAAATCTACGTAATACAATGCAATTTATATCATTTATATTTCATTCTTCCTGACCAAATGTAAGTTTGAGAAGGCGATTAGACAGGAAATAGAAACAGTTACTTAATGTTCTACTCAGCTTCTTTATCTATTTGTGCCAGCTCATAAGTTCTCCCACCTGGTCCCATTAAGCCAACTTGTCTTTCTATCCATGCAGTCATAGGGAGCTGACCAATCAGAAGCCACAGCAGGTTTCCATTCCAACTTTGGTGACACCACAGGACACCTATTGTGGGGCTGAGATGCCGTTTGTTCATTTCTGACTTAGCTATTATCCCCCCCCACACACAACTTGCTTGCCCAGTAAGAGTGTGGTTGTTCTTGGATTAATCCACTGTAGGGTGCTTACATGTTCTTTTGTCAACTTCAGAAACCTTGTCAGAAACCCTCTCACTCCTGCCATAAGGAAATCATTGCTTCCTGTGAAATGCCTCATTTTTATTGTGGAGGTGTTAAATGCAATCTAGACTCATAGGATGATGTATTTCCTTGATAACTAGAAAGGACATTAATCGAGTGGTTCCAAAATCATGGCCAACAGCAGCCAGGCTGAACTCAAGTCTAAATTCTCTCAAGGACTTTCTGTCTCTTACACTTCCAGACTTGGAAGGCATCAGCTCATTGTAGAAACACCCATCACATTTTTTGCCATCTAATTAACATGCATCTATGTATTTACTTGGATTCCCAACATGTGAAAACACCATCAGACTTGGGATAATGATACTTTAGAAGTGGAAAATGACAACTCAGGAGCTCAGATCTTGTCCAGCATAACTCAGGCAGTGGGGGCTGTACAGACTGCCATCTTCTGATTCTTCTGTCCCATGGGCTCAAAGACAACAACAGTTAGCAATCAGAGGTACTGTGGTTGCAATGGACCCAAAGGCTTCATTGTTAGAATGGACAGGGATCATAGGTTTGGGGTATTTTAGAAGGTCCATTCTGAAGTGGTTGTGTTTACCAAGACATTACAGCAACAGGAGGTCACATTCTGGGCTCCAGATGGACATACAATGTGAGAGGTCACTTGACCCACTGTATAGTATATTATAATACTGTGGAGTAAATATATATATATATTTTCCCATGCCCCCATGCCCCATTAGATAATATAGTCCCTGAGGTAGGCCTAGACATTGCTTTATTGACCTTCTGCTGTCTACTCGAGTACCCAGCACAGAAGACTATGAAATGCCCTGGAAAAGCCAATGATCTGAACACATGGTTCTTTCTTTACCAATTCATTTTCCACTAAGTTGATTCCTCTGATCTCTTCCAATGTTGATTATATTTGTTTTTTCCTGTTTCTTTGATATTTATTCCTTCTTCAACACTTTGCTTTTAATTCTATCCTAAACAGTTCTATAAAGCATGGGAACTCTGAAATGTTGGAGAAGTCCTATGTCAATAGATAAAATGATAGATGGGTGTTTATGCTTATCATATAAATATTTAGGTATACAATAGTTGATCATGAAATACACGTTCTTTCGGGCTTTACCCAGAACGTCTTTTTTTTTTTTTTAAACATTTATTTATTTATTATGTATACAATGTTCTGTCTGTGTGTATGCCTGCAGGCCAGAAGAGGGCACCAGATCTCATTACAGATGGTTGTGAGCCACCATGTGGTTGCCGGGAATTGAACTCAGGACCTTTGGAAGAGCAGGCAGTGCTCTTAACCTCTGAGCCATCTCTCCAGCCCCCCAGAACGTCTTTACTTATGATTTCTGAAATCTCAAGAACTGCATAAAGTCACTGACATTTCACACAGATTTTCAAAGTACTATCAGCTTAAGTATGATGAGCTTAAGCGTAAGTGAGTATCAGGAGAGAGCCTGTTAGCTGGCAGAGCCGTCTGGCCACGTGTGAAGTGTGAGTATCAGGAGAGAGCCTGTTAGCTGGCAGAGCCGTCTGGCCACGTGTGAAGCTACAGGTATTTAGCAGGAGCTTTCAGGGAGAAGATAAACTAATCTCAGAGTAGCTTGCTTCATCCTCTCAGAGCCCAGATGGTGCTGGGTGTGTAGTCAGACTCAGAGCTTCGGAGGTAGAGGCAGGAGGATGGCAAGCTCGAGGTCAGCCTGTGCTCAGTAGCAGACCGTAGGCCAAGACAAAACAAGATAAGCCCAAATGGTGTGATTCTCTGAGGGACCAGGTAGCTCAGCTCTCTTCAGAATGCTGCGATTATAACCTGTATTCCTGCTTCCCAAAGCAGGTCTCTCAGCCCTTGGTTATGCAAGAGAGCCATCATGATAGAGCGCAGGTACGAGGAAGAATTCTCCTGGTCCAGTGACAACATTTTTACTTTATACTTACATAGTTCAGAGGAGTGGAGAACCTCCTTCCTTCTATCGTTGAAGATGAAATCACAGACTGAAGATCAAATGGAAGAAGTAAATAGTAGTAAGTACTTTCTTAGTCGATAAGAAAAACCAAACCAAACCAAACCAAAATAGCCAGCTGTGGTGGCACAAGCCTTTAACCTCAGCACTGGGGAGGCAGAGTCAGGAAGATCTCTGCGAGTTACAGACTAGGCTGCTGTACATAGGGAAATCTAGGCCAGAACAGAGAGATGAAAGATGTACATTACAGACTGAGGAAAAAAATCTTCAGGAGAAGTTGAATAACACGTAATGACTCCATGGTTTTTTGTTTTGTTTTGTTTTACAGACTAGGCTGCTGTACATAGGGAAATCTAGGCCAGAACAGAGAGATGAAAGATGTACATTACAGACTGAGGAAAAAAATCTTCAGGAGAAGTTGAATAACACGTAATGACTCCATGGTTTTTTGTTTTGTTTTGTTTTGTTTTGTTTTGTTTTTTTTGTGTGTGTGTGTGCACGCACGCGTGAGTGCTTTTATTTGGTTACAGCTTGGTGGGTTTTATTTTCTTTGTGGGTGAAATTTTATTTTGTTTTTCTTGGTTCGGGGAAATTTTTTGTATTGAATTTTTTATTGTTTTTTGAGAAAACTTAAATTTGGGTGGATAGGGAGTTGGGGAGGATCAGGAAGGACTTGGGGGAGAATATTTTAAAATATATTTAAAGTTAAAAATTGTTTTAAAAATTACAAATACAATAAAAAGGAAAAGAACTTGTGCAGAATAGAGATGAGTAAGCATACACGTACTAAGACACTCTGCGAGAAAATGACACCAGTGCGCAGGGAAGTGGAGGCCAAGCAAAGGAAGCGCTTTCCCGCGTTCTGTGCACTTGTCTTTCCTCGTGGTGTCAATTTCAGCACACACATTTGGCTGGCATTTAATTTACCATTTCCTCCTTTATCTCTAATGTCTTGTTAAACCAATCACAAGGCCGCACAGATTTACACTTGTTTTCTACTAAGATTTTATGTTTGAGTCATGCCCATCTTGGAGTACACTCTTCTGTGTGGCCTGTGCGTCGTGAGTTGTTCCATCATTATTTCTCGAAAAGATCATCCCTTTCCCATCACTGTCAAGGCACGCTTACCAGAATTCAGTAGCCATGATAGTAAAACTTATTTACGAGTGCGTACCTCTATCCCATGGATTTCACCACAAGATGGCAGTGTTTCACATAGCGGACCACCTCAGCAGCAGGGTCACTACCTAAAGGGGAGAGGAAGGAGGGATTCTCGGACTGTGATTGGAGAACAGTGTTCCTTAGCAGCAAGGCTGAGGTCAGGGGGTGAGGGGGTGAGCGGGTGGCAGGGCCTCAGCATTAGGGAGCTCCGGAGTGCAGAAGTTTGGGCTTTCAATTGCTACAGAGTTTGTCTGAAGGGAAGGTAGGCATTCGGTGCAGACTTACGTTACACAAGCAGTCTCTACGGAGCTAAAAATGAGTTTACCTCAGCTTAAGGCAATGGCTGTGAAAGACCTTGAGGTTTGCCACTAGGCAGCTTTGCATTAATGTCTGACTGCTGTAAGGAGGAAGCCACATAGAAACCCACAGGACCCAGACTCTGCCCAGCGAGTACCACAGGGTGACACTACCTCGATTACTGTGACAACACGGTAAGCTCTGAGACAAGGGAGTGAGTCCTCCAAGTGCTGGCTCTCAAGGTCGCTTTTGTCCCTTCCGGTTCCATCCCACGAGGGTTTTAGGATCAGTTCGTCAGCTTCCACCGATGCGCTAGCTACAGTCTTGTAGGGAAACCTGCACTAAGTCTGTAGATCACGTGGGGCATACGGGCATGTGAACAGGCAGCGTTTCCATTTATTTGGGTCTCATTTAATTTATTTCAAATACATTTTATCGTTTTCAGGGAAGAAGTTTTTCACTTGTCCTTCTAAATTTATACCTAGATATTTTATTCATTTTTGTACATGCATTTGTCTTGATTTCATTTTGAACTGTTCAGTGATGGTGTATAAAAATAGAGTTGATCTTTTATATTGATCTGATATTCTGTAACCTTACAAAACTCATTTGCTAATTAAAAGGAATGTAGTGCATTCTCTATCATCCGGGGAAGAAGCTTGACATCATTGCTGCTGCAATGGGAAAGTGTAAGTGAAACCAAGAAAGCGGACAGGCGATAGCTTACATTAACAGGCGCGCACAAATCCTGCACAGAAACTGGTGAAGCAGAGCAGAGGTGCAGAAAATAGCAGTGCTCTGCAGTCAAGTGATGGTTAGCATCTAAGAGACAATCCTAAGGATGTGGGCATGAACACAGGCCCTGGGTTCGGTCCCCAACACCATATAAGCTGGGTGTAACGCCAACCCTAGCATTTTGGAGGCAACAGAAGTTCAAGGCCATCTTTAGCGATATTTTGAGTTCATGATCAGACTGGCCTACGCAAAAACCTTTTCTCAAACAAACGATTAAGTTTATTTAAAAAGAAGAAATAGAAATGCACGAGTATTTGGGCAGCAGAAACTGGAGCCAATGGGTTATTAAGTAGCAATAATAAAAAGACACAAATTGAGAAGAGGTAAGGAGGTGGGGCAGATCTTGGAGGAGATGGGATGGATATGATCAAGGTACATTGTTTCTCAAAGAAATAATAAAAGCATTTTTTAAAGAAACATGCATTTAAAAGCCATTTTTAAAGAAACCATGGAAATTAATTACTTATTTGAATACAAAAGGAAACATAAGTACATGAAAATATGCAGAAAATACATTTGGCAAAATTGATCATCCAGGGTAAATAAATCATTTTGAGAACTCGGATTCTACAGGAAGGATGTCCGTGTAATGAAAAGTGCGTACACATTACAGCAGGAGCGCATGCTGTGCTGAGAGCGAGGATCCACACTGTGGTGGTTTGAAAGGGAGTGGCCCCCATAGGCTCACATATCTGAATACTTGGTCAGCAGGGAGCAGCACTACTTGACTGGGATCATGAGGTATGGCCTTATTAAAGGATGTGTGTCACTGGGGGCACACTTGGAGGTTTCAGAAGCCCAGGCCAGGCCCGGTGTCACTCTCCGGCTGCCTGTGGAGCCGTTTTTAAAAATTTATTTATTTATATTACATCCTGACTGCAATTTCTCCTCTCTCCTCCCAGTCCCTTCCTTCCATCCCCCACCTTTTCACACCTTCCAATCCACACCCCTTCCATTTCTGTTTAGGGAAAGGTCAGGTACCACTGAGTATCAACAAAACATGGCATATCGAGTAAGACTAAGCTGCTCCCCATGTATTAAGGCTGGACAAGGCAACCCAGTATGTGGAGTGGGTCTCCAAGCCAGTAGAAGAGTCAGAGACAGCCCCTTCCCCCACCGTGAGAGCTCCACAAGAGGAGAGCTCTCAGCTCCTTCTCCAGCACCACATCTACCTGCACGCGCCCATGCTTCCCACCATGATGACAATGGACTAAACCTCTGGACTGTAAGCCAGCCCCAGTGAAATGCTTTCCTTTCTGAGAGGTGCTGTGGTCATGGTGTCTCTTCACAGCACACACACCAAGACTAGGACAGTGTCAGCATGAAACTCTTGCCTTGGAGAATTGTTGTATGTTCTGACCGGCTCAGCAAACCAGAAACAGGCAAGCAAACAAGAAAGAAAAAGAGTAAGGCCGGTGGGGCACGCCGCACGCCTTTAATCCCAGCACTCGGGAGGCAGAGGCAGGCGGGTCTCTGTGAGTTCGAGACCAGCCTGGTCTACAAGAGCTAGCTCCAGGACAGGCTCCAAAGCCACAGAGAAACCCTGTCTCAAAAAAAAAAAAAAAAAAAAAGAGTAAGAACAACAAAAGGATTTATCTTCAGGTTACACGAATATATACTTTGAAAGCAAAACCACTGGATATACAAATTATTCATTTACACCTGCAGCAAACAATTAGAAAATGTGACCAGGACCGTTTGCATACATGTATCGAAGTAGCATATTACATCCTAAAATACGTTATCATGCGCTAATCAAAATCATAAATGTTTAGGGAAGTGGAAATGCTAATCACTCTAATAATGATGATTACAAATTGTATATGTATACCTTATAATCATACTATAACCCAATAAATATGCATAATTACTAATTAATAAAATTAAAATATAAATTATTTTAAAATATCGATTAAATCCCTTAAATATGTGTAGGGCTATCTTAACCAAAAAAATGTGTGACACTTTTGTATCAAATTCTAACAATTTAGGGTTGGGGAAATGATTCTGCACAGAGTATGGAGCTGTGAATTTGGATCCCCAGCAGCTCTGTATAAACGTCAGGCATAGAGGTTCGTACCTGGGACCTAAGTAACTGGAGGTGGAGATGGTAAGACCTGGGGGGCTTCCCACCAGTCAGTCCAGCCAATCAGTGAACTCCAAGTTCACTGAGTAAACCTGTCCCAAAAAATGAGGTGAAAAATGAGGGAGAAAGACACCTGTTGTCAACCATTGTCCCCCCCTCATGCGTGCAAACATGGATACAGGTAATAAGAGGCACACATACACACATATGTACACCACAAATGCACATCAAATCTAAAAGTGTTGGAGAAACCTAAATGAATAGAGGGACATAACATACTAATGTATTAAAGACAAGGAATGATGAATTTAAGATTTAGAAGCTATGTTAATGGATTAAAATATGTGAGAGAGCTCTCCTGTCAGGGACCAGCTTTGACAAGGACAGCACTTACCAGGGCAGGGGCATGGGGATTAGAAAAGTAACTTAAGAGGATGAAGATGCGAGTAAAAATAACAAAGCAGAGACATAGGGCAGTACGGGGAGGAGTTCCAGTGAATACTGCAACCATCTGCATTTAATTTTCCCTACACTTTCATACCCTGATCCAACAGGGGAAAGAAGACAAGAGACTGCTTTAACATGATACAAAGGACAATCAGACAGTTCTTGGTTCAGTACTTTGAGACATCAAGTCATTAATCCTTGAGAAAAGCATCCTGTGGCTTAGGCAGCAAACCCACCCTAGACCAAGTATCCTGAAGGCAGCCACTGCCTAGGTTGAACCTCCTAATTCAAAAGAAGGAGCGGAAGCCTACTCCAATTCTCTGCCCTTTGGTCAGGGAGGAGAGGATACACCTCTATGGGCCATCTTAATGTCCAAAACACCAAGTAACCACAACTTAGGTCAGGGTGTGTAGCCATACTTGTTGCCAACAACTTTGAACAAGCTAAAACTCTTTGACCTTCAGACAATGTGGAATAGACTCACATTTTTTGGGCCTCCACACTCTCAAAAAAATTGATCAATATATCCAATACATTACAAATTTTTATTTCCAGCAGGTTTCTTTGGTAAAAAGCTTGCAAGTTAGTTTTAAATTTTATTTAGAAGTGAAAAAAAATGCCAAGAGCATTAAAGAAAATGTTGAAGAAGAAAAATAAGATCACTACTGGACAAGATTTATTACAATGCTATAGACATTAAGTGTTGTTAGTCAACAAGGACAGAGCAGAGAAGCCACCATCAGCCCACACTGAAAGGACAGAGCAGAGAAGCCACCATCAGCCCACACTAAAATCAATGACCAACTTATGGAAAAGCACACACTGTTAACTAGCACAGGGAGAACGGCCTATCCAATCAAAGGTTTTGGGACAAGTGGGAATCTAAATGTACAGAATGAATCTTGATAGCAAACAAATCCCTAGCATTGAGAGGAGTAGATAGGCATGAAATCCCCAGCTAAGATCGGAGCCATTGACATTTGGTAAAACTTGGGCGATGGAGGTCCAGTTTTCTTTAAGGGTGTGTAGCCCCTGGCATGTCAGCCAGGCTCCAGTTAATGACTCCTCACCTAGGAGCATGTGGCCAGCACTAACCGGACTCTACTAATTAATTGTTTAAGAAGGGAAGACTCAAGGTTGGAGAGGAGAGGAAGGTAGGGACTGATCTGGGAAGAGCTGGGGGAGGAAAAATGGCCAAACTACATTGGATGGTATTTCTGAAGGGTGTCTACATGTACATATATGAATATACATAAAGGAATGCATATGAATTAAAGTCATGAGCTGCTCATGAGGCATTTACAAACCCTTTGGCAGGGCCCCAGGATATAGAAAGTCTTAAAATCTTTATCATCCACCGAAACTGTAGTTTCTCTGTGGATATAACCGATTGTCTTATGTAAACACCACTTTAGGTCTTTGCAGTTTTTAAGTTTGGGGAATTCATTTTTAAGTCTTTAGACCATACATACAACTTCTAAAAGTTCGGGAAAGCAAGGGTTTGGGTGCACATATCTGTAAGGCTACCTCATGCAAGTTAAGCAAGTGTTTTATTATATCAGGAGAAATAAATGGCCACTGTGTTCTTGAAAAATCCAATTTGTTCTGAAACAAATCATTGTAAAAATGACAACTCATGCTCATAAGGTCACGAGATTAGCTATGCAATAGTCCCATGTTGACTCACTCATTCGATAATATTGACTCTCACCTGGAGGTTATAGTCCAGAAGGAGAATATCACATTATGCATGATTTTTACTTGTACAACATACATCAAACTCAACAGAAACCACATTAAAGCAAGCGGGAGAAAGGGCTTGAGTGCCCTTCTGAACCTTTGGAAATGGCAGAACATCTCTGGTTCACATTAGCATCCTAGGCTGATGTTTCTTAACTTGATGCAGAGGAGATATCTCATCCTCTGCTTTCAAATGTCTGCTCGGTCTTTGGTTATAATATTATAGTTTTTAATGACAGGTGCAATTGAAAAATGCCAGGCCTTTGCTCAAATTTAGTCAAGTGAAGACCACGTCTCCTCTTCTCTTCTTTCCCTTGACTTCCAGCAAAATCATAAAAACGTTGTCAGATGAGAAATATGGCATAGGGATATATAGGCATATCTCATAAGATGGAATTTACAGGATCTAAATTCTGTATAGAAAATCCTATTAAATAATTATATGTATATAGTCCAAAGGTGAGATTCAAAGGCCAGAAGGATGTTATGGGGTCTTTACCTCATTTCTGCCGATAACATATATGTAAATCATGGCATGAAGTGGGGGTTGGTAAAAGGAGAAGTTTGTAATTTATGGATTAAGTACATGAAAATGGACTTCAATGTACTTGGATCTTGCAACTGGTTTCTTTATGGCATAGCGAAACAGAAGGCATGGGAGTGAGCTGAGAATGAATTTCTTAGAAGTCACAATAAAAATTGGTTGAGTTTCTAAGTACAAAAAGTAAATTATCTGAATAGAAATTAAGAAAACAGTTTAATTTGTAATATCCTTCAAATAAAATGTGAATAAGATGGACCAAGAAAACAGAAAACTTATATCCTGGACAGTATTTATCTTCAGTTGTGGACTTGAAGGTGAACCCACAGAATTCCAGCAGACAGTTTCAAACTTAGAGCCTTTCAGACATCACTGGATAAAGTCATGGGACACAAAACAAAACAAAAAGACATGAACATGAGAGAGCAACATGTGTGCTTGGAAAGAAATGACAGAAAAAAGAAAAGGTGTGGGTGAGAATAGCAGAATGTATTATATGCAAGTACAAAACAGTCAATGAACCAATCTAGTCAATTTAAAAAAGACATTGCAATGAGCATAAATGGAAAACCGTCTTCAGTTTGTGGGCTGGAAGACTTACAATTATGAATTATGAATTACAATTACTTATTATGAAAATATTCACACTGCCCAAAATAATCCCATATAAGACAAATTCTATTAAAAAAATGGTGTTTTTCTTTGCAGTAATAGAAAAATCCTTTGCAAAATGCCGTATTTGAATCACAAGTGGTCCCAAATAGCTGAAACAATATTGAAAAGAAAGACCAAGGTTGGAGTTACTACAACTTTTCAATTTCAAAACTTATAACTGGGCAGTGCACACCTTTAACCCCAGCACTTGGGAGGCAGAGACAGTGTTCATTCAAGGATAGCCTTTATCTACATAGTGAGTTTCAGGACATCCAGGGCTATGTAAAGAAGCCCTGTTTTAAACAATAACAACAACTAAACACCCCAAAGGCTTAGAACGTTATGGCAATCCAGACAGTGTGGTCATGACAAAAAGACAGACACACAACCAATGCAACAGGACAGAGAGCACGGGAGTAACTTTATGTATATGGTCAAATGTTTTGTGGTAGATGCCAAGACCATACAGTAACGAAGAGAAAGGACCTTTACAAAATGATATGTGGCCAATTAGACATCCATACTCAAAAGGCCCAAGTGCAAAATCACCTCAAATGGATTACAGTCACAAACACAAGACCTAAACATTGTAAAGTCCTTAGAAAAAATAAGAGAAAAGCATTGAATTTGGCAACAGTTTATTGAGCATAATATTAAAAAGCATAGGTAGCAAAAATAGATGAACTGTCTTCATCACAATTAAAACCCTTCACAGATCAAAATGGAACAAAAACCAGATCAGTGGAACAAAAGGCAATCCACAGAAATAAAAATATTTTCCATTTCTATAGCTAACCAGTTCATATGCAGAACATACAGAGAAATCTTCTATAGCTCAAACATTCTGATTTTAAATGGACAAAGGACACAACTTATGAATATGGAAATGCAAATCACACTTACAAGGAGATGCTATGTCATGCCTAGTGGCGTGGCTATTAGTTAAACACACACATATACGCACACACATGCCTAGTAGTGTGGCTATTAGTTAAACACACAATGTGCAAGAAAGCCTTGCACATTGGTGGTTGGAATGTAAGAGATGTGGCCACAATGGAGAACAATCTAGAGTTCTTTAATGCAGCCAACATAGAATTTTATCTATCTATCTGTCCATCTATCATCTATCTGTATCTATCTATCTATTATCTATCTATCTATCTACCTATCTATTATCTATTATCTATCTATCATATATCTATCTATCTATCATATATCTATCCATCTATCATCTATCTGTATCTATCTATCTATTATCTATCTATCTATCTATTATCTATCTATCTATTATCTATCTATTATCTATCTATCTATCTATCTATCTATCTATCTATCTATCTATCTATCATCTATCTGTATCTATCTATCTATTATCTATCTATCTACCTACCTATCTACCTACCTACCTATTTATTTTTCTGAGACAGGGTTTCTCTGTGTAACAGCTCTACGTATCCTGAAACTAGCTCTGTAGACCAGGCTGGCCTCAGACTTACAGAGATCTGCCTGCCTCTGCCTCCCATGTGCTGGGATTAAAGGCGTGCATCACCACTGCCCAGCATCAGCATATAATTTTTTTAAATCCATATTTGTTTATTTTTTTAGTAACTTTAAGTCTTTTTTTTATTGCTTTTTGGTTTTTGAGACAAGGTTTCAGCCTGTCCTGGAACTCGTTTTGTAGACCAGTGAGGCATGATTTCTAGTTGGTCTTTTTTTTAAAAAAAATATTGTTATGGTTTATTTAACCTTATTTTATGCGCATTGGTGTAAAGGTGTCAGATCCCCTGCAACTGGATCTTCAGACAGTTGTGAGCTGCCATATGGGTACTGGGAATTGAACCCGGGTCCTCTGGAAGAGCAGTCAGTGCTCTCAACCACTGAGCCACCTCTCCAGCCCCCAGCATACAATTTTAATAAAGTTTAGCATATCTACTTCTGAGTATATGCCAGAAGTATCAAAACTAAAGTCTTAAAGATATACACCCACACTTACACTGGCAGTATTATAGTAACCAAAACAGGAGAAGCAGCCCAAATGTCCATGGAAGGGACAAATGGACGAATCAAATGTCATACATAGCTATAAGGCTGTATTATCCAACCTTACAACATTGGATACAATGAAGAAATTCCGATGCATGGCACCATATAGGCAAACCATGTTACTGGATGAAATAAGTCAATCAGAAAAAGCAAATACTACAGGAAACCCTCAATATTATATAGCTAGAGTAGTCAAATTCTTCCTTCCTTCCTTCCTTCCTTTTTTGTTTTCAAAATAGGGTTTCTCTGTGGCTTTGGAGCCTGTCCTGGAACTAGCTTTTGTAGACTAGGCTGGCCTCGAACTCACAGAGATCTGCCTTCCTCTGCCTCCCAAGTGCTGGGATTAAAGGCATGAGCCACCACCACCTGGCTAAGAGTAATCAAATTCTTAAAGATAGACAGGAGAATAGTGGTTTCTAGGTACCATATGGGAAGCAATGGGTACTGGTGTGTGTGGTGCAGTGCTCCAGTTTAGGGTAACAAAAAAATCTGGAGATAGATGGGGCTGATGTCTGAAAAGAATAAGATTATGTTTAATGTCACAGAATTGTGTACCCCAAATAATTACAATGATACAGTTTTATGCAATATGTATTTTTTTTTAGCACAATGAAGAATTGCAGACAACCTCGCAAGGACAGTTTAGGATAACGTAAGATGACTAAGTTATTCTATATCACTTATGAAAGGTAAGATGAAAGATCTTTCCCTAAGTTGTATGCTAGTCACAATTGGTGTTACACAACAGGTGTTGTGTCATCGGCACACATTCTTCTATCAGGAGTGTGATAGTGGGGAATAAACAGGAAGTTGTGAGTTGTTACTCAAAGCTTGTCTCTTAGGCTTAGGTTGGGAGAGCACTGGCAGTGTGCCCGTCTGCCTCAGTGCCCAGTCACTGGAAGTTAACACAGCAATGGCAGGAGACACGTGTTTCCAGAGAGAGTTCTTAGGCGGGTTTTGTAGGTCTGTTGGTAGTGAAATAGTTCTGGGAATGTACAAGGCTCTGGGCCATGAAGACAATTCAGAAAATGTCAGCTAAATAAATAACAGCAGAACTTTTAGTTTCTTTTAATGTAAATATCCTGATAACCGACATTTAAAAACTGTCATACTATGTACATTTTGCTTACGTTTTTATACTTACAAGATGGGCTCTGGGAAGACCTGTTCCTGTTTAAATCACCAGGAGCCACTGTAGACAGAGCAAACTCAGCACTGGGCCAACAGTTAACGTGCATTTAGCCCATGAATTACAGATGAGCTCCAGCAGCACCTGCGCTGGCTCTTGTCCGTGGCAGGTGCTGAGTAAGTAGCCACTGACGTCGCTGTGTGTCCAACGAGAAAACTGATGGACTCATGAGGTCATGCCTGTCGAACGGGGCTTTTCTTGTGCTTCAAGGAATATATTATTCTATTTTCCTGAAGACACCATTGATTGTAGGGTGTCGCACAATCTAGTCGAGCACACACCCAAGTTGCAGAGATTCTAGGAACCTGTAAAGGAAGCGTCTTCTAATTCAAGGACTATAGTCTAGGCCCTAGAATTTTCTCTGAGGCCAGTTGTAATGTGTCTCTTTCTGCACAGAACTCTTGGGATGGATAAAAATAATCCCAATTATTTTATTTTTGAAAATATTTTCTAAATTAGCATACATAATGTTAGACACAGCTGGGCATTTTCTAGTAGCATGTGTCTTAGATGATTCTCCTCCCTTCTCAGCTCCCTCTACCCTCCATTCCTTTTGCATCTTCCCCTCCAGTCCTCTAAGCACTTTCCTGTCACATGTCCCGCCGTCCTTCCAGCCTCCTTCCAGCTCCTCTTCCTACCAGCTCTTGGTCCCCTATCTTAAGTAGTTAAATATCTTCAGAGTTACAGCAATATTTTACTAACTAACTAAAATGAGCTACTAGTTTAAAACATGTTTTAAGAACTAATGGGCACATGCCTCTATATAGTGCCAGCTACTCTGGAGGCTGATGCAGGAAGATCACTTGGGCCATGAGTTCAAGACCAGTCTAGGGGTCATAATGCCAGACAGCTATCTCAAGACAAAAAAGGTCTAGTGGAATGTTCCCAGTGAATTCCATTCTTCACTTAGAAAGCAGAGGCATGGGTCACTTACTGTCTTTGTCAAGTCATTTAAAGAGCTTTTAAAAGGCAGAACCCACAAAGCCCACACACATGTACTCTGCAGTCCCAGGCCTCTTTCTCTCTTCCCTGTCTCCACATCTACTTTGCTCTGTAGCTCCCTAGGAAGTCAGTACTGCCCCCTCACTGTTCCCTGGCTTTTGGTCTCCACTAGAAGACTCTGTCCTGCTTCCTTCCTTTCTTGCGTCATAAGAATGTGGATGTGGAACCTGATAAAGCAATGTCATTGGGTTTACAGGGACATTAATCTTACCCCATTTCTATGACAAAATGTTTGCCTTGGGAGCTCAGTCCATTGCTCTGATGTGTGTGTCTGATCTAATGGGAGCTCACCAAATCCTGCTGGACTGAGACTGAAGGAGCATATGATCAAACCAGACTCTCTGAATGTCGCGGTCAATGGGGGCAGACTGAGTAGCCATCAAAAATGGCACTGGGACCTATCTCCTCTGCATGAATAGGCTTTTTGGGAACTCAGTTTATTTGGATGCACACCTTCTTGGGCCGGGATGGAGTGGGGAGGGCCTTGGACTTTCCACAGGGCAGGGTACCCTGCCCTCTCTTAAGGAAGCAGGGGGAGGGAGGAGGGGTAGTGGGGGAGCTGGAGGGGACTGGGAGAAGGGGAGAAAGTGTAAATTTTTGAATGAAAAAAATAAAAGAATATATATAAGTTTGCCTTAGATGACCCCATTTGGATGACAAGAAACTCAAATGTTGCTGCACAGAGAAAGAAAGTCTCAGCAGAGTGGACAGGCAGCCCATGGGGCCTCCCAGCTCTACTTCCTATCCAGAATGTGGGAGGAAGTTCACCACTTAAACACCTGAAGAATCAGAAAAGTTTCTAGGGTCAGCTTATACGGAAGAGTAAGAGCACGCCGTTTGTAAGACGAACCTGGTCGCAGTCAATAGGCGGTTAGGGTGTAGCATGTGTGGACCCTCAAATCCATCCCTTGTGCTCTTGTGGTCAGAGTCACGTCTGAGTACCCTCTATGTGATCAGCAGACAGTCACGGTGTTAGTAGCGAATTATCTATTCGCTCTTTGATAGTCTCCAAAGGAAAAACGTGCAAGAAATAGCATAGAACTCTGATTTCTGAGGTGGCCCGCATAGTATTTTTACAGGTATCTGGAAATGCTCCCCGTCTCCACAGCTGCCTACCCTGTCCTATTGTATTTTATTCTGGGAATGAATACAAGATCAAGGGCAAACTTGAACATAATGAATAAAGTCACCTTTGTGCATGTATAATTTGAGGGCAGGATCTACACTGTCACCTTCCCTAGTAAGTACAAAATGATAGGGCAAGGTAAAAATAAGGGCTTTGGTACTTTCCAATCAGCGCACGGAGCCAACAGCCTTCAGAAGGATGTAGGAAATGCCGAAGGCACCCGCTCCACTTTATCCCTACTGCCTGTAATTTCGGTGGCATCTGATAGAAGGTTGAACTTTCCAAAGCACGGCAGAACCAAGCCCTGTCACTGAAGGGGTCACATTGCAAATGGACAACATATGATGCATTCTTCCTCTTGCCGGCGGGGCAGCCACAGCTGACTTTACAAGAGCCCATCTCGCAGGAAAGCTAACGGTTGGCTGCTTCCCCTTCTGCTCATGGAACCCCACGTTCTTCCTTCCTACCTCAGTCTACTTCATTTTCCTCACTGAACAGTAATCCTTGGCTCCTAGCTTTAACTATGTTGGGCTGCAACGGAAGTTCTCTATGGTTCCAGACAGGTTTATTGATTTTCTTTTTTCTTAATGTATTGCTTTATAATTTTAATGTGCATTGGAATTTGATGAAGGATGCTAAAACAGAAATCCCACACTTGCTCAGAATTGAGTATGATAAAAGGTTATTTATTTAGGGGTAGACTCACAGTTCAAATCCCCTGCTCGAACAGCAACCAATTCCAAGAGTTGAAAAACAGAGAGAGGCCACTGGGCATGCACTTTCCATTGCCATATGTAGTATAAGAGGCCACACCCGAGTGGGTGAGTAACTTAAAGGCTACTGGCGGCAGGAATTCCTACAGCAGGTATTTTGCCAGCACCATATGCATACTGCCTGTGAAGGCCAGGAGGGAGGATTAGATTCATTTGAATTGGAGTTATAGACAATTGTTACCTGCCCATGTGGGTGCTGGAAATAGAACCTGGGTCCTCTGGAAGAGTAACAGCTGCTCTTAACTCCCAGGCTACCTTTCCAGCTCGCATTTCTTTTCATTGAAGACAGGCTTTTGTGTGGTGCAGACTGGCCTTGAATGGCATGTATAAGACACTCAGTTCAATCCTTGCTGCTTTTCAAAGCAAAAGCATGGGTGATATTGAAGATGATTGAAGAAGGACTCGGTCTAAACTGATTTGGGATGCTTGTGAAAACTGGACAATTACAGTAGTCGTCACACATTCATACAAGTACTCATGGAGTCCAAAGCTCAGAGCCCAGCAGGGAAGGGTGTTCGGAGGAGTCTGACGAGGATTTGGTCTAGGAGAGGACCCTCAGGCATCTCTGAGCCCAAACCTCAACCTCCGAAGGGGCCTTAGATGGAAATGGTTGCTACAGATATGAGAGGAAAAGGGTTCATGAGAGTCTGTGATGCTCCATTAATTCGGGAGGACACGTGTCGTTATGAGAAGAGGAAGACACACAAATGAAAACGTAGGAAACGTCACGAGACAATAGAGGCAGAGATTGTACTCAGTGCATCTGCAAGCCGAGGAGCACCGAGGAGCACCGAGGAGCACCGAGGAGCACTGGGGAGTACTGGGGAGCATCGAGGAGCACTGAGGAGCACTGGGGAGCACCGAGGAGAACCGGGGAGCACTGAGGAGCACTGGGGAGCACCGGGGAGCACCGGGGAGCACCGGGGAGCACTGAGGAGCACTGGGGAGTACCGGGGAGCATCGAGGAGCACCGAGGAGCACCGGGGAGCACCGGGGAGCACTGAGGAGCACTGGGGAGTACCAGGGAGCACCGAGGAGCACTGAGGAGTACCAGGGAGCACCGAGGAGTACCGAGGAGCACTGGGGAGCACTGGGGAGTACCGGGGAGCACCGAGGAGCACCAAGGATTGCTGCAGAACGTCCAAAGCTGGAAGTGACAGGAGCAGAGTCCCTACTACGCCTTCACGTTAGCGTTCTACACTCCAGACCTTCCATTTTTATTGTTTAGCACTGTTTGTGTTACTGAGGAGCAGATGTACCGTCCGTATACATCCATCTTTCTAGAGCTGTTCGGTCATTTGTTCATTGGTTAATTACTTCAAATAACAGCAATCACTTTGTGTAAGGATTTATAACTGAATGATGTGATCACTCACCTTCCACAGATAAAGTCTAACCCTAGTGAAAAGCGTGCTTAACTCCCAAACCTACCCAAGCACCCTCGCCTGGCGACTGGGACCTGCGGAGCACTGTTGTCTCCTCTCATGACCGTGGAACGGAGTGGCAGCTGTGCCCCTGCCTCAGCTTAGCATCATGAGAAACAAAACTGTCAGACCAGAAGAATGTCAAAATTTAAAATTTCACGAATGGGTTTCTACTGATTTCACATTATCTTGTGCCACAGTAACATTGAAAAAGAATCCCTGTTCATTGTAAGAAATGAAGGACGCCCATACTAGACACTGGATACAGGTATCTCTTAGCAGGCATACATGGGAAAGATACTACCTCTCGTCCTAAAAAGTATTTGCTTATTGACTTTTTTGATACAGGGCCTTACTATGTAGTCCTAGCTGGCTTGGGACTTGTTATGTCAACACAGTGGTACCGAAACCCACAAAAATCGCCTACGTCCACATCCCAAGTGCCGGTATTAAGGGCATGTAGCAACACAGCAGGCCTAAGGAGTTTTTAATCTCAGGAGACAAGGTAATGTGGGCATGGAGGAGGGATTTGCAATGCCTGCTGTGTGGAGATGGAGGTGGATGATAACCCTGAAAAACCTCACAGTGAACAAACTTGAGAAGAAGATAGAAATGGTGGGAAAATGTAAATCAGATGCCGAAATAGAAAATGCAGTGTTGGAAGGGGATTTAAAGTTTCCTCACTCTGTCTCTTAGCTATAAATACATAAATCGCTGCCTTTACAGTTTGCTGCTGGTCCAGCACCTCAAAACTCATGGGGGAGAAGAAAATCCACTGTGCACCACGCCCCATGCAGAAGCTTTGCCCTTCCTCTGCCTTTCAACACAACCCTGATTCACAGAGAAGGAAGTTCAAGTCAAGGCCCAGGAAGGGAGAGTGAGTCGTTCGTTGACCTGCAGTGGATCAAAGTCAGTCCGAGCTTCGAAGCTTAGCACTCTGTAACAAAACTCACATCAACAATTGCTGACCGAATTTTCTTTCCATTCAAACACCTTGCCTTATAACAATTTATAAAATACCAGATGAAAACGAGGCAATGTTTTGGCAATGTAAATGTAAAACTCCTTGGACGAAATTAGAATTAAAATCGTAATTGTGCCTGTAGGCCGTACATTCTTTTAACAGAATGTACTATTCATAGGTCATCTGAATAATACAGGAATGTTCATGTAGTCATATAATTAATGAAATTAAATTATCATTCCTATTGTCAAAACAGTCATCACAGATATGGATATGGTTTATTCATCTTTCAAATTTTAGAGGAAAAGATGAAAATTGTTGACTTACACTTACGTTTAGAGTAGTTTTGATATTGGGATTATCCACAGAATACCCATTTCACGTGCTTATCGGTGGCTGAATATCTGAAGCTGAGGAGTAAGGCACTGTAAACGGTTAAAGAGTTATAACCACGATGCCGCAAACTTCAGCATGGAAAGACTTCATGTATAGTACAAGATCTCTAAACTATTAGCCAAATATTGCCACCATAGTGTATGATGATGTCTCCTGATGCATGAGAAGTATATAAGACAAATAGAACGTTCTAATTAATTTGAACAGGAAATGTATGGATTATTGTCCTGAGAGGAAAAGATTATAGAAATTGAAATTACCCATGGCTTAACTACATCCACAAACACACAAGCAGGACTTTTCCCGGGGTAAATTCCTCGGCTCCAGGTTGCTTTTTGTACTCTCTCACGAGGAAAGCTGTCGCCTCTTCTCATAGTATTAAAACAACGATCATCTAGATTCGATAACGGTGGTAGATGCTCAGACAGTAACACTCGTATTTGATGAGATTAGTGAAGTGGGCACCTCCTTAGGACTCCCAATGATTTTCATAACATGAAGATGCCTGAGAAGCAAGGTACTTGAGAACCAGTGTCTTAAGACACATTTCATTTTTTGAAGGAATCACATTATTTTTCTGTGTGTAGTGTGTACACACATGTGCGGATGTGTGTGTGTAGTGTGTATGCACATGCGCGAATGTGTGTGTATGTGTGTGTGGAGTGTGTACGCACATGTGCGAACGTGTGTGTGTAGTGTGTACGCACATGCGCGAACGTGTGTGTAGTGTGTACACACATGCGTGAATGTGTGTGTGTGTAGTGTGTACACACATGCACGAATGTGTGTGTATATGCACATGGCGTGAAAGTGTGTGTGTGTGTATGTCTGTGTGTGTGTGTGTAGTGTGTACGCACATGCGCGAATGTGTGTGTGTGTATGTGTGTGTAGTGTGTACGCACATGCGTGAGTATGTGTGTGTAGTGTGTACGCACATGCGCAAATGTGTGTGTGTAGTGTGTACACACATGCACAAATGTGTGTGTGTAGTGTGTACACACATGCGCGAATGTGTGTGTGTATGTGTGTGTGTAGTGTGTACGCACATGCGCACGCAATGGTAAGCATGTGGCCGTCAGAGGAAACTTGCACAAACCAGTTCTCATCTTCCCTCACGGGGATTCTGGGGACTGAACTCAGGTCGTCCGACTTGACAACAAGGACCTTTATCTGCTGAGTCATCTCACCGCCCAGTGCAGTCCTTAGAACACACAGTGTGACTAGCTCCAGTGGCGATTCCACAGGGCTAGACTTTTCCGGATTTCTGATGCTGAAACAAATGACCGAGACCAACCTAAAAGGTTTATGTCAGTTTTAGAGGTTTTACTCTGTGACTAGCGGGTGCACTGCCTTGGGGTGGGAGTGGGTCGCGGAGGTGGCACATTTGCCTTACGGCTGGGTACAGAAGACATTAGAATCCCATACCCCATTCCAGGTGTGCCTACAATGACCTTAACCTCCCACTAGACCCCAGTCATCAAAACAAGACTCCACCTTCCAGCATTGCCAAACCAAGGTAAATGTTGGTTTCTGGCAGGGGGTTGAGGGCTGGTGGTCAGCATTCACGTTCTAAACTAAGACACGTCACTGAGATCTCACGCGGCGTACAGAGAACCCATGTTTTCCCCTCTTCAGAAATAAACCACTGGAGGCTACAAAACATAGCTCAGAGGTTTTCAGAAAACTATTTCAAAACAATTACATGTGAGGAATACTTGTTGTTATTAATCTGTTCCTTGAGTATATTTAAAGAAATAGTCATTCAAGAGTCTCATTCAGACAGCTTAAAATAAGTTTCCTGGATGACGTATGCTGTATTATCCAGTAGTGAAGAATAAAAATCTAAGAGCATCTTATTTTAAAACACAGTCACTCTTAGTACGGTTTCATAAAAATCCACTGGATTGTGTAGGGTTGAGGTACTGTTGGCCCATTAGATGCCACAAAAGTGGTTTTTGGCTAAATTTTCTCATTGTGTCGCTATCTCTAGGATAGTCCACTATGTGTTATTTCAAAACTTTGAAGTTCTCGTCACTCTGTAAGAATGTGAAGCGAAACACACACCATGACTCGACAGGCAAGCCGTGCAGTGTAGTCAGACACAGCGATACGAGCTCTAGAATACCTACTTGTTCAAAGTCTGCAGGATGCTGAGATTTGCAGTTATCTCTAGATTAGGAAATGTTTTGTGGTCATTTTTAGATTTAGTTTTCAAAAGTGACAACCTTCTAAAGTAAGAAAATGTATTAAATACTGTTGTAAGCATTTCTCTCACGTTATCGTTAGGTGTGTGCTGTCAACAGGGTATTTGCATTCCCCAAAATCGTGTGCTGAAATCTTTAGCTCCAAGATGATGGTCTAGAGTCCTTAAAACCAGTGTGTGTGTGTGTGTGTGTGT
>JAQHUG010000230.1:1286541-1306488 GCA_028555095.1 Dicrostonyx torquatus | reverse complement strand
ATCTATCTATCTATCTAATGTGTAGGGGTATTTTGCCTGCTTGCACAGATATGTGCACCACATGCATTCCTGGTGCAATGAGTCTCTGGAACTGGATCTATCTGGACAGCCGTGAAATACCATGTGGGTGCTGGGAATTGGACCTGGATTCTCTAGAGGTTAAAAGCCAGTGCTTTTAACCACTTAGCTGTTTCTCCCAGCACTGTGTATTTCAAGCCATTGGATACTGTTCCACTGTAACTATCAAGATTTGCCCGTCTGTTGATGGGCATGAGTTGCTCTGTCACTTGGACATCATGACAACGCTTGCAGAAGTATAGAGATGACATTGTAGAATGCACTATGACTGGAGAGAAGGCTTGGCAGATAAACCCATTGCCATGTAGACACAAGGACCAGAATTTGTCTCTTCAAAACCCACATTAAATCCAGGTGGGTGTGGCAACCCACCTGTAATCCCAGCACATGGAAAGCAGAGGCAGAGTCCCTAGTGCAAACCGGCTAGCCAGATGAGTGGAAATAATGAGCTCGGGGTTCAGCCAGAGACCTTGCTTCAATCTACCAGATAGAAGACATCTTGGGCCTCTACATGCATGTGCACACTTCCAACCTTACACACATATGTACCTGCATATGCAGTTCCACACATGCATGCACGCACACACACACACACAAATGAAAAGGAAATAAGACGGCATTGTAGAAAGCAGGAGAATGAACAGGAAGCTGAGCGATAATGTGATGGGGATAGAGTTCACGACATTAGAATTAAACCTCAGGGACGGCTGAGAAAGGTTCCAGTCGAGAGCTCTTGGTTGTCTCGCAATGGTGCCTCTAAAACCGATCAGTGAGCACCCTACATAATCGAGCTGATGACGTGGTGGTGGTGAATGAGAAGACTCTAGGGACTTGCGAGCATCTAATGCTATAGTCCAGCCGGGGATAATGTAGGTTGACAGTAGGGTGGGAAGAACAACAAGATGTGAAAGACCTTAAACTAAATGGAAGAAAGGCACCAAAAGTAACGTCAAGGTCACCGTTATGTGTGTTCTCTACTGTCCACAGACTGAAAGTTGGATGTGCTTCGAGAAGATATCTTGAGTAGTGAAGACTTCAACTGTTCACAAACGGCACCTCTTCTGAATCTTACAGTCTCTCACAGGACAGCGACAGGTCTGAGGCCACTTTCAAACACACATGAGGTTTTGAACACTTTATCAGACTCAAGCCAGAAGTCAGTTGAAATGAGGATGGTGATCAGATGTGTATTGATCCCCTGTTTGGTTCGGGAGTTAAAAGCAACATGCCACTCTTATTGGCACCTCTTTAGGAGGAAGCCATGCCTTGTGGAAGAAGTGCCTCCGTTTTAAGGAGGGGTTCATGGATGATGGACACAGAGCAGGAAGTGCTGCCACGGGGAGCTTCTCTAGTGGAAACATTTCCTGTTTCAGAACCCTTACCAGTCCCATAAAGGATTTTGGCTTCAGAGAAAAATGCATAAAAGCTGATGTTTCAGACTAGACACAGAGACAGATATGTTTAGTCATGGGCACGCATACTGAGCAGCCCTCTAATACCAACTGTGATTGACAGACTACCATCTATGACTCGTGATTAAGAAGACAGTCCATCAAAGAATCCATAGATGAGTAAAAATCACAGCCCTAGTTTCTTATTAGACAGTGTTGGTTCCAGATGTGTAAAAGTCCATTTGTAAAAATCATACATCAAAATGTGATGTGAATCTTTAACAGGAGCACTTGGGAGAGCAAAGCCAGACGCTGTTAAGTAAGTTCAAGACTGGACAGGCGATGCAGCGAGATCTTGTCTCAGCAAAATGATAATGATGCTGCTGCTGTGGGGGCAGAGAACAAGCAAAGCTGATAGGAAAGCTGTAAAACCAAGGGCTAAGTGAACAGAAGCAGAGAGTTTCATTACGTAAATGGGCCGCAGCAGGGGCGGAGAGCGGGGAGTGCGTGATTTGGGGTTGGATACGTGAATAGATTAGCGTGTGATAGGGCCGCAGCAGGGCGGAGATCAGAGAGGAGGTGATGTAGGGTTGGGTATGTGAACAGAGTAGCCTGTGCACAACTTCAGGTCTGCTGGAAGGTGTAATACTGTAACGCTGCGAGTTACAGTAATGATTGGCCAGACACGATCACTGATGAAAATGTGGCCTGACCACCATGGGAGTAACCTGATTAAACTACTTCCTGATTAAAGTCTATTCATCAAGATGAAACCCATATTTGGCATCAATATTGGGCAAAGAACCTGTGATTGATAGGCCCTAGGGAGAAATTGTAACTCTTTTCTGTTAAATGGACTTAACATTAAACCAGCTCCTAGTGACTTATTGTTATCGCCATGGATTATGATGCCAAAGTTGTGTTTTATCTCTAGCTAATTTTGTAGTAATTATCATATAAAATAATAGAAAATATGAGGTTAGTGCTAACAAGGAAGTATTCCTAACACAAATACCCATATACATAGGAGAGACTTGGAATCAGCTGACAGTAGGAATCAGCTGGGAGAAGTGTGGAGGGCGTTGTGGAGAAAGAAAACAATGCTGGAAACATGACTCCTGACAGCGCATGTCACTGCTAAGGAGAGAAACATGGAGGTATTAAGAACACCCAGTCTGGGCAGAATTCGGACTCCGACTAAGCAGGTTATCTCAGGACACAGTGTGCCACTTCTATATGTTAACTAAAGTAGTAACTTTTCCAGTGCACCGCAGAAGTTCATTTTTTTTTTTTTTGGTTTTTCGAGACAGGGTTTCTTTGTAGCTTTGGAGCCTGTCCTGGAACTAGCTCTTGTAGACCAGGCTGGTCTCGAACTCACAGAGATCCGGCTGCCTCTGCCTCCCGAGTGCTGGGATTAAAGGCGTGAGCCACCACCGCCCAGCACCTCAGAAGTTCTTTAGTTTTATATGAACGTTCTGCCTGCATGTGTGTCTGTGCATCACGTGTGTGCCTACTGCCCAGCAGTCAGAAGAGAGCACTGGATCCTTGGAAACTGGCATTACAGATGGTTGAGAACTTCCGGCTGGGTGTGCCGGGAACCAAACACACACACCAAGTGAAGCCTCGTGATGAGCCGACGCACCTTCAGAGACAAATGGCAGGGACTTAACTTTCTAAGCATTTCTCATCTGTTTTGTTTGTTTTGGTGTCATGTATGTGTCCTTATGGGTGTGTTTGAACATATGTGTCCGTGTGCATGGGAGTGTGGTGGCTACAGGTTAACCTTGGATGTGCACCGTGACTTTGGAGACAGGGTCTCTCATTGGTACGGACTTCGCTGACTAGGCCGGGCTGGCTGGTCAGTAAGCAACAGTCCCGTTTTTCCACCTCCCCAGCAATGGATTCACTAGAACACACTACCACACTGGAGTTTTAAAAAGGGTTCCTTTGCATGTGTAATCCGTGTTTGCCTCTATGTTTGTGTGTACACTGTGCATGCCTGGTGCCTGCAGACGCCAGAAGAGGATTTTTGGAGTCCCCGGAACTATAGTGACATCTGGTTGTAAGCTGGGTCCTCTGCACGAGCAGAACGCGCTCTTAACCTTTGAGTTATCTCTCCAGCCCCTCCCCCCACTTTATGGGTTCCAGGGCTGGGACTCATTTCTCACGCCTGTAGGGCAGCACTTTACCCACTGGGCTATAAATCCTTAGCTCTGATATTTTTAAGTCAGAATGCTAGCTAAATCATGACACGGAAGATGTCAATAAAGGCAGGCATTCCTTTGATTGTTAGCTTTCCTCCGTACCATGAGCAGCTGGAAGAGGACACCCACCCTCTCATTTATGTGGAGCTGGTATCTGAAAGAGTAATGTTTTCTATTTTTTATTTTCTTCCATCTAACATTTTTATCGATTCTTTGGGAATCATGTACCCCAGTCACACCCATTCCCCAGGCTTTCCATGTCCACCCCTGGCCTTGTGACTCCTCTGTTCCAACAAAAAAAGGAAACAACAACGAAAGAACCCAAGTCCAAATTGTGTTCTCTGTACACTCGCTGGAGCACGGTCCCTGCCAGAAGCCATCAGCTGCGGAGTTTCACTGCAGCATTCCTGTCACACTGAGTTCTCTTCGTTGACATCCTGCCTAGGCTATTACTCTTCTTGGAGGGGGGTTGAGATGGGAGTAGGGGTTGCCATGGACGTCTTCAATGTCCCTCTCTCCCAGCTGTGCGACCGCTGTGACGGACACCGTAGTCAAAACACCTTTCTTAGGAGCAGTGGTTCTCAGCAGAAAGTTCCTTTTCTCATGAGAGTTGGCAATGCCCTTTCGAAGCCATTGTAGGTAACTGAACGTTTCTATAAACGTATTTTGCTATCACCCCCAGCCCTCCAAGGTCTGTATGGCTGAATGCGTGATTCTCTAACCCTGTCTAGAAAGGATTGCTCTGTACTTCAGCTAGGTGAGGCCTTTGGTGACATGCAAATGTGAACTCTGGCTAAACCACACAAAAACGGAATCATTCCACACGGGAAATTACAGCTTTCAAAGCATTTGCCATTTTTATTTCGCGATGCGGCAACATGATTCACGACAGGCTGTGATGCAGTTGACAGTGTAATGGAGAATATATCTTTCTGGAGGCTCTTTATAACTAAACACTAAATAGTTTAATTACAGTGGAAATTCTGTACAATTTAAGGCTTGGCTCTGAACTAGATTGAAAATATGGACCAGATTTGTAAATAAAATACCTTTTTGTTCAAGTAAAAGAAGAAAAAAAATCAATGAAAAAATACAGGGAAAAGAAAAACAACAAGAAAAAGCAGCCCGGCAGATCTTCCTGGAGTGGATTTTTGTAATATTGTAAACTAACAAAAATACAGATTTTCTTCCTCAGACAATGGCAATGTACATATTGAGGGTTTGCTTAGGTAATTCTGGGAATCTTTCTGGATTGAACGCAGACCAGAGTGAATGACGAGGAAGAAATTACATCAGTTTGCTAGAATCAGTTCTACCTTAGAACAAATTAGAGACACAAAGCAAGATTGTAAGCGTTAAGTATTCCTAGAGGGTCAGAGAGTCATTACTGCTTATGGGCGAGAATAACAATAGCAGATTAGACAAGGACAAGATTCAAGTTGTTCACTGAATAAACTCGGTTATTGGCACATCTGGGGTAAATCTGACACACCGGACCTAGACGGCTGATAACATTTTAGGGTAATTAACATTTGTTTGTAAACAGAATTTGTCACCTATGATGAGACTGTGATTTTGTGGAGACTTTAATAATAAACTATGGGAGGCATGAGTTGTTGACATGTTACATGAGATCACGGTTTACACGGTTGGCTATGAACGTGCAGGTCGAGTTGAAAACAGAGACTTCGGTGAAAATTAAAAGTGCGGCTCTTTTGTGATTTCTATCATCGCTTCATGCAGTGTCAGTTTAGAGATGCCGATTCGGATTGCTTTATTATGGGAAGATCTCGCTGCCAGTGTCTTTCATGAATGGTCAAGGTCAGTTCTTCCGGAATTTTCCACGGACAGATGCAAGTCAGTTGGGTTAGAAGAGGGAACGCCACATAGGCTCCGGTTTTCCTAACGGTTTACATGACTGGGTTCATGTGCAGGCTGAGTCACTCCTGTGGGAAGAAAGGTTCCATCAGTTTCTCATCGGAAAACATCTGAGCAGTTACAAAAGGTGCTGTGGATGTTAGGATGCTCACTCTGACGGGAGGCTGTCACATTGCAACAGAAAACTACGTCACTCAAGTGGCCAAAGCCCACTGGAGAAAGAAAAATATCTTTTCTCTTTCACTTTCGCTTTCATCTTTCAAGAATTCTATTAATTTGGGTCTGAGTGAGTTTAGCATTTACTTTTCTTATTTTTAAAAAAGGTATTACTCATTACCCTAAATGCTTCAGAGAATGGATCTGGACAACCTCTTTTCGATATCTTATTCCAGCAGCCACAGCCCACCTGAGGCTATGCATGGCCACCCGAGTTCTCACATGACAGGGCTGTGCACACAGAGAGCGCAGAGTCACAGACTGCCAAGGCATGCACTCTCAGGAGGAAACATGGCCACAAGTCTGCACTGTTGCCCCCTCTTTGGGACAAAGTACGATGGGGAAAGTCAGTCACAGAATACAGGAAGTAAAAGGCATTCAGAAAGAAAGTTAGTGCGCAGTTTCAAATGAAATCAGTCTGAAGCATAGATGTTTGTCTTGGAAGAGCGTGCTTCCAAGGGATGATGCTGTCGCCAAAAGCATGAAGGAGTATGGCTAGTTTCTCTGCAAGTGGAAACACAAATTCAGCTTCTCAGAAGAACCTGCTTTAGTTTTTACTAGGCCACACGGCAAGTGAAATCAAATTAGATATTTCAAATTTGGCCAATGCGAAGAATGCAAGCCCAGAGGAAGAGTGCAAGCAGTGAGACGAGGCGAGCCAGGACCCCGCTTCCCTTCGCCTCTAGCTGGCATGGGTGCAAACACAGCTCTAACGATGGCATCCCCACAGCAGAGGCACCCCAGGACCCACAAACAGATCTCCACCTTCTAGCCAGCCAGCCCCATGGATGCCAGTGAGAGAACCAAGGGAGGGGGAACTGCGGCAAAGGATGGGAGGGAGGGAGGTACCCCGTGCTGCATGCCAGCAGAGGCAAGCCTGGAGAATGAGAGCCACCTCTTACCTCTCGTCAATCCTCTCCGTCTTCTGGTGTGATTTCTGTCTCTTTATGGACCACTACTTTGGTCACTGACATGTCGGGGTGCTGCTCTTTGGCCTCTTTAATTGCCTGAGCCAGAGCCTATCCCCAGGAAATCACAGAAGGGCAAAAAACAAAAAGGAGGTGGGACATGCATGAGCAGTAGCAAGGTGTAGACTTATGAGTTAAATCTATATCCACAATTAACAATGAGGTACAAAGATTACGGAAGGATTCAAAATCGTATTCTGCAAAGTTAATTCAGAAACTATTTTAGAATGCATGCCGAACTAGAAGATTGGCATTGGGAACCAGAAGGCCCGTAAGTTCACACTGACTTCTCTGCCAGAGCGTTTGCCATCTCACACACTCTACCTGGTCATGGTCAATGTCAGCATCTCCTGTGATGACTATTCGCTTCTCAATTCTTGTCTCTGAAATGCCGCCTTTCACAGTCTAAAGGAAACAGAAAAGCTCTGTGAGGGACTCACTGGGGAGCGGCAGAAGGCGGGAGTAGCGTCAAGTGCCACTGTTGTTCATTCCCCCAGGTTCACTTCCAAAAGCAGAGCTTTTGGGTTTAGCAGGCCAGTTTCTATGAGATCTATTCTGTGCCCACCCAGGGATGGGCATCAAGGATACCAGAATGAATCCTCAACAGAAAGTGGCAGAGGCTGACAAGCTCATGGTAGACACGGATATTTCGCAGCTCACGTTTAAAACAGCTAGCTTGACATGGGATAGGCGAGTGAGGAATCCCCGTGCAGCCCGTCTGCCAGAGGTTTCGGTGATTAGGATTGGTGCTTGTGGGTGTTGGCTCCACTTACTTTGGTGATGTGTGTGGTGGTGGTGGTGCTAGTGGTTTCAGATGTGATCGTCTGGGCACTCATCAACACACCTGGCTCCAGATCGGCCCCAGGATCAACCTAAGCAGGGACAGGAACACACACGGCACACACGTGTGGTTACATTCTTCTTCACAGGACTGTTCCATTCCTTAATGCCATACAGTGACAGAGGGAACTGGGCTCTCCCCATGCGAAGACTCAATCAACCACAGATGGAAAATACTCAGAAACTATTTGCGACCAGACTGAGCATGTCTAGATATTTGCTAAACACTGGAGTGCAACCAGACTTATTTTATTTATTTAACGCAATCACACATTGCATTCACGTTGTGCAAGGTAGTGTAAGTATGCAATCACACATTGCATTTACATTGTGCAAGGTAGTGTAAGTCACCTAGCGGTTATCTAAACTATATCTGAGGACGTCCACACATTATAAAGAAATGTTGTACTAGCCTGGCCAAGGAACTGGAGCACCCATGGGAAACCTTCCAAGGAAGGAACAATTGCTTTCCAATCATAGGCCGATTCAGGTAGCTCCTGGGAGCGCTGGGGGTAAACTCTAGGCAAAGCCGCAGGCAAGGAGGGCTAACAAACAGATGTGGTGGGCAGCCCAGTCCTCTCTGTGGTCCAGACTGCACACCCAGCTCTCTGAGGCTTTCCTATGCCAAGGTTACCTAAAGTCCTTGTGGCTCCACGATCAGTAACGAAACCACATATAGCACTGGTCTTAACTGCTGGATCCTCTCAGCCTCTTGGACTGGTACTGTGTAGTTACGCTTGAAGGCGTGATGCCACAGAGTGGCCAGGCCTCTGGTCTCACCTGTGACGACTCGTATGTGATGGTCTTCGTTTCTGTGTGAACTACCGGCACTTCCTTGGTAGAGATCTCGAGTTTGCCTCCTCCCGGAGAAACACTGCCTACTACGCTCACGCTTTCCGTTTTCACAGTGGATGACTGCAGTAGTGGGAAGCAAGGGGGACGGTTACTGAGGCGCACACATAGTTTCAACTTCTCTCTCTTCTTGGTGTCTTTTGTTCATGACAAAAGTTTCCACATTAAATGGGGAGGGAAGATATGGATCACGGCACATGATAAACGCATGTCAGTCTCCCGCCAAAATCCAGCAATTGTGGACACAGGATGTTCAAGACATAGGATGTTCGAGAAACATTTTAAAGGAAATTAAAAACAATCTGCTCCTTCTTTTTTTTTTAATAAATATTTATTTATTATGTATACAATATTCTGTCTGTGTGTATGTCTACAGGCCAGAAGAGGGCACCAGATCTCATTACAGATGGTTGTGAGCCACCACGTGGTTGCTGGGAACTGAACTCAGGACCTTTGGAAGAGCAGGCAATGCTCTTAACCTCTGAGCCATCTCTCCAGCCCCTCTGCTCCTTCTTTTAAATCTCATATACAAACACTGACAGAGTTAAACCTATAAACGAGCTTTTAATCTAGTAACCAAGGAGGATGAGGCAAGTCCTAAATTATCAGCCACCACCCACCAATGTGTGTGGGATCTCAGTGCAAGCTGACAGAGAAGAAGGTTCTGGAAGTTGGAGGAGTGCTTTCTGGTCCTTCTGGAAAAGTAAATGGATCAGAAATAAATGTCAACTTTTCATTTAAAAATATTTATATTATTATTGTTGTTGTGTGTATGTAGGTCAGAGGGCAACTTTCAGAACCTGGTTCTCCTCTTCCATTGTGGGTTCCAGGGACTGAATTCAGGTCATCAGGCTTGTGTGACCAGCACTGTTAGCCACCGAGCCATCTTTGTGGCTCTCCAGTTTTCTCATAGCTAATCATCGGGTCCCCATGCTTTCTGTCAGTTAGAATGTTCATGACAGAAACTGCTTCCTGGAGCTATACGTCATCAATACTTACTAGTTTTATGTTTCTATGTGACCCCAAATCTGGAAACAAGCATGGGGGCCTTTCACTGCCACGCGAATAGAACGGAGAGGAAAACCAAGGGTTCCATGCGCCATGAGGCATAAGTTAAATGTATCCTTGCTTTCACACGGATCTAACCTCAGGGTATCACCTGAGAATTAGTAACTACTGCTTACCTCAAAATGAGACTTTTGTTCCAAAGCCTCGGAAGGGTGCGTAGCCTCCACCTGCTCCTCCTCACGGGAGACAGTGGCAGGCTGGTCCTGCTCAGGGTCAGACTTGTCGGCCACCTCTCCTCTCTCTTCCTTGGCTGCCTCTGTCCCTTTTATACTGTGCGGATCCACGGGTGTGGACTCTGCAGCATCCACATCCTCCCCCGCCGTGTGAGAAGCATCCCCACTCCCCTGCACGTGCATCACACGCCTCTCCTCCACCACGACTGTTTCCTGCAGCACCTTCTCCATGCTGGGGGGCTGCGAGTGTGGGGTGGACTCCACCTCGGTCTCAATGGATTCGGTCTTCGTTTCCAGTTTCTGTATGGGAAGAGTACAGTGTCTGAGTGACCTTCCATAAGACAAAACAAACACCCCCCAAGCTGCTGCTCCCTGGGATGTCCAAAGCCAGCATCCAGAGCTCATGTGCACACACACCGATGAAAACAAAAGCCAGCTTTCCTTTCTCCCGCCAGCTTTGCGGTGTGCTTGTTTTTGACACGCACATTGGGACCTGCACGGGTTTGTCAGAACATTGGCAGGAGAAACAGAATGGAGTAAAATACGTGAGTGGAGAAAGGAGAATGGAAGCTTTGCTGCATTCACACCGGCTTTGAATGCGCTCTGAGACCCAATGGATGAGACAAAGCTTCCTACCACCACTGCTGTCCACATTCTTAGAGTGGAACGGAAGCTACGTGACAGACACATGCAGCGGCACAGAGGGCAGTCACTCAGGACATCTTTGAGGTGCAGGAAGACAATGTCACTTGGGTGCAAAACACAGACACACACCTGCCACAAACTCACAAAGCAAAGCAAACAGGCACATTCACAGACACCAAGGATGGGAGCAAACGGCCACCTGCACCCAGCTCTGGGTCGTAGATGAAACCCCGCCTATGAACTCTGTGGGCTTTCGGGCCGACTCTAACAGACTGAGGATCTCCGAGCCATCCATGAGCTTCTCCCCAGAGGACTGTTTAGTCTGAGTAGACAAAGAAAGGAAGAGTCAAGTACGAGAGAGGCGCCTCAGACACACGCGTTCGCAGCTTGCTAGACAAAACTGGAGGCAGAGGGAAAAAAGGAAGGAGGAACGAGTCCACGGATAGAGCTTGGGAACAGAAAAGAATGGAGGCATAACATAGCAAACCAGGTGACCACGAGCCCTCGGGAGCTAAAGCAGAGAGTTATTACGTTTAGGGTGGCGCCGATTTAAGCAGGTCATTTTCCAGCCCCGCCCCCCGCCCCCTCATTGCAAGGCACGGCAGCGTTTTCACGAATCTTGGGAACGGGCAGCTAAAAATAAAATGGGAAAAGTGTTTTAATGCTGGCTTTAGACTGCAATATTGATTTAATCATGGGGGGAAGCTGGGTTCACTGCTCTCAACATAAAGTCAAGCGGCAAGAGAAACGGGAAAGGTTCAGGGTGGAAGGGCGCTGTTTGAAAAACCATCATGCTGGAATCTTAAGGTGCGACTGAACGAGAGCCACTGGTTACCACCACTTGGGATGCAGAGGACTCGGTGATGTAGTGAGCAGTAGCCACAGTAAAGGCCGGTTCCTGGGAGTACCGCCACTCGGATAGGCTCTTCCTGCGTGGGCCAAAGGGCCCTACCTTCAGCACCTCACATTCCGGCACCTGCTGCGGTTTGCTGAACCGGTGGGCAGGCACATCCTCTCCCAGCTTTGGAGCCTTCTGGGTGTCATCTTCCTCAGGGCTTTGCCGACGAGATTCAGCTTCCTTGATGGGGGCCAGGGATTCTGACAGTCTCCGCTTCGGGGTGTGGACCTCGGGTCCTCGTCTGGATTTCTCTTCGGTCAAGGATTCCAGGACCTCGTATTCCACCAGCAAGGGTCCAACCTTCACAGCCTCTGCAGCGCCTCTCTCCGCCTTCTGCAGGCCTTCCAGCAAGGAGGGCTGTGCGGCTTTCTCCCCGTCTTTAGCTTTCCCGGTCATGGTAACAATTCTCCCAGAGACCGTGTCATAGGATTTCCCTAGTGTGTACATCTTCTGCTTGTGCTCTTCCTTAAGATGCATGTCTCTGGTCAAGTCATCGAAGCCGTGCATGTCAATCATACTAGATTTTAGCAACTCGGCTGGGATCTCACCAGTTTTACTGGTCACCGTAACCACCTTGTAAGTCACAATCTTTTTCGAATCACCATCAACTACCTCAGTGGGTATTTTGTCTACAATAACCCAATCCTCTGTACCCTATATTCAAAATATAAAAGCTAAATTAGAAAAGCTGATGGCATCTTGTTTATAAAATAAGAACTCTTTATAAAAAAAATTCAAGGCCTAAACTACACTCGGGCACGGGGTAGGATGGAAGCAAAGGGCGGCCACTGTCATCTAAGAATTAGGGCTGGAGTCCCTCTCACCTAAAGTCTACTAATTTCAGCCCAGAATGCATTCTGTGGGGTAGCGCTGCAATTTCATGCTACCTTAAATAGGAACACATCTTGGGAAGGGATTTTAGAAGAAACCTGTCTGACCTTATGGTCGGCAGCTGGTTGCTTTTTATGTTAGGGTTAGATGGTATAACTGAACTATTCGACTTTACACACGTGGGCACACAAGACAGTTTTCCACGTTCTCTGTTCTACAGTGCTTCACACACTGAAATTCTCACAAGGAAGTTGAAGGTGTTCTCCAGGTTTCTGTCAATACCATTTTCGATGCCTGCAAGCTCATTTCCTTACCCAGGGAAGTCAACTCATGACTATACTTGGCATCAGTGCATACCGAGTGCACCTGTACTCAAGGTGTGGTCATGGAATTCCCCTGATGAGCCGCTACTGATTGGATCCTTTATAAACAAGACTCAGAGGTCCCTGGAGTGCTCTGCTCTCAACTAGAACTACGGTTTGATGCCTCGGTAATTTCTCTCCTACTTTCTTTAGCATTAGTTTCAACAGGACAGGAGAAAGGTAAGAAACATTGGCCCAGGAGAGCTAACAGGATGCCGTGGGCTAACAGCTAACCAGCCTACCAGGTTGCAGAAGGAAGCAAGATCAAACCAGAGCAGGTGAGCATTTTGTTTTACATCTTAAGCAAGAGTGCTATTTTCTATTTATTGTACCCTGAAAACATGAATCTAGACATACATTTGTGTTAAGAGAATAACTGCAGGTTGATCTATATGCTGGCATTGACTGAAAGAAATAAATTGAAAAGAATAACCTCTAGGGTCGACGGGACAGTTTTCTGGAAAATTATTTGATGAGAAGTAGCCACAGAATCAGCAGAGACGCCTTCGTGCATTTTCTTAACCACACTTGGCTAGCAAGAAAACCAATATAAGTTCAGAGTATTCAAAATCAGTCAAAGGCATTAAAAATAGTAGCAGTCTATAGATGAAAACTGGCAGTGGGGGGATTTCAGAAGATTATCACAAGTAGACCCAGAGCCTCCATGGTAATTTTTATCATGTACAAGTTATAAGCAACACTGATATACTAAGAAAATTCCCTCTCCCAAAGTCTAAGCAAAGTTACATACCCACCTTAGCTTTAAACAAGAGAAACTAAAGAAGTGAAAACCAGAGACGTCAGTGACAGCGGAGGCTGAAGACTGCTTCCTCTATGCAAATAATCCGTGTTTGCTTTTTTACCTGAGACTCAAGGAATGGTGAACTTCCTTGCTGCAAAAATACAACTTTCTCAGAAATCTCTCTCTCTTCTTTAGTCTGTTTGAATAGAGGGGGTTGGAGAAGAGGGAGCAGATATTTTGCAGAGAGACCGTTAGGAAGAGAGCACGGTGACATAAGTGGATACATAGTCATTCATGCTTTCCTGCAAGAATTATTCACTTGAAAAGTGACCTAGAATCATTCCAAGTTTTAATAACCATCTCCAAATGGGCAACGCTATTTCCTATAGTGGATGCTCACACAACTCAAGACATTTTACATCTCCACACACATAGAGCACACACGAGTACTATGAAGGGCTGCTTGGCATTTCACTGGGCTTCTCTCCTGGCCCTAATAGAAAGCACTAAAAAAATGTGAAGAAAATAATTTTAAAAGTAACGGAAGAAACGCTCACTTCTAATTCTAACCAATCTCCAATATGCACAGGCTATGTGGTAGTGCCGGAGACACATGGCTGGTGCATTGGCCATCTGTCCTGGTTAGCTCCATCTGTCAGATTGATACAGTTGGAGTCCTTTGAGAGGGAGAACCTCAGTGGGTGAGTTCCCCAGACGAGACTGGCCCGCATCTCTGTTGGGGGTTGTCTTGGTTGCTAATGGTGTAGGTGGTGTCATTCCCTAGGCAGACGGTGCTGGGCTGCATAAGAGAGCCGGGTAAGCATGAGCCGGCCAGTGAGTCGGCAGGCGGCCTTCTCTATGGTATCTGCTTCAAGTTCCTGTTTGAATCCCTGCCCTGACTTCCTTCGAGGATGGACTGTGAATTGAAACTGGAAGCCAAATAAGCCCTTTGCTTCTTTCCCTAAGTTTCTTTTGGTTTGGTCAGAGTGTTGTTTGTTTTGGTTTGTTTTTTTAAATCTTATTTCAGTACAGAAAGCAAAGTGGAACACCGTTCACTTGAATAAACCCAGTCATTTTTGACTAGAGGTCTTCGTTGGCCTTTAAGCCAACAAAAGTCAAACTTTACTTGAACTGTTTTTATATATACTTTTTATGGTTTATTTAACTTTATTTTATGTACATTGGTGTGAAGGTGTCAGATCCCCTGCAACTGAATCTTCAGACAGTTGTGAGCTGCCATGTGGGTGCTGGGAATTGAACCCGGGTCCTCTGGAAGAGCAGTCACTGCTCTTAACCACTGAGCCATCTCTCCAGCCCCTACTTGAACTTTTATAATATGATGAATAAGTTTTTTAAGGTTAATTTCAAATGATCTGAGTGGAAACTTTAGATCAAATCCTAATTTTCTTTGGTGTAGAGAATCAAGGAACATTAATTTCATCTTTGATGTGGGAGCCAGCTCTCGGGTTTTAACACGTTGCATTGTTACTTCCTTTGGCATTATAACTCAAGCGGTGACCCCGCGGCTCCCAGGTCTGTCCCTGTATAGTGTACCACTCCCGACAGCGGGGCTACAAGGAATAGTTTTGAAATTTATCTAAAAATGCTCAGGCGAAATAAAATGCCCACAGGCAAAAGAGGACAATATCGGTACCTCACAGGCATTAATACTACTTTTGGGTTGGGATTTGGAAAATTTTGGTATCTAAGGTAGCCACTAAAGAACACAGCTCTAGCCGGGCGGTGGTGGCGCACGCCTTTAACCCCAGCACTCGGGAGGCAGAGGCAGGCGGATCTTTGTGAGTTCGAGACCAGCCTGGTCTACAAGAGCTAGTTCCAGGACAGGCTCCAAAGCTACAGAGAAACCCTGTCTCGAAAAACAAAAAAAAAAAAACAAAAAAACAAACAAAAACAAAAACAAAAAAACAAAAAAACAAACAAAAACAAAAACAAAAAAACAAAAAAAAACCCACAGCTCTAAAATGTGCTGTCTTGTGTGTCATGCCCAAGGCCGTTTTGGGAATTGCTGGTGCTCAGTGTCCCAGAGAACATGTCTCCTTCACATGAACTGATCTATTTTTTAACAAGGACTTGGTTTTATTCATTGCTCTGAGGGCATCCCTGCTATTTCTCTGCTATTTCCGAAAACACTGAAACCTGAAATCACTGGCAATCAAAGTCTGACTTATGTACAGTGAACACATGAAATTCTCAGAATATAATTATTTTTTAAACTTTAGTACTTTTGTAATTGTTCATTAATGGTATCATTTTACAGAAGTAACAATTAGTATTCAACCACTAGAGAAAAGAAGATGATAAAATTAGAAATCTGATCATTAGATTTTTTTCAAAACATATTTTCTCGCTGAAATTCATTCATTCAAAAAAAAAAAAGAAAAGAAAACCAGAAACCAACTAAGTTGGGGTCATAAATATGAGGTTACTGAATCTAAGTGTCTTATTGATTTTGACACAAAGCAGTATTATTTTATTTGTGATGCAATTTTAAAAAATAAGTTAAATATTTCCATGCAGACACAACTGCGATTCCTTCTACACTGGTTAATTAAAGTGGCCACATCAAGGAACAGAGTGACGCCAAGCAATGGACATTCTTTCAAAACTGTCCTCCATCCAAAATAAAACTGACTGCTTTTGAGTCTGGAAACCAATATGCTTTGCACGCTCCTAGCTGAGGTTGAAGACGCTGCTTTCATAGAGCCAGGAAGAAAGCCGAAGTCTAAACATAGAAAACGGAGGTGACTGGAGAATCAGAATGTTTCCTTTGCTCTCATGGCTATCTGTAAGGCTTCCAACTGGACTATAAACTTGGATGTCACCGACAACTGTCTCGTTCTAAAGAACACAATGGAACCAGAGGTCGCTCTGCCTGGTCTAGCTGTCTAGAGAAGCGCAGGGCTTGAAGCAAGTGAAAACAGCTCTCACCTTCCAGGACCTGAAGTACCTAGCTTTTCTGGAACCCCTCTGCTGCCCAGCATCCACCATTCTCCAGCTCGCTACACCCAGACAACTGCCTCCTGAGATTTCATGTCCGTAAGGTAGTGACGGGAGCACGGAGCTCTTGCAGAGGGGTGGGAGCAGCCACCATGCCAGCGCTGCAGTTCTCCTGTCTGTGGACCTAAGTGGCATTGCCCTTTAGCTGCTGTTATGTTGAAAAGGGTGTTTCTTGGCTGCCTCTGTTTACACTGATGCAGAGAAGGCACGGTCACCCAGGGAGCCCTCAGGGCAGTGAAAGCACCACCTCCTCCAATCGTCAATTCAACACCATCCTCTAAGATTCGGAAGTAATGTCTTATCAGTCTTATAGCTTTGACTTTTAAAATCTTTATATTTATTAATATAATATCTTATTACCCAAATTTTCATTCAAAAATGCTAGCATCCACTATTTGATTTAGTATCAGCATGGCAAAAGATGCTGGGATTCTTTCCTTTCTTCTTATTTTTACTTTGTTTTGTTTTGGTGGCTACTTGTTTTGATTTTTGTATTTAGAACTTAAGCCAGTATCTAACATCTTTAGAGACAGAAAATTGTTTCCAGAAGAGATAACAGAAATAAAATAATCCAGATTTGGAAAATTATAATAAAATCTACAACATAATAGGTAAATGACTTTTTCTTTAAAAAATGTCTGTGTGTGCACACATGTGTGCAGGCACATGTGTATTATATGTGTGAGTGAGGGCATACATGTGGCACAGTATGTATACGGAATTCAGAGGATGACCTTGCGTTCTACCGTGTTCGAGGCAGGGATCTTGTTGTTCACTGCTGCTTATGCCAACTTAGGTGGCCCAGGAGCTTTGGGGGACTCTCTTGCCTCTGATGTTTTTGAAGCAGGTATGTTGGGACTACCACATCTGGCTTCAGGGTGCATTTTGGGGAAGCATCGAATCCTGTCCTCATGACTGTACAGCGAACGCTTTACTCGCAGGCGCTACTCTTAATGCAAAGGCTACAGTGACTAAATCAGGCCGAATGTAAAATTCTGTCTCCTGATCCTTAAGCAGTCTGAGTGGAACTGGTGTTTGATGGTACAGGGAGACTTTGGTAAACAACACTTTCTTTCATTCTGTCTAAAAAGAACTTTTTCAGAGTAACTCAGACAGGTAGCCAACTCTTTCCTTTTCAGCTGGGATTGGGTTTGTCATGAGAGGAGAGATAATGAGATACTGACACTTTCGATAAACAGCTTTCAAAGAACCACAAACAATGGGTGTAATTTGAGTCTTACTTTCTCTGCGAGGACTTTGGTGTTGTGGATTACAAGTGGATTACTACTGCTTAAAGGCTTTCTCTCACACAACAGTTGAGGCTACTGTTCTAGTCTCTCACAGCTTCCTGGGCAAATATCTCACAACAAAAGGATCTTGACAAGGAGCCTAATCAATACAGTGCTCTAAAGATGCAACTTCCAAAAATGATTTATGTTGAAAGGGAGAGATAGCAGGATGCTCTCTAATGGATGATCAAATGGCCACTGCACCCACAGAGGAGGAGCCCTCACTGACACTTCCAAGTCAGTTTCCTTACATGGAAAATCTGACTGAAAGAGGGGTTTCTGTCATCTGCTTTTCCCATTTTAAAAAAGCAAACACTGATTTAGAATTAGTTCAAATAAGAAGTTATAATTAAAATGAAAAACATTAAATTAAATCAAAGTCCAGTATTATATGCCAGAGTAATTATCTGTTCTGAAATGCTGTCAACTTCTGACCCCCACCCACCCATTTAAACAGCAGACAATCTTATCAGGCCTCATTTTCCAATTAATGAGAAGAAGAAATGGGTTTTTAAGGGGGCAGCTCTCAACGTAGGAGAAGAAAGTGTGTTTACAGAGAGCATCGTCAACTTCTCCCAGGTGCGAAGCGGACAAGAAAGGCAGGACCCGGGTGATGTGCACGGCGTCTCCCTGCTCTCGCCCGGCCATGGCCATTCTTAGTGCAATGATGCTGGGGCTCGCTCTTCCTCCACCTTCTCTCCTCACCTAGCACTGAGCCCCTCATTCCGGGTCTGACCACTGCACAGAAGACAGCCCACACCCTACACACTGACCTCCTCGGGCACGAGCGGCTCGATCATAGGAGCGTCCTCCTGCCTGGCAGCCAGCCGCACAGGGGACGTGGAAAGCCTCTTTTCCCACTCGTTTGTTAAGGCAGTTTCTGTAGAGGTCTCTAAGAAGGTTCTCTTCAGCTCGCTAATGTTGGTTTGGTGTTTCATCAGTTCCTCTTGAGTTTTATCGAGCTCCTAGGTCAGAGCGAGAAGATTCCAATGGTCAGGCTCTCAGGTGATTTTTTTATGCCTGCCTCTCTCTTTCTAAAACATAGCAGACACATTAGTAGTCAAAAGGAAACTGAACTGGGATCAGGGTTCAAGACACTACCACAAACACTCTAGTAAAGATGTAGGATTTCCAGGAAAAAAAGAAAAATAATTTTGTTTCACACAGCATACACATAAACAAAAACAGTTAGAAGCAAATTCTAAGAAGTGACATTTACATGTAACCAGAGGATGAAAACAAATACACACAGGAAAAGGATCTGTGTCTAGGAGAGAATAAGGGATCTGAGTTAAGTCGGGAAATCCCTCCCCAGCCACTACCAGCTGAGCACACAGGTCATGCATCAAGTCCACACGTATGCCATAGAGGGATCAAGAACACACATGAGCATGCACTGGTGCGTACCAATACCAACCTCTAACATAAGATTACTATGTTTGACATACACATTTTCACCCTTTATTCGCTTAATCAGACTATTCTGAAAAAAGTGGAGAAGAGAGGGAAAGGTAAGGGACACAGTAGTCAAGGGAACGAATGCCACGTCACATGCCGTCGGCGTGGCGGCCGAGAGGAAACAACATGGCAGACGGACAATGACTCATCACGCACTCGTCTGGGTTTTTTGTGTTTTTGTGGTATCTTTAATTTTCTACCTGTGCCTTGAGCTCTGCATCTTCCTCCTGGTCCGACTGGCAGCATCAAGAAAGAGTGGGAGACAAAGACTTACCAAGCAATTTTCTCTAAAGGAAATTGGTCTATACACACTGGCTGGTTGTGAGCCCTACAGTTCTCCTGCGTTCAGACGCAGTACTTCCTTAGACACAAAGTATAATCCCCCCCCCACACACACAAATGCTGAAACATCACTGGAACAAAGAGGCAACAGAGTCTTTGCTCAGGGCTGCTCTGGCATTTTAACAGGCTTAGAGAAGGGGCTGGGGGCTGCCAGGTTGTCCCTACTGAACATTAGCAAAGGTCCAGCAGTCCGGAAGTTGGGGACCTAGTTCACAGCTCCTCAGAATGGCCATCATTATGGGAAAATGACAGGCCCTGTATATGCAAGCCCTCACAGTAACTACATGTCAGCTCATGTGTCTTCAGTTTGTAGACCACAGATCTGCAGCTCAGAACTTAACACATAGCCTCCTGTGTTCTAAAACCGTGTGGAGCCTCAAATTCACTCCTTGTACTCACACACTTTGGTTTTTAATTATTATTGTTTCTTTGTATTTTTGGTGTATGAGTGTTTTGCCTGCATGTAAGTCAGTGCCTGATGCCTGCAGAGGCTAGAGGAGGGTGTCGGATCCTCTGGGACTGCAGTCTCAGATGGTCACGAGCTGTCATGTGGGTGCTGGGAATCAAAACTGAGTTCTCTGGAAGAGTTGCAGTGCTCTTAACTACTGAGCCCTCCCCTCCAGTCCCCTCTGTTGCTAAGACAAGGGCGCCCACTCCAGCTTAGAGAGCTCTGGGACTGCAGGTGTGAACCATC
>JAQHUG010000230.1:1267634-1281694 GCA_028555095.1 Dicrostonyx torquatus | reverse complement strand
GGCTATTCTTCCTCTCAGTGTCTCGTGGAAGGTGATTGGCTATTCTTCCTCTCAGTGTCTCGTGGAAGGTGATTGGCTATTCTTCCTCTCAGTGTTTCGTGGAAGGTGATTGGCTATTCTGAAAGCATAGAAGGAAGACTGCTGGACCAACTGCTTCATCGCCAGAAAGGATGAAGTGTTTGGATGCTAGGTTTTGGTTTTGAGAAAGGCAGTGACAGACTATCTACAGCACAAAAAAGGGTCATGTCATTAGTGGGTTTTAGAAACAGGAGTGGCAGAGATGAGCCGTCTTTTAAAAAGTCACTCAGTTTAGCTGCCAGGGCACTCGAGGCCAACAGAGTAAAAGAAGGCTTGTGAGTGAGCAGCGTTTTGGGAATGGGATGACCCAGACAGGGCTCTTTAGCTTGAGATGAAGCACAGTGTGCAGCTCCTAACTCCTGGGGTGAAGAGTCAGCATCGAGCAGATGGCCGCATCCGAAGCCTGGTGGAAGAAGTGTTAGAATGGGCAGCGGAGACTGGAGAAGAAGGGACGACCTCTGCAGTGGTCAGAGCTGACTCAGGGTCGGAGTCTGCAATACTTAGGACAGCAGGAACTGGGAAGCTCCCGTTCAGCATCCGCTAGCTTCACACGGGGGCGGCTGTGATTTGCTTTGCTGATGTAATGCAGACATGCCCAAGTTGAACATTAGCTCTCATGCACCAACTCCAACAAGATGGAAACCCTGGATTAGGCACAAGATCTCTGTGGTTAGCACCAGAAGAGTCCAAACGGTGATTCGGAATTTAGAGAAGCATAAAGCAGGAATCTTTAGGGTTTTCTTTTTTTTTTTTTCTTTTTTTTTTGGCGGGGGGGGGATTCATGCATGTGAGTATTAGGGCTTATTCTTCTGCTAAAAGAAAAGTCTCTTTCGAAGCCTGCCAATGGTCTTTGTAAATCATGTTCTCTTCCCGACTGCAGCATGCTAGTCCCTACCATCTGATAAGTGTCGCAGCTGTGACAAAGTGAGAGTAAAAGCCTAAGACTGAAAGTGGTTCCTGACGTCTTTATGCACGCACACCAAGATCCTGGGAAAGGCTCTTAGGCCGCACTGAACCGAAAAGCCTCTGCTGCCCTGTGAAGCACCTTTGAGACCATTCGTGTTTTCCCCATTGCTGCTCAGAAGCAGGTATAATGCCACTACATCTCGGAACCAGCACATTGTAGCAGCACCATACATTAATGGGGCAGGTCAAATCATGATCTCTAACTAAGCACGGGACTGAATAGACTTTCTTTTTCCCTTTTTCTTTTTGCGGTTTTCACTGTGTTTTCTAAGGCAAGGAGTCCTGGGCTTGTCTCCTGTCACATAAAGTGTTTGCTTTGTGGGAAGGGGTGAGCTTGGGGCTCCTAGGGAGAGGTGTGGGAGAGTGACGACATGACAGCCAGCGCCTCTGGGGGTCAGCTTCTATTCTTTCTCCTGTGCTGACTGAAGTCCTTAAAAAGAGAAGCTGCTGTGCCGTTCATGTGGCCGTGGAGCCGCAGGGAGGAGAGCAATTAAGAGGGAATGTTGCTAGTTGCACAGACTCACACAGTGGCTGGGGTGAGGGAGATGGACAGGTTCTCTCCCTTTATAAGACCTGTCCCTTAAGCCAATTTCCTGGCTGCACCCCACTGCAAAATGTGGACACTGGGGTCCATGCTGCTGTCTGACACAGTATGGCCAGCATAAGTGCGCAGGGGGGGGGGCCCTCACATAAATGTAGTCCTAACATTATCTGAACACCACAGCACGACATATATGGTCCATGTGGTTCTTTCTGGTCCTGCTTCTGGCTGTACCAATGAGTGATGTCATATAGGTACCATAAAATGCTATAAACAATGAGAACTTATATCTAACAGGACCATGGAGGCATTTTGGATCCAGGGGGAGGAGAAACAGGCAATTGGGAAAGCTCCTTGAACACAATGATATTTAACCTTTAGTACAATCACTTGGGTCACTCCACCCGTATCTGCATCTTATTATCTGTAGTTTATGAGATTTAATTTACCAGACGGCAACTGAGCAGGATCTGTAACTAGGACATGGCCCTTACATGTGAATGGGTTTTCTGAAATTGCATTCGGGCTGAGTAATTAGCCAATGTGGAGCTCAGTGGACTGCTACATCCACACGGTGTTGTGCCTAACCCTGGGGCCTGGCTTGGACTCCCCAACACAAAAACCCTCAACAGAGTGGCACAGACAATAAATGAGGCTCTGAAAGTAGGACCACTATCGCAGCAGCCAGCTAACACTGGTTCGGACTGAAGCACGGAACACGCAGGGAAAGTGTGTTCTATGCTGAGGTACACACCTCTTCCTCTGAACTGTCACTCGGGTCATTGTCTAGGGAGGCGCTCAAGGAGGCCGCCTTGGGCTCCAGGTAGCAGAGGCACAGAGCCAGAGGGAAGGAGAGCGTGAGGGCATATGGCACGGAGAAGGAGGCAGACAGCAGGAAGAAGAAGATGAAGAGGAAGCAGGGGACGAGGGAGGGTGAGCGGATGGGCAGGAAGTGCTGCCAGCTCTGGGGCAGGAGGTTGGTTTCAGACAGGTTGGGAAAGGAGAGGTACCCATCATCATCTAGGAGCGAGGGGAATGACTCAGGGAGCTGTAAGGAGAAGGAGAAGAGCGTGGCTCCTTTGCCAGTCTGCGGCCTATGACTAAATGCCATATCCTGGTCCCCTAAGTAAGGCTTCCCCTGGCCATCAGACTCCAAGGCTGGCTCAACTTTAGGCAGCACGGAACCTGGAAAGAGGCTCTCACTCTCCTTACACCTCCTGCGGAGCTCTGTGGGAGATGCAGGGTCAAGATGGGCTGATGGGGGTGATGAGGGGCATGAGTCCGTGCCATGCCCGGGTGACTGATGGAAAAGGGACAGAGGACAGGAAGCAGTAAACATGGATGCAAGAGGACAAAAAGAAAAAGTGCAATTAGTTAACTTTCTCATGGGCATCAACATCAAACAAGAGTCTTCACGCAGTCCCGCAGCTCGGCAGCAACGCCCAGGAGGACTACGACTCCCCCGGTAGACCATCATGCACAGGCTGAGACGTTGTCAAAGGTCAGAACACAAGTCACCATGGAGGAGCCGCACAAGCGTGTGGCAGAGCTAATCAGTGAACCCCTCTAATCAATGAGAGCCAAGACTTTCAGCAGCGGCACCGCACCGGATCTCCAGCCCCACGCTCAGGTGGACTCAAAATGAAAGTGAAATGCAATTCCAATTCTGATTGTGGTCGCAGAATGTCTAGTCACCTTCCTGTCCTTGGCTAGCCGATTACAGCCCAAACAGGCGGCTTTCCTAATCAGGAGGTTTCTGGCCCCGCTCCTGCGTGATAGCAGTCACAGGTGTGGATGAGGGGGCAGCAGTGAGCACTTCGGGATATCTGGTTCTCACAGATAACGGAAGCTGGAAGCTCCTCTGATTCAGCCAGTTTGGCTTCTTTTTTTTTGGTTTTTCGAGACAGGGTTTCTCTGTGGCTTTGGAGCCAGTCCTGGAACTAGCTCTTGTAGACCAGGCTGGTCTCGAACTCACAAAGATCCGCCTGCCTCTGCCTCCTGAGTGCTGGGATTAAAGGCTTACGCCACCACTGCCCGACCCATTTTGGCTTCTTTATCTAGGTGGCTAAACAGGATTTTGGTTCTCAACAGGGGTTTAAGGAAGCAAGCCAGCAAAACAAAACAAACAAAACAACAACAAACAAACAAAACCCCAGTTTTCTTGGAACATGGTTTCTATGTGTTTAGTTTCTGCTACATATTGTCTATAAATAACGAAAAGATGCAGTTTCTCAGCCTCCTTATTTCTCTAAACATAAAGGGTATGTTTACGATTGAGGTTTGAATCTTCACACAATCGATGAAGCATGCGTGGGAGTGCTCCCTGTGAGCGATGCATTTATGAGATTGGAGAATCGACTCCATTTTCTGTGACCCTGGCAGTCTCAATGGCCAAAGCCAGAAGCAAGGAGTCCCTAAACAGGCTGGGGCAAAGCACATGGGCTCAAGTACCAGGATAAGTTCAAGGCCAAGACATGTGGGGCTTGTGACAGCCTTGTTCAGCTGCTCCCCCTGCCGTGTGTGTGTGCGTGTGTGCGTGTGTGTGTGCGCGTGTGTGTGCGTGTGTGGTGTTAACTAGCAGCTTGAGAGCATGAAAATGACTCAGCCTGTTTGGTGGTGGTTGTCCAATCCTGACTTAGAGAGATGTGATAAATAGAGCAACAAAGGGGGAGAAAATGCAGACATAAAATCACATCTGAGGCGCGAGGGATGGACAGACACAATGCCCAGATAAAAGTGTACCTGGCTCTGTCAGCCTTTGAAAGGTTTCTCTGGTCCTCACATTTGATGTCAAACATTGTATACTAAACAGGAGTCTGTGCAAATCTGGTTCAGCTAAGAACAATGCAGATGTTACAAGCAGTCCCTTGCCCCCTAGTGGAGGCCACTCTCCCTAGGCGGTGAGACATTGCCTTGGCCATCGGTCCTAGCAACATGCTTCTCCCCAGGCAGCCTGGGAAATAGCCTTTTAAACATTATCTCCAGCAGTGCATTTTGGTTCAAAAATAAGAATCCTCTAGAAGCTTTTTGAAAACTGAAAGGCATAAGATTATGGTTTAACCTTCTGGGCCATGTTTAAAGAGCTTTGAGAGAAACAGGTGTGCGATGGAGAAGTAGAGACAGTCAGCACCCAGTCAGGACTAGATCTCAGCTACAGCCTACGGGAAGACCACTGAAAGGCGGGCTTCCTGGGGACTGGGGTTACGAAGGTAGTAGTCTCTATGTCCTTCCATTTCCCCCGGGACAGCGGCAGCACAGAGTGAGACGGATGGGTGCTGCTCCAAAGGTCGCAGGACAGTTTCTCAGAAACAAAATAAAAGGATTCCGGAAACCTGAACCTACTTTGGAAGCAAACACAGAAATATCCTTCCTTTTCGTCTGCCATCTGGGTGTAGTTTCATAGCCATGAGAATCATTTGTAGGCATCGTGATCAAGAAAATCGGAATCGACCAGGGATAAGAACTGTACATGTTTGCATTCCAGGTGGGTTGTCAGCCCCACCATGTTCCAGGTATCAGATCTATGCTGTGATGAGGAGAAGGTAAAAGCCAGATTCAGAACAAAGCCCATTTGGAGGGCAGAAGCGATCCAAAGGCTGCCATCATTCTTACTCTGTGCTGATTTTTGTGTTTGGGAAACTAAGAATCTGTCCCTAAAAGGAAAAGCAGAATGACAGACTAGGTGGTTTGGAATCTTTTCATCTTCTATAGAGAATGCTGATTTACTCAGTTTAGGTTTCTGAGGTGCTGGATATTAAAGCAAGGGTCCATACACACTGGGACAGCCCTTTACCACGAAGCCACATCCGCAGAAGCAGACATCATTTATCCGAGGAGCTACCTGCCTAGGAAGCTGTTGAATCTTTATGGGAAGGAGTCCCGTGCAGTCCCATGCACTGTTTTCTCAAGAACATGTCTATGCAACAAAGCACCAGGAAATCAAACGCACTGGTGTTTCAGGATAACCCTAGGCTGTCGGAGGATTCAGTTCCTGCCCCACCGTGTGCCCTGTATATTACAGGGGCTCTTGGCTCCCATCGTCACTATGCACGAGCCTCCCAGATATGCAAGCTTCAAATGTTCTGCTAGGAAGTTGCTATGGTATCAGATCATTAGAAATCAATCTGACACTAACATCTAAGCAATTTCATTTGGGGGAAGTGATGTCATAGAATGCAGTGAATTAAAATGGCTATAATGTCAAATTCACTTTTCTCCTTCATTGCAGCAGGTCACTCCTTTGTAGATTACAGTGGGACGACTAAGAGATAAACACACAGGTTATGGTCAGTCAGTGTTCATGCCATCAGGAAAAAAAATGGAGGCGTGTTTCCTTAGTATGTAAGGAAACAGACCACCCTGGCTAGGAGAATGGGGCCAGAAACGGACAATAGCCTTAGTGACAGCTGTAAAACCCGAGTCCAAACAGAAATAAGTACTGCACCAAGAAAATGTTTTTAAAGAGATCAATCCAGAACAGCTGTTGAAAGTCTTGTAAACCACATTCCTTATTAAAATTTTCCAAAAAGAAAACTACTTTAAGAGAATATGCTGAAATAATAATCCTACTAATGTAAACCCCGACATGAAATGATCAGTGCTGGCGTCTGAATGCTCCTCCACCTTCGTGCCTCCCCTCTCCTCCCCGGTCTACTCTCTCAGAATCACGGAGCCGTCTGTAAAGGTGAGGACGGCTCAAGGAGGCAGCCAGGAGCTGTACCTTTCCCTCGAGCCGGAGGGCTGGGACGGGGGTGGCTTCCTCGGCCTTCTTCCTTCGGTCCTCTTCCTCACCATGCTCCTCTTCAGCCTTTTTCTCTGGAGTCACAGTGGTGATCAAGTTGGTCTGAGAGATGCCCTTTGTTGTGGCGTACTGGCCTGTGCCAACCTCTGCAGCAGACATAGAATCCTTCATGTATATTTCATGGTTTTCATTCACTGATGCTAAAAGCAAATACAATCGGGGGAAATAAAATCCCAAAGAGTTAAGTCAGAAGACAGAACGACAATGCCACACTGTACGTCTGCTAGGAGGACAACACCAGTATAAACTAGCAGGCTGGTTTGCATAGGGCAGAGGAGAGGCGCGGGGACTTTCACCCAAGCACTGTCTTTCTGCATCACCTGGACCAGTATTTTCAAATGATTTTAATGTCCATGTCTTGAACCCTAGAATAACGCCTAACAATCTCATACTCCCCAGAGAGGGTAGGGAGGCTGGCTTCACCACCAGGAGCGTTGGCTGGGCACTCACACCAGACTCATACTGAGTTCAACAATTCATAGCAATATCTACAGCAAATCCTCTAATCACGTGACTTTGAGCATATCCACGGAAGTGCCATTCACCAAAGGAGCAATGGGTTATTCCTATATTATTTTTCAATGTTGAAAAGTTCATCACTCTCACAATACTCAACACAATACAATATGCTCAAAGCGTAGTAATAAAACCTACTAGTTTTGGCAGAGGTTATAAAATTTAGAAGGGTATTCCTCCAAATTGATGTAAGGAGATGTTCTAGTTTCCACTGCATTTGAAACAGACTGTCATGAGGATATGTACGCAAACTTTATTCTCTCCTCTACTATTTGGGGAAAACAAGACAAACATTGCTAGCAATCAAACCCCATGCAGAAGCAGAATATGTGAGAATAAGAGGTTCAGCCCCGCACCCCGGCTAGACGGTGCAGAGGCAGAACACGTGAGCACAGGGATGTGAGGTTCAGCCTCTCACCCCGGCTAGACCGTGCAGAGGCAGAACACGTGAGCACAGGGATGTGAGGTTCAGCCCCTCATCCCGGCTAGACCGTGCAGAGGCAGAACACGTGAGCACAGGGATGTGAGGTTCAGCCCCTCACCCTGGCTGTTGTCTTAGTGAAAGATTCAGTTCAGGGCTTAATTCAGATCAATATTAAATTTTGCTAGTTATTCTTTTAGGGGTTAGATATCATAACAACACACTGAAATTTATAAATGCTTCTTTTCTAACAGCCCACAGTTGATCACAGACAAAGACAGGGCTTTTTAAAACGCCAACAAAAACCAAACAGAAAAAGATTCTGAATGAAATCCTTCACGAAGACGTTCTCTGCCGCTGTGTGCTGATGAAAAGCTCACTAATTTAGCAGCCGGTTATGCTGTTGCAAACAGCCGCTGGCCTGTGAAAAAGCAGTTTAATGTTGCAGCATGCAGACAGGACACTCGGCTCTGCAGCAGGAAACATACTAGAGCTGGCAGGGCAGCGAAGAGCGAGACAACACATACTAACATCACTTCTGGGCAGGAAGGAAGAGACAGCACGATATTAGTACACTGATTTCACAAGTGTCCTCTGTCTGCTCAACAATCATTTTCACACAAAGGCCACGGGGAACACAACAGTGACAATGGCCGTATCCCTCGGGCGCCCACCGCTGCACAAAGTGGGCGGCATTCAACAGAAAGAAAGGCGTGACTCTACGGAACGTCCTCAGATATCGACTTAGAGAACACACAAATTGTTAGCAGACTAAAGAACAGAAAAGAAAAGCTTTGGTGTTAACATGGAGATTTTCATCTTAATTTGACTGCAATGGTCTTGGGTCTAGAAATATTGAAAGATAACAAAATGGCATTCATATGGATGTGATTTTTTTTAAGGGGAAGAAATTATAGTGTTATAACGGAAGTGTTATAGTTATCTATCAGCTGTCTGTATGTTTACCACCAGCTATCAGCTGGGGACAGAACTGAACCTAGGGTCTTGGGCCTGTTTGGTAACTTTAATCCCCACCCACCCCGGAATCTCTCATATTTTCAATCTACATTTGGTTTACTGTAGAGTCAGAACCCTCAGAACGAGGGCTGATTTTATCTGATGTTGTGGGTGCCAACAAAGCCTCTGAGAGAAGTTGTCACATAGCCACAGTGACAATCATATAAACACTTCCTCATACACCCCCTTTACCCTTCATAGCAACCCCGCTGAAGGTGGCCTTACGCCCATTGTCACATGACTAAAGCCGAGGGCCACAGAGCCTGGGTTGTGGTATGCATTTTCCTACGTGTCTAGATGAGTCTTGTTTTTATACCAGTAGCAATATATACAGCGCAGCCTCACAGTACAAGCATGGCTGTTTCTTAATCAGGGGTGCGGGGAACGGGTTGAGGGGAGTTGAAACCCAGCAAGGAAGGGAGCAGCTGAAAAACACAGATGAGTAAAGAGGGCCCCAGCAATCTAATCCCCCCTTCCATTAGGCTTACTTATGAAAATTGTGCACGCCTTTCAGAAAGGTCTAATTCTTTATTCATTCAGGATGAGTTTTCCATGAATCAGCCAAGGCATGGCCAGGCGCTGAGTTAGACGCCAGAGCCTTGCCCACCACCAGGTCCTGAGTGTCACTATCGTAGCAACACCCTGGGGCAGAAAGCACAGCTCTCCGCCATGAAGGATAACATCCTACCCACACTGTAAATGAAACCATCCCTCCTGAACTCAGGACCGTGCTCTTCCCCGAGACGAGCTGACGGGTCACCTCTGGTCACACGTTTAACCAGACAGGAGACACATTCACTACCGCGACGCTTTCTCCCACCCGTCGCAAGCAGACTGACAATGCCCATTCTCTCTAACTTTTAGAGAGTTTTCTTCCTGTTAATCCTTGAAGACCTGCCCGGAAGAGAAATGAACTCAAGATCTAAGTCCTGCATTTTGAATGAAGATGTTTTCTCAAGGCTCACGCTGCAAAGGACGAGACCCTCATCCCCTAAGTACTGATGTACTCCAACATGAGCTCACAATAAAACAGACTGACATGGGTGGCCTTTGGAAACGAGAATGCTCAGAACCTGTCATTCAGTCGTGTGGATCCGCATGATGTCATTTCTCAGAGCGCAATGGGGTGACCCTGCTTATCCAAAACTCATGGTTGCTTCACACGCCCTACCGTAGAGCTATGGAGAGCCAGTTAGTGATGCCTACCTCCGTCCAGGCTGCGAGACATGGTGTAACGCTTGCTGGAGGAACGCTCAAAGTAAGGCGCCGGGCGGTCTATCAACGCACTGGCTCTTCTCGTCTGCGCCTGAGTTCTGCCACTGTACCGGAACTTGGAGCCCAAGGTCAGGAATTTCTTTGGAGGTGCTTCTGGTAGCAATAATCTAAGGGCATTAAAGAAAACCCCAGAAAAATTAACACATGCCCAGGTGGTGTTCAAAGCTGATTGCTTTGCTTTTTGTGCTAAAAGTTCAACACATGTGTAATTAAATGAATCTGAGTTTAATTTTTAATTTTAGGAAACTTGTCAACAGAACATATATTAATTAGAAATGTTATAGAGAAGCTGAAGCAAAATAGGGAGGTTGGGCAGAAGAGAGAGGAATGTTCAGGGGATACAGCTTGGTGGCACAATGCTTGCCTTGTATGCCAGGGCCTTGGATTCTATTACTAGTAATACACACACTCACACACACACACATTCACACTCATACACACTCACACACACACACTCATACACACTCACACACACTCACACACACACACACACTCATACACACACACTCACACACACAGTCACTTACAAATAAAATAAAAAGTCAGGTACATGTTGGTAATCCTAGAATTTAGGAGATGGAAACAGAAGTTCAAGGTCATCCTCAGCTACATAGTGAGTTCAAGGTCAACCTGGGCTATGGAGACCTGTTACACACACACACACACACACACACACACACACGTAAGGAACAGACAGGGTACATGAAAACTATGAAATAAAATGAAGAAAACACAAGATAAATTAAGGAAAATTCTTCAGATGTTCTTTTAGGATTTCCGTCAAGGAGCTCAGTGTGAGCTGGGTACGGGAGCATAGATCCGTGATCCCAGCTCTCAGGAGGTTGGGGGAGGAGGATTGGGAACCTTAGGACAGCTTGGACTATACAGAGGCTATGTCTCAAAAAAGAAGCAAAGAGGGGGAGGGTGCCACACAAACATAAGAACCCGAGTTTGGATCCCCCAAACCCACTTAAGCCTGGGCAGGGTAGATCTCGCATGGCTATAGGGAGCTGGGAGAGGGGAGCCCAGCCTGGTGTGGGGGACAGGGGAGCCCAGCCTGGTGTGGGGGACAGGGGAGCCCAGCCTGGTGTGGGCAGCAGGGAACAGCAGACCCTGTACTGAACACAGTGGGAGGTGAGCACGGATACCCAAGGTTGTCCTCTGACCTCTATGTGTGCAGTGGAAGGCATGCACTGTGTCCCTCCCCCAACAGAGGAAGGAAAGAGGGACAGAGAGGAGAAACTGACAGGGATAGAAAGGGTCCTTGATGTTTTCCTCTGCACTTTGTTTTCTTCGTACAGGTGGCCCCACAGTTCACAACTTTCTTAGGGAGAAATCCAAACGTCCGCTCCCTACCTGAAAAATGTATGGTGCTCCACACACACCTTCCAGAGGCGCTTGGCGGCCCGGTGGTTCGGCAATTTGAAGCCAATGGTGCTCTCAAACTGCTCAAACTGAAATATTTAAAAACGCACACATACACAAGAAAGATTATAGTCCCAGTTTGGCATTCTATAAATAAAAACTCCACAAAACATTTACAGACTTACAGCCCATCATACTTGTTTTTGTTGCCGAGTTGGCTGTGATGTGCAGAATCCACTCATTTTAAACCATCTTTTACCTACTACCTCAGCAGGCCCAAAGCGTAGGTAACCACCAACATGTAGAAGCTCAATCTAAACTCAGACCAGGGAGACGTGTGGATTCCCCCCAGAGATCAATTAGTCCTGATCTCATTTTAAATTACGTTTCCATGTTTTGTCAATGGCATGAGGACTTGAATTCAAATGCTCAGAAATTAACGCAAATGTAAAAAAAAAAAAAGTCTATTGCAGACATAGAAATACATATCCTTTCTCCACGGTGGAAGCTTCACTCCGTGATACTGCTGAGGTGCCCTGGGTGTTTAACAGTCCCGACTGCTAACACCTCTCTCTCTCTCTCTCTCTCTCTATATATATATATATTATACACAACACACCGGCAGACCACATGCTCATGTTTCCCAACTTGTTGAGACTCTTCAGCTGACACTTTGTCGGCCATTTAAGCTCTCAAGGTGAAATGTCTGTCCCTCTGTATCATGTTTTGTGTTATTTTTCATAGAAGCACAGTCAGCTGTCTGTCTGCAGACGTCACAGGCCAGGCCAGCAGAGGGCCACCTTCCACATAAAGGCTTAACCCAAAAGCACGGAACAGCACGACTGTTGCTTTCCACAGCAAAAGTAACTCATGGTGCAAACCAGCAAGGTGAGGGCATCCTATAAGCAGGCATGTGAGATATGATTCCCAACGACCTCCTTTTCCTGTTTGCTGAGGTACTGGAGGAACTGGGAAATACGCCAAAAGTGGCCTTTCCCAGTTCCATTTGCTCTGGCCATTCCTGCAGTGGTCGTTGGGAAAACTGATGTTGTCCGAAGGTCGTAGTAAGAACAGTGGCTGCTGAGTAAATACCACCCTTAGTCCTGCATCTAACGCCTCTGCCAGGCCAGGGGCTGCTGAGTCACCTCATTCTCTGTAGAAGATGCTGGGAGGAATTTCTCTTCTTCCTTTTTAAAATTTTCAAAATCTTTACGGCCATATAATAAGCGTATGTTTCTGGAGCATACTGTAGAATTTTAGAGGATACACACGACGACGGCCAGATCAGGGATGTCTGGCAGAGGCGTTACCTCAGACATGTACATGATTTAACTCTGGGAACCATGTGTTTTGAAGCCGTCAGATTCATTGTAAACTCCATTTCCCGACAGAACTCCAGAGCACCGGAAGCTCCTCCACCTACCAAGTGCAGCCTTATTTTCTAAAACGGTAGCCATCTTCTTCCGAGTTTCCCCTTCCAGCCTTGGAAAGCCTCACTCCCCTCTCCACTTCTAGCTGCTCATCTGTGGGAAGAGACCAGGTCTCTGCTGCTCTTAGCTCAGGATGAGCAGCCCCAGGCTGCCGATGTTCTGGTTAGTGTCTGCAGAGCTAGCGCGCCACCGGCCATGTTAGTTCAACTATGAGCATAAGGGCTTCAGGTTCCTCTGCACCTGCTTCTGCCAGGACCAAAGCCTGACTCAGCCTCCCTTCCATCCTGTGGAAATGAGGAGCCACCCTCTGCCACCTCTGATAACTCACCCTGGCTTCCCAACTCTGACAACACACGCTTCCTTGGCCCACATTCTGCACGCCCTCTGTGTAGCCCACAACACTGCCAATGAATCACTTCTCACAGAGACTCATGTCACGCCATTGCTTCGGCCCTAATCTGTGGTTGTCTGTCTGTTTCTCCCTGTGTTGCTCTTCTGCCTGCCCCTCTCTCGAACTGATCTTATAAGGGTCTCCTTTTGAACCCTTCCTGTTCCGTGGGAAATTTATGCCATGCCTAAGGCCTTCAATAAGATGTATACAGCTGGTGACTACTTATTGTCTACTGTGTAAGAACTAAGCCTTACAGCTTTACCCCAATAAGCCTATCAAGCGACCGAGTCATTGTAATACTTTTTAAAAGATCTTTATTGCATGATGTCTCTGACTTCGTTTCCCCTTTGAGTCTTAAAATTTGAAATGCTAAAAAATGGCAAATTGTTAATAATTTTAACTCAGAAAGCAAAGAACAGGAAGTAGGTCCATGTTACAAAAAATTCAGGCCTGATGATTTTCTGAAAAAATGTCCCCAACTGTCCCTCACATTTAAAACCATTTGTCAGTTTCACTCATGGGAACAGAAACCTCTGACTCTTTGACCCCCGTCCCACTTTGCCCAGAGCTTCCCAGTCCTGCCCAGAACCTTTCTGCAAACATGTTCCTTCCACGTTTCTCTTACAGCTCTGAGTCACTCGGTCCTATCACACTGTCACACTGTGTAGTTGGATTTCATTATGACATTTAGGAGAGCAAAATATCTCTTCTGGGTATTATCTCCTTATTTAAACCTTCCACAGATCACAGAGATTTGTAGGAGGTCCTTCTGTCTTTGTGTTGCCTTCATTAGTTAATAAAGAAACTTCCCTTGATAGGGCAGAACTTAGGAAGGCAGGGAAAATTAAACGGAATGCTGGGAAAAAGAGAGGCAGAGTCAGGGAGAGACGCCATGATCCACCACCAGAGACAGGCATGCTGACTCTTTCCTGGTAAGCCATTGCCTCATGGCGACATACGGATTACTAGAGATGGGTTAAACTGAGATGTAAGAGTTAGCCAATAAGAAGTTAGAGCTAATGGCCAAGCAGTGTTTTAATTAATACAGTTTCTGTGTGGTTATTTTGGGGCTAAGCTAGCCAGGCAGCCAGGACAAACAAGAGGGCCTCCTCCTACAACGGTGTCTGTTAGTTCATGTCAGCTCCCATCTGACCTCCCCTAATACTGTTCACTCACATCTACAGGACACCGTCTCGTGTGTCACACACTGCTCACATCTACAGGACACCGTCTCGTGTGTCACACACTGCTCACATCTA
>JAQHUG010000230.1:1227404-1238211 GCA_028555095.1 Dicrostonyx torquatus | reverse complement strand
CCCTCGGCAGACAGCTGGGGTCAGATGAGATCGAGTGTGAGGCCTTGTGAGAGGCGGAAGAGTCGTGGGAGGGCAGAATGCTCGCTCTGCCTTGCTGTTTTGTGGCCATGGCCACGGTAAAGGCAGTGAGAAGGCCTGAGACAGAAGTTAACAAGCTTCCATCTTTTATCTTAGTCACAATTACAGTAAAAAAGACTGAAACAGAAGCTACCGTGTCCCTCTGTCTTACTACTACCTGGCTTGCACAAATCTAGTTCGCCAACTTTCAAGACCATTCTTTGAAATCTATTTTCCCCTCTCTACTGGATGCCTTTCTCCCTGTTCCCGCTCTGGTTGGCTCCTCAGCCAACCAAGTCCACCTATTGCCAAGTTCACCGCACTCGAACTAACCAGTATCTGTCTCTTTCCTTCCAATTATTATTTCATAAAAGTAAACCTTAAAGGCACAGATGGGCCCATAAACTGCATTATGTAAAACCCCGCAAAAGCAGATTCCCTCCTGTGACTGACCGAATTCTACGTGCTTCCCACCGTCTCTTGTGTACACACTGTCATAGTCCTTGAGACAGTCGTAGAACAAACCCCACTGTGGTTGGGATCTAGGCCTCTGGGCTTAGGCTTTCTGCAGTAAGAAAGCAATCCAGCAATGACACAACCCGGATGCCTCCCTATGGTCCTCTGGTCCTCCTCTCTGGCTCCTCTCTAACACACTCAGTGCTTTTCCCTCTCATGACCCTATCTGCCCAAGGGATGAAAGCTCGAAGCAGCATTGAGTAAATTATGTGTACAATAGGAATTCCATAAACCGGAGGGAAGAGAGGGCAGGGGGAAGTGTTGTGACTATATCACAAAATACACAAATGCTACTCACCAGTACCACTGCAGGGACTGCCAGCACTTTCCTACCTGCCAAGAGTGACTGGAGACCCATTTGAACCACTTCCGAGGAATTCTTACTCCCATGGAAGTGTTTGTAGCCAGCGAAGGCCCGCCGGTCCTTTACGACGTCTTTGAAGAGCCGCGCCCTCCATACCGCCCCGGAGCAGAAAGAGCGGGGACATTGCCATCTTTCTTGCTCCCAGTGGCTTCTATTGTGGTTCTAGCAACTTTGTGAAAACCCAGCTTAGCAGAGAGCGCCTCATGTGATGAGGGGCAGGAAGAGAGTCTTAGCCCCCGTGGCATTGATGGGCAGGTGGAGGATGAATCGGTGAGGAAGCCTCTCTCAATGGAGGGTGGCTAGGGAAGACAGCGCACCATACAGCAATGGGGCTTTGCAGGAAAGAAAGTCTGCTCCCTGCTACCTTTGGAGAATACTAAGGATAAAGGAAACCCAGGATGACCCCCTCACGCCCTTTCTTTAACTGAAATTCTTATGTCATCCGAGGAGTTCGTTAGGGCTCCTGGCCTGCCATAGACTGAACCAGCCCGGAGAGAGGTGGGCACTGCCAGCTGAAATGGAGTGTGCATAACGACATGCAGAACATATTCAGGCGTGTTAGCATCTCCTGTTTCTGATGCTGGGTCCCCTGGAGCCAGGCTTCATCTTCTGGCCATAGCAGGTTCACCAGGGTGACCTATGCTTTCTGGTCAGCTGCCCCATCCTGCCAGCATCCAGTGAGGGGGCGCAATAATTTCCCAGACTTTCATGAAATTGTCGAACATTCAAAAAGTGCCAAATGAGTGATTAGCTAACTGAAAAATACTGATATTATTAATACCCAGTTATGAAAATCTTGGGGATAGAGACTCACATGAAATTCCCTTTCTCAGAGGTAAAGTACACTGTCCAGGATCTGATACACTACCCAGCGATAAGAGTGAACATGAGACAGTGTAACAAACATGGGGAATATGAAAGACTGCAGGCCCGACACTGTCTGGCAGCTGGAGACCACTCACTCCTGTCTCTTACCATGACCCTCAGTCAATTTTATTTATTTATTTTTTTGATTCAGGGTTTCTCTGTCTGGAGCCTGTCCTGGAACTAGCTCTTGTAGGCTAGGCTGGTCTCGAACTCACAGAGATCCGCCTGTCTCTGCCTCCTGAGTGCTGGGATTAAAGGCGTGCACCACCACCACCTTGCTTCAGTCTGTGTTTTACAGAAGAACTGAGGACTTTGAGGGCCAAGAACCACGCAAGCAGCAAAGCCAGCACGCCACTGTGTTTGTCTACAGAGTGCGATGATTTATCCCAGACTGCATAGCAACACGCCACTCGGATTTTCCTCATCATTCTCGCTGCAAAAATTCAGCCCTCCAATTGTTAGGGTTATTAATATACTATGAGTTTCAGCAAATGTATATTTTTATAAGTCTGGGTATGTGCAACCCCTTTAGATGAAATGCTAACTTATACCCATTTACTACTGGTGAGTAAAATGGGAGGAAAAGTAGAGTTTCATATCCCGTCTTAGCGAACTCGCACTGCCTCGAGGAATGCATTACACCTCGGAGTTGGCAAGTTTGCTGGGTCTCACATGGTTGTGCGTTTGTCGGGAAGACCAGCGGCTGTCAGCAGGTCTGACCACAGCGTGAGAAGACCCAGACGGTTGGAGAAGAAAACCCCTTGCAAGGGACCAAAGAGGCACAATTAAGTCAGTCAGGTCTTTGATCTGCAAGTGTGAGGAATATTCAGGATCCCCTGAAGAAACTGGGCCTGGGGTCAAGTGACCTAGTGTGTGTATGAAGAACTGCCTGGCCAGTGAGAGAGCCCGTCCCAAGCAACAGGACTGACACCTGAAGTGACCTCTGACTTCTGTGTAAGCACCTTACAGACACCCTTCCCCCAACATGAACCCACCACACCTTCCAAGCCAACCCATAAAGGCACCCGGAAAATCCTCGCAAGCACGACTGGCAGTCTTTCCCTTACACAGCCGTGGCCTCAGATCGAAGGACAGTTGTCTGTACAGCAAACACAACCCTAGCCTGAAACAGGAGCCCAAACCGAGCAGCGGCTGTAGTTTATGAATTGCCATTAATATAGCTACAGACTACGCGTTACTAACATTGACAAATGGAGGGGAGGAAAAGCTATTAAATTTCACTGTGTAACATTGCACAGGGCCTTTTCCTCTATTTCAATTTTATTTTTCCATCTCCCACTGAATTATTTAATTGAGAGCAAACAACGCTGGACCAAGATGCTGCCACGGCAGACTTTTCCTTTGTCTCTGTCGCAAACATTAACGAGATCACAGGAATAGCACAGCCACAAGGTACTCATAGGTTCACTTCACTGTCGCTCTCGAATCGGAAAACATTTCCAAACCAACAGCCCCGTAGTCCTTTTGTGACAAGAGCTAAAAGGAAGTGTCACCTCTCTCGGTCTGCCAGTCAGATGCTGGACTCAGGACAGGCGAGTGAGCCAGATACAGAAACTAATTTCTGCCATGTGTGTTCCTCATTGAGCGGGATCATCAGCCTAACATGCAGGAGCCAGGCAAATCATTCTTGGCAGATATTTTACTAACCCTACAAACAGATCCTTCAGTGGTATACCTGCCTGGGTCTTCTCTGGATCTACATCTGTATTTTGCTGGATATGAAAACACACACACACACACACACACACACACACGCAGAACCAAATAAAAATAAAAATGTAGACACTGAGCTGTGGACTGTATTTTCCTGTGTTTCTAAGAACCTGTGATTTTCCCAGAACTAAACTACAGTCAATGAGATCATAGATGCTATATATAAGATGTGCGGTTGAGGGACAGGGTTAAAATAATTCTTCTCTGAGCAGACTGAAATAACGGGGCCGTGTGAAGTTGAAGAGGTCTGTGTCACTCCCAGGTGAGTCTCCATCAGTGTAAAGATTTATCTTCATCTTGTAGCTAATGCCAGCAGGTCCTCTTCCTACATTTCCTAAAGGGTCAAAAGTACGTCCACGAAAAGCAAGGCATTGATTTAAATGCTCGGAGGAGATGAGCTGTGGAAATGCTGTAATTATGAAATGAATGGCAATTGATCAGGGGAAACTGAAAAGGAAATTGCCCTGTGGTGAAAACTTTCTCTCGGGAAGGGGTGGCTGGGGATGCCAGGTTTGATGGGAAATTCCACACGAAGACAAAGGCTGACTGGAGCGCTGCACCAGCTGGAGGAATTGGCCCATTTCATCTCTCTTCTCAGTCAAGCAAAGGAACTGCTTCCAAGCTTTGCCCGTCACATCCCCAGAGCCCAGAGTGGTCCCCATCGGAACCGGGCCGTCATCTTCAGAAGCAAGCTCTAAGGAACACTGGGACACTTTTCTGTGACGTCACACTCTTGGATGGTTTCTGCTCAGAAATCTCTGAGGTCCTGTGCTCCAGGGGAGTCCAAAGGAATCCAGCCAGCTTCTGGCTTACTAAGAGGAGGGACTTGCCACAGGACCCATTTGACATCTTCCAGCCACAAGAAGGAGGCAAGGAGGAGACAATACAAAGCAGGGGGGATTTTTAGCAGCCTCTCTTCCTTCTCTCAAGCTATATTCATGATACTAAGAAGAAGAGTTTAGAAAAATTGATCAGTTTTGAAGTCACATGCTTACAGAATCTAAATAGAGTAAGTGGCCAAAATTGATTGCTTCTTTTGGGTGTGTGCTCATGTAGACGCAAGGTGCATAGAGACATGCTTGCATGTGGAGGCCAGTGCCTCCCTCGTATCTCACCACCTTATTTTGTTGAGGCAAAGTCTCTCTTTGACGCTGAAGCTCACTGATGCAGCTTGACTGCCTGGCCAGTAAGCCCTGGGGTCCTTCACGGCCTTCCCCCACACTGGGATCCGGGTGAGCGCTGTCACATCCGGCCTTTTCCATGTGTTCTGGGCCACTGAACTCATGTCTGCATGTTTGTGTGGCAAGTGTTATATTGATGGAACCACCACCTTGGTCCCCAAATCTGTTTCTCCTGGAGAAACCAGTGCTAAAGCCATGGAGAAAACTCTCCCTTTTCTTAGACTTCACACATGTAAGCCAAAGGGAAATCCTATCTTGTGGTCGATTCCTTTCCGTAGTGCAGGGTTTGCAACTTTTGGTGAGGGAGAGTAGAGCTTTTGGGACAAAGGAGTGGCTTGTAGGCTCCTGCTCTTCTCTCTGCTTCCTAAACTGGATTTTTGCAGGCACAATATTAATTTTTTTGAGCTGATCTTCTTTCTTTCTTTTTCTTCTTTCTCTCTCTCTCTCTCTTTTTCTTTCTCTCTTTCTCCCTTTCTTTCTTTCTGTCTTCCTTCCTTCCTTTCTTCTCTCTCTCTTCCTTTCTTTTTTCGAGACAGGGTTTCTCTGAATAACAGCCCTGGCTGTCCTGAAACTAGCTCTTGTAAACCAGGCTGACCTTGAACCCACAGAGATCTGCCTGTCTGTGCCTCCTGAGTGCCAGGACTAAAGGCGTGCGCCACCACTGTCCATCTGCAAGCTGATTTTCTCAGCAGAGAAACAAGGTAAAGCCAAAGTTATGTCCAGTGTTTCTTGTAGATAAGGTGGTTTGCTTCTGTGGTGAAGACAAACTCAGTTTTGAGCTGGAAACATTGGCTCCGTTGTTTTGTAACGGGCCTGTAAGAAACACTTCACATTAAAGCCATGGTAAAATCAGCACAGCTTTTTAGCATTCACACACACAGTGTGACGGCATATTGACTGTATGTATTAATACCGTGAGAAAAATACATAGTCACACGAATAGGAAAGCTGCAATATTTGAGCATTCAGAGGATATAGCCAGTATTCACGTAGTACAAATGCATTGCTGTGTCCGAGAATAGATGACAGTTTCAAGGAGGTGGCCTGGAAGAGTCACTGAAGAAGCCTTCGGAGCTGTAAGTACAGGTCTGCAGCTAGGAAAGAGTTCAGCAGCTGATGGCAGCAGCTGTACTTGGCCTGGGGTCACGGAGCAGACAAACCTCCACGGACGAGAGGCTGTGGTCAGGGGCAGGGCCTAGCTGCAGCCCACTGTGTTGGGAAGACTTTCCTAAACAAAGTGCCTTGGACTAGAGTCCTCCCTGGGACTCAAGCAGGGCAGGACCTGGGCTCCTCCTGGAGCTGTGGAATGCGGACAGTAGCTGGCAGCCTCCACGTGAGTTCTGAGCACAGTGAGTTCTGAGCGGAAGACACGATGAGGCTCTGGCACCTGGGGGTGGCAAGGGGGAGCAGGTATATTCTCCACCACAGTCTTCTCTGAGATGTGCTGGGAAATCTGGTAGACCGGGCCTTATAGCTGAAGCTGGGACCAAGAGCGGGGAGCCCCCTTCTGTATGCATGGGTCCAAGGTTACCACCATGTGTGCCCAGCCACCATCTCACAGGGACTGTGGCGGTTGTGTCATCGCTGGTAATTTCTTTCAGGGCATATGCGGCAGCTCTCAGTCACAAAGGTGCTGCAAGCAGCAAATTCTAAGCAAGGAAGCAGAAAAATAACACAAAGGAACACCTGGACTTTAGGATCTCCAGTAAAGAAGGAAGTCATACATAAGGCTCCTGGGAGCAGCGCAAAGGGCAACAAACCAGACACGGTGCCTTGGGAAGCACAGAGGGACCAAGGGTTTAAGGGTGGGACCGGGAAAAGCAAACCTAGTGACCGAGTAACATGATGTTAGAGAACTGACCTTTGCAAACGAAGGCTGATGACACGGGTCAGGCAGAGAAAAGCTGTTGTAGGAGCCCAACGGCCAGAGCCGAATCCCCCAGAACAGGTGCAAAAAAGCTGGGTACCGTTCTGTGCACCTGCAGCACTGTGGGTGCAGAGACAGGAGGACCCCTGGGGCTTGCTGAGCAGATGGGATCGCCAAATTGTCACTCTCCAGATTCTGTGAGAGACCCTGTCTCAAAAACTAGGGCACAGAGTAGCTGAAGAAGACACCTGACACCACCTGCTGGCCTACATATGTACTCAGGTGCACACATACAAACGTGTACACATACACAACTGTACACATACTCACCTGTGCACATATACACATGTGCACACACATACTCACACGTATACAGACTCAGGTTCACACATACACATGTGTGCACTCTGACTGACATGTACACATATATACCTATACACTCAAACTGACATGTACACGTGTGCACTCATACTCTCGTGTATACACACATGTACACATGCACACATCACATACAGACAAGCACACATGTACACATACACACATGTACACATGTGCACACATGCACACACATACTCACACGTATAGAGACTCAGATTCACACATACACATACATGTGTGCACTCATACTTACATGTACACATATATACCTATATACTCATACTGACATGTACACATGTGCACTCTTACTCTCATGTATACACACATGTACACATGCACAATGCACACATCACATACAGACAAGCACACATGTACACATACAGACATGTACACATGTGCGCACATGCACACACATCTCATGCAAGCAAACCCATGTACGCAAACATGCACATACACATATTAATATAACTTGGCAGCTGGGGCAAATACAGAAGGAATTCTCCTGTGAACTTTCCTTAGCGGTATTTAATGTATTACCTATCACCTAATGACTCAAGCTCTCAAAATCTACTTGGCTTCCCAAGCACAGCCTGCAAAGGACAGCACAGCCAGATGGCTCTAGAGCTCCTATTCCACGACACATCCACTCCCCTCTTCCACATTAATACTCTTTAGAGGATTTAATAGGCCATGACTACATTCATGATGGACTATTAAACTTTACTACTTTTTAAAAATGAATACCAGGAGGAAAGGTTTAACTATTTTAGTAAGAATCAAGTCACCACCCAACTTTAATGAGGACAAATCTCAACGCCTTGGGAAGATCTCATTGCATCTCTAGCAGGTAGAAGAGACATGGCAACGTTTCTTTGGGGCTTGCCAGCTATGGGGTACTGGGTGGGACAGAAACCCCAACAAGCTGGCCCTCATGTTACAACATCCTGCCAAAATGTCAGAAGCCTGGACGTCCTGTGACAGTTCACATGCAGGGACCTTAGTGGAATGTAAACCAAACTGCACTATATAATGCTTCAAATACTGCATACTGATCGGCAAGGAAGAAAGCTGTGTGCTCCACACAGAAGCGTCAGGGTGGAAACACGCGCCATGAGCATTATATCCTATGCTGTGCGCAGAAGGAGTCTCTTCTTCTCTTCCAACAAATGATAACAAACTGGTAATAGGAAGTCGTTGGGTTTTCCAGTCCTCGTGAGATAAATCATGCTAATGATTTTGTTGACATATGTGAACATTTGGAGGCATATAAACACTCCCTCAGCAGACATCAAGCCTATATGACTTTTTTTTTTATATTGCAAGTGGTCCCAAAAAAAAGTTTGAAAAAAAAATGACAGAAGCATAGGCCTCGCAAAAGGAAAAACCACTGTATGCTACAATGATGTAAATCTGCCAATAAAGGGGCATTTTAAAAATACTCAACAGGAGCATTAAAGCACGGGCGTTCTTGGAACATGAGTGTTCACCTGGTGTCCGAGAACTGCTTCTCACACTGCACTTTCCCGCATCTTCAGTCTCTTCCCGCTACAGTACTGAGCAAGGGAATACACGACTTTATGGTTTCAAAATAAAGAGGTCCAAGCTATTTGTGGTGTGTGTGTGATAACGAACTGGCAACAGGAAGTCTTTTGTGTTCTCTGGTCATCACGAGCATGAGATAGGAAAGTCACCTTTTCTAGCCGGCTGAAAAGCCTCATGAGGAAGCTGTGACACAGCTGGGCCTTGCTCATTCCGCGGGAATGATAGCAGCATTAAGTCGGCTATGAGAAGAAACGTAATTTTATTAAAGTAAAATGATTCCTTATTGAGCTCATAAAGGAATTCTGACTGCTCCTGTGTCCTGCTCTAAATTCTCCTGCAACTGCACATCTTGGGGCAACAGGCGGGGAAGCGACACAGCCTCTTCCACCGAGGACAGGAGTCTGGAAGGCGTCCGAGGAAAACACGCTCTGTCTAAATTCATCTACTTCTCCCAGGCTACTTTTGGTTTTAGGCCAGGGCATGAGCTACCTACCCCGAGGTTAGTATTTAAAACAGTCTCTGTGTTTACTGAAGATGGACTTTCTGCATGTGACCTTAGCTTAGCTCTCTGCGCACGCGCTTCTGAGACCCTTTCACAAGCAACTTCTCTAAGTCCTGGTCCCTCTGAATACTCATACTCGATGTATGCAAACATATGCAAATCTCCCAATCATTCTTGAAGCACTATTAATAAAAACTCAGAGAGAGAAACTGGGGTTCAACCTGAAGATCTGAAAAGCAAAGCAGCCAGCCACTGGCTCTTACCTCGACCTCAGTCCAAAATGGCGATCCTGCCTCCTGGAATCTCAGAATGAGACTGTGTCTGAGAACTATTTCCTCCCGTTTTAGAATCCTCTCTAGGGCTTGCATTAAAGGCATGCACCACTGAGATTGAAGACATGCACTGGCTGGTTTTTATGGCAACTAGTGTGGCTTCTGGGATTAAAGATGTGTGTCACCACTGCCTGGTCTGTGAGACTGACCAGTGGGGCTGTTTTACTCTCTGATCTTCAGGCAAGCTGTATTTATTAAAATACAAATGAGATGCTACTCCACGTTCTCATGAGAAGGGTTTCAGGTCATTCTCTTTCTAAAGCTCTCTGGTCTGCAAGCTCATATCAAATCATGTGTCTCAATATCATTATAAACCAGTTCCCACAATTCCCATTTCCTAAGGGTAGGATACACTCCAAAAGCATTTTAAATTATTTGATTTAAATTTTCAACATATTTTTCTTTCCTTTCTTTGTGTTGGTTATGTGAAGGAAATATGAGCCATGGGTATGACTGTGCAGGTCAGAGGGTAACTGGGAATCCATTCTCTGCCACACGGGTTCAGGGATCTGAGCTCATTAGGCTCGGTGGCAGCGTCCATTCCTGCCCAACTATCTCGCTGGTCCTCAATAATACACCTGTAAGGCAAATATTTTCACTCAAATTCAAATGTTGAGAAAACTTTTTATCTCTTCTGCTTCTATGAAGTGCCCGAGACTGGGTAATTTGCCAAGAACGGGAGTTTATTGGCTCACAGTCCTCGGTGCCTGGTGAGACTCTCCCTGCAGCACCGTAACACGGCAGAGGACAGACACTGTGAGACAGAACACGTGTGCTGCCGAGGATCGAGCACACTCCTCACACACAAATATCAGTGCCATCTGGCCCTGCCCCCGTGACCTCATCTAATCCTAATTATTTCCCCCAGAGTCCTCACGCCAAATGCTGCTAACAAATTTCATCCCTAAATTTACACAAGCTTTCGAAAACCACATTCAAAGCACAGAAAAGTCAACATTTAGAGAGTTTCAGGAAATGTCTTCAAATCACACTCTTGCCAGATGATCAACCCGTCGGCCTATCCCAGTCTGGCAACTTCAGGGCACTTCTCACACCTGAGCAAGATGGTCCTGGAGCCACCACAGGTCGACCCAACAGTTCAACGCCATCTGCAAGATCTTCCACAGAAGCAGCCTGGGGTTCCACATGCAGGCACGACAGGTCCACCCCCCTTTCAGCACATCTGAGCTTGTAATCAGCTTAAACCCAAACGGCAACCAAGACTGGTGCCCCAGCAGCCAATACACTTCTTTCACAGAGTCCAGTCTCATCTCCTTTTAGGCGGTTAACGCACCAGCTTTGCCTCAGCAGAACACGAGGATTGAGACACACGGAGCTCTGGTCTGCACGACCAGAACACGAGGATTGAGACACACGGAGCTCTGGTCTGCACGACCAGAACATGAGGATTGAGACACATGGAGCTCTGGTCTGCACGACCAGAACATGAGGATTGAGACACATGGA
>JAQHUG010000230.1:1165740-1181706 GCA_028555095.1 Dicrostonyx torquatus | reverse complement strand
CGGAAACCTCATAATTTGAACTTGCAGAGGACAGCCCCAGGACTGTGCAGGTTGCAACAGCTCTCTCAGTGATTTTGCAGCTCCCCTTCCCAGACAGCATCACCAGAAGACACAGCAAGAAGGAACAGGCCAAAATCTCACCCTATTTCCAAATCCTCTGGATTCACAATACCAGAAAGGTATAGTGTGATTTAAAGATAGTTGCAAGCCAAAAAGCAAGAGGGAGAAGCAAGATTTAGTTTAGAGTAAGTCTTTCAAATAAAACGAAATGAAAATATTTTTTAAACATAGCTTAGCCACGCACTACTATGGTCATTCAGACTGAGTTTCCTATGAGACTAATGCTCAAGGCAGATCAACCCTGTCCCTCCCCTGCCATAGGGAAGTGGTCACAGACCCCGTCGGGTCACGAACCACAGGCTGAGAACAGCTTTCAGAGTTTCCACCACCTCCCTACAGCACCAGCTGGGTACCAAGCCTTTACTGCAGACCTCTGAAGGACACTGAGGACACGCAGGAGCATGTCGGTTACAGGAAGGATGCTCTCAGGCAGGAAGTTACATGAGAAAGGAGAGAATGGAACACATGTGCCAGGCTCTGTCATTTCAATTGATCCTAAGTGAATTTTCTCCTAAATTGATTTTCTCCTAAACCGACATCAAAAGAGCTTTAAAACACCTGCACTGGACAAGTTGGAAAATATTTCCGGACTCTCACTTGCCTTTCAACCAAGAACATTCAATGTTGATAATTCCCAGCATTCTCTTCTCCACAGCAATGACCGGACTCTAGGGTTCCAAATACTGGCTGGTAGGAACTGAGAGATGTAAGTTCATTTAGGGATTAGCCAAAGCAAAACAATAGCATGAAAAAAAATTTGTTTTGCACTTAGCAAAATAGATAAGTTTACCCTACTACACATTTCTATTAGCGGAGAAAGCTGACAGTTGCTAGTTACAAATATGCTGATGGAGACAGTTAAAGCCAGAGCATGGGGAGTCCCCAGTTTGCCAGTTAATTATTCCAAAATGAGGCTTACAAAATGGTTGCCAAGAGCCAGAATTCCATTTTTAAGAGAAAGAGAGAAATTAGACTAGGGAATGCTTCATGCCTCTCAGTACATGAAATCTCAGATGACGCAGAACAAAATTGTATACTAAGGGTTACATATGCAGTAAATGTTGTTTCTGTTTTCCTACACACACACACACACATGAACACACACACATACATTCACACACAGGAATATACACACATGTACATATATGCACATATGCATACATACATGCACCCACATGTATACATATTCATAAATGCACTCCCCACACACAAACACATATGTACATATATACACATACACACATGCACATACATGGAGAGGGCAGAGACTCTCAATGCCTTTCTCATGTTAATTAGGCAGTTATGCCTGTCAGATCTTTTGAGTAACAAAAATCCCAACAGAACAATTTAAACTATAAAATTATTTACTTTGGCTCACAGTATCAAATCATAGAATTCAGTCCATGGTCCCTTCATTCACTGGCCCCCTGGGACTCACGGTAAGGCAGAGTATCATGACAGTGGGATCACGTGGTAGAGCATCATGGCAGTAGGATCATGTGACAGAGCATCATGGCAGTGGGATCACGAGGCAGAGCATCATGGCAGTGGGATCACGTGGTAGAGCATCATGGCAGTGGGATCACGTGACAGAGCATCATGGCAGTGGGATCACGTGACAGAGCATCATGACAGTGGGATCATGTGACAGAGCATCATGACAGTGGGATCATGTGACAGAGCACCATGACAGTGGGATCATGTGACAGAGCATCATGGCAGAGGGGTCATGGGCTATGCGTGAGTAGAACAGAATAACTTGAATACAAAGGCTGTAACATCACAAGTGTCTGTCCGCCTGCAGACTGAAATGTCTACTAAGCGATTGATGGAAGGAAAGTGTACATACCATGAATTCAATGGACAAAGGGATGACTGACATCTCGAGTGGGACAGAGACAGATGATGAAAATTTTCATTACATAACTCAGAACAGTACATAATTCAAAACTTAGAGTTTAACAAATTTGGATCACTGTTGCCTGTGTATAGCAAACTTCAGAAAGTGAAGCCGCAGATTAATGTAAAGGCTATTGTGTGATATTGGAGGAAAGTGGAGTTCGGGGCCCTTGACAAACATTTTACAAGGTACCGGTCAAAGGCTTCTCACTGAAGTTCTAAGCCAGAACAAATGACAGCGTGTGGCAGAATCTCGCAGACCTGTGTGAACGTACTCCAGAATTCTGTGGGAGTCCGCGGGGGAGAGGACAGCTTGATGCCATGCTAAAGGCAGAGCAACGCCATTTTGTCTCTTCTGCCCATTTCTGTCACTACGTCTCAAGCAATTCCTGGGACATGTGAGGCACTCAGTATGGAAGTCTGATTAAAGTCAGAGGGAAATATCTGAAGCAGGTACAAGGAAATTAGAGAGAATGGAAGGCTGGGGTCAGTGCTGACAAAGCGTTTTTCTGGAAATGGTGTACTTAAGACTAGCCATGAGATTTAGGTGGAAATGCCCTTTCTTGCCCTATGGGAATCTCTGTTTCATATCATGGTAGAAACAGCGTTAAGCTTTGAGGGTATTCCTAGAAATGTATTAGTCACAATTAACTACACATGTGTATACAACACACACTCATTTTGAAGCAGATAAAAAAAGAAGAGGAGAAAGAGAAGTTAGAGAAACAGGAAGAGAAGGAGAGGAGGAGGAAGAGCAGAGAGGAGAAAGAGGAGATGGGATCAGATGAAGATGGGCAGGAGGAGGAAGAGGAGGAAAAGTGGGAGCAATAAGTTAGAGGAGTAGGAAGAGAAGAAACAGGAAGAGGAGGAGTGGGAGAAGAGGAGGAAGAGGAGTGGAGGAAGAAGAGCAGAAAGAAGATCAGGAGGAGGAGTGGGAGGAGGAACAGCAGGAGGAGATGGAGGAGGAAGAGTAGGAGGAGGGTCGGCAGGAGGAGATGGAGGAAGAAGAGTAGGAGGAGGGTCGGCAGGAAGAGTGGGAGGAGGAGGAAGAGGAAGAGTGGAAGGAAGAGCAGTGGGAGGAAGAAGAGCAGTAGGAGGAGGAAGAAGAGGAAGAGTGGAAGGAAGAGCAGTGGGAGGAAGAAGAGGAGGAGGAGGAAGAGGAAGAGTGGAAGGAAGAGCAGAGGGAGGAGGAAGAGTGGGAGAAGGAGCAGGAGGACCCAGCACAGAGCTCCCTGCTATGCCCTTCAGCTGATTTTCACTTCCTTCCCCATTGATCAGTTCCTTCCCCGAGAACCTGGGTGCTGGGCTTCTGGTTCCCACTCTGATAGACCCCAGTCCTATGATGGGCTCCCCATCTTCTCTTCCTCACTCACTTTCTCCACAGAGCACCCTACCGGCTTGCTAGGTTTCTGAAAAGATGAGGTTGGATAAGGAGATCCTGGTAGTAAGAGCGTCCAACAACTTCCCATGATTCTCAGGGAGGCCACGGCTTTCTGCTGGGAAACTGACACGTGGTCTCTCTGCCTTCTATGCCACCTTTCCTCCGAGCCTCACCTGGACCGCTCCAGACATGCATGTGCTCTCTCACGCTCTCCCCTGGAGCATTCCAGAATCCCAGCGAGGGTTCCGAGTCCTTTCCACTGCTTTACCCGCTGCGCGCACTTAGCGGATCTCACACGCTGCACCGCACTTAGCGGACCTCACACGCTGCACCGCACTTGGCGGATCTCACACGCTGCACCGCACTTGGCGGACCTCACACGCTGCACTGGTTTTCTATTTATTTTCTGGTCCCACCTCTAGCATAAGCAACAAGATGATGGACATTGCATTTTTTAAATCCACCTTTGTCCTTTGTTCAGTTCCTAAAATAGAGCCCAGGGCTCAGGAAGGATAGGGTGAACATTCATCATATAAATATCCCAAATCCAAAATCTAAAACCTGCTCCAAGGGGAAAACTGTACCGCACATCTCACAAGATGGCCCACACCACACACGCTAGGTACACCATGTAACGTTACCTTCAGGAACTGGGCACTAGATACATGCAGAGCACAAGTGAACTGAGTTTCACATTTAAACCGCCCCATTGCCAAGACATCTCATTGTATAGAAACATTCCAAGGTCTGAAAGATGTCTATAATACAAAATCCCTCTGGTCCCAAGTACTGCAAACAGGGCCTTTTGATGGGTGTTTGTCAAACAAACAGATAAACAAAGAACACGTACTAAATGCAACTTCCTACCAATTTCTCCCTCCTCACAGCTATCTCAGGACAAGTTACCCCTGCCCTGAAGATGTAGTGTCCTCTCCTGCTGGGCATCTGGGGTCCCCCACGCCACTCACTGCCCAGGAACACGCACTACGATGTGCAACCTTTCACCTGAAAAGACATTTGCAAAAAAAGGAATACTAAAATGCAAAATGCGGGGCAGAAACTCATTTAAAGGGGGATAAATGTGTCTGCTGGGCAGCGCGCAGGCAATCTGTTTGCTGGGCCAAGATACATCTTAGACTGTGTGAAGTGACATCCCACAGCGGATTATTATGTTAAATTATAGGTTTGATAAGAGAGAAAAATTACAGGGACAACGATTCGTGATAAGCTTTGAAGAGAGGAAAAGAATGCATGAAAAAACAAATGGCAAACCCTCAATGGCTGGTTTTGGTGAAAGCATGGATCACATTTCTAAGGGGAAAAAAAACCAAAAATCAAAAAACAAAACTGTCCTTGTTTTCTGGCAATGCATTTGGCCCTGCTCATGGGAACCTGGCAGAAAGGCCCAAATGCAGTGAGACTGGACACTCGGGTCTGATTATCAGACCAGTGGACATCTGTCAGAGCCCACCTGACCCGGCCTCTGTGCTATTCGAGCTGGCCCACTTTGAAGCCACCGTCCGGCATGGCCACATGGCTTCCAATTTTTCTCTTACAAAAATCCTTAAGGAAGAGTCACTTGGTTATCTGTTACCTCAGAGCAGCGGCAGACATCCACCCAGCAAGCGCCAACTGTGTTTGTAGGACGGAAGTTCTTTCCTGGAAGCAGTCCCTTTTTTAGGAGGTGAAGGCATAGGCTGCACCCCACACCGAGGCGCCCCGCCCCTGGTTCTGCAGAGCCACGTGCAGCTAGGGAGGACAGGGGCTTGTCCTACTTTCAAGGCAATCTCCAGCTCTCCCGGCCCCTCCCTGCATCTGAGTAATCACGGGTGCGTCTTCCTCCACTCGTCCTTATTCCACAGACCTGTACTGTTCCATTTCCAAGGCAATCACGTAAATGGGGACTGGCGCCATGAGCACTCTGCTAACACTGGTTAGCACAACACAAACCACACGGTCAGATGATTCTCAGTCCTGGACAGTTTTGCTTTCTGAGGTGAAGTCCAGAGCTTGTCCATGATACTGGGCCCAGGACACTGACTAACAACAATGCAAATGAATCTATGACTTCCACTTTCAAAGAGATGTCACACTGGGAGTCAGCCCCAAAAGAAACACACCTCCACTGAAGGAGGGCATAATCGGGGCCAAAGAACTAGGTCACTGATTTACTTCTGACTTCAGTGAGTCAGACATGTGTCTGAGTGTTAATCTGCAAAACCAATCCTACTGCCTGCCTTATTTAACAGATGAAGGAGCCAGGAATGAGGCGATTAAATGCTTGCCGAGGAACTGTATTGCTCTCTCTCTAGAAAATGCTATAGTACAAAAATGTATTTTCAATATGATTTTTGTTGTTTAGCTCACTAATAAACAGAAACATTTCAAGCCAGCATTTCACTAATTGCTATACAAATCAACACCTTGCAAAGAGAGCACTCTTGCCTCTGGGATGGTTTACATGAAAGCGCCCCCTAGGCTCCACAGTTGGTGGAACTTATTGGGAAGGCGTAGGAGGTGTGGTCTTGTTGGAGGAGGTGTGCTACTGGGAGGGCACTCTGAGATTTCAAAAGACCCAATGTTTGCTCTTTCTCTGCTCCATGATGTGGATCAAGATGTGATCTCTCGGCTGATATCATGAACCTTAACTCTCTGAAATCATAAGCCAAATAAAACCTTCCTTTAAAGGTGCCTTGGCCGTGGTGCTTTGTCACATCAGTAAAGTAGCGGAGACATGTACCTGTTGTTTGGTAACACAACTCAGACGGTACTAATGAGCACTGTCTTTCCCCTACATCCTTGTATCATGCCCCTACATCTCAGGGTACAGAGAATCGTTACAGATCCTGCCACAGCTTACAGACAACTGACTCAATAGAATAGAGGGGGAAAAAACACTAAAAAATTAAAACTCTGAGTAATTCAACTCCTTCTCAACGACTGAACTACAAAATGACCGAAACAAATGTGCTGTAGGGAGATCTTCTGCCCAGCCAGGCTACTGCCTCTAGGGGGGCTCTGCTCCTTGAAGCTCCTTTACATGACTCGTAATTGGAAACCCTCAGTAAGATGACCTCTTAAAGGCCTCTCATCTTTAATAATAATAAAAGACTCCATATATACAGTATGCTTTGAGAGAAAATATGGGAACTCAGTAAAAGGAGGCAAGAAAAAGAAAGATACATACTCCACAACCTACGTGTCACTCAAATCCTAATATTAAAACGTCATGAGAAATTACCACTATTACCAGAAACCTTTGGCTGTGATCAGAACTAAATAAAACAATTCCAGAATGTTTCGGAGTTTTAGCAGAGATCCATTCATAAATAGAACTATTCAAACCTGAATATGCTCAAAAAGTGGCTGATATAGATACACCAGGCAACGCTCTGCTTTATTAACTAACTTTACATATGCCTCATCAAGGTACTCACCTTAGATCACAAAAACAGCACACCGCCTAGAATTTTCTGTCAGATTTCTGGGGTGTAGAATGTCTACTGGTGCCCACTGGAAGGTTAGCGGTTGAGTTGATATTTATCTAACATCTAGTTCATCTAATTAATCTCAAAATACTGGTTTAACACCAAACAGAAGGAGCCTGTCAGAAATATGTGTATTACTGATATTCAGTTATTTAATAAGTACCTATCACAACAATGAACTTGACTAGCAGAAAATGCAATTATCAGAAGTGGAAATGTTCGAAATTTAGAAGATCATAGAATTTGTCTGCCACCTAAGAAATGACTCCAAAGAAATACATTTCTAATCAAGGGAAAAAAATAATCAATGCCAAAACTGATCTTGAAATTTGATCACCTCAAATTCAAATTCTAAATCTGCATTTGCTATACATTTGTTGTTGGGTAAGCCATTTAACCCTCAAAGTTCGGTTTCTAACAGTGAACAGAATACTGTGGGCTTGGCAGTATCACGATCTCACTAGAATGTAAATTCAGTAGAGGCAGACGGGTTTGCTTTTGGCTCACTGCTAATCACAAAAGTTCTGCACATAAAAGGTGCTCAAGAACTGTTTGGGGAAATTGATGAATAATAGGAATTATCCCAGGGTGCCAGAGAGAAGTTCAACGGGTAAATGCCCCTGCCTCTAACTAAGCCAGCAGACCTGAGTTCAATCCCGGGGACCATACAGCAGCAGGGAACCAACTTCTCCACATCCTCTGACTGCCACACATACATGTGAAAATACAAAACACATGCACACACATACACACACACACACGCACACGCACAGAGTAAAGAAATATGGTTAAAAATGTAAATGACCATCTCATCTGGCACTAAAATACCACTGAATAGAATATCAGGGTGCTAGTACCTAGTCTCCACACCAACGTAAGAACCTTAACCAGGGGGCAGGAAGGATGGGTTAGCATTAAAAAAGACACCCAGCTCTTCAAGAAGAGCTGAGTTTGGCTCCCAACAACCACAGCCCAATGTTCACAACTGCCTGCAACTCTAGCTCCACAGGCTCTGACGCCCTCTCCCCACCTTCAGGGTGTAGTGCAGACACACATGCGCACTCATAAACACACACGGAGTTACACACACATTACCTATAAATAAAAGTAAAACTTCAGAGATAACTGTAATTAGAATAATAGCTGCTTTTTAAAATCTGTAGAAGAACGCAACCAAACTATAAACAACAAACCTCATAGGGGTTATTTAGAAGCAAAAGTATTATCTTTGTCTAACAAATTCATCTCTCTTTGAAATAACCAAATACACTTTAGTTGAGTAGTACAATTAACTAGTCTGTAAATTGTGATCCAGATGGAAGCAAACATTTGTCATATCCCCACCTAGAGGCTTCTGGTTTCCTCCCTCAGAGCCTAGTGCACAGGTGCCGCCAGCAGATGCACTGTAAACATTCAGAGTGGGCACCTAGTCATTAGGTTTTCTTGTGTTGTTTTTGTACTAGCACCTACGTATAATGAGCCAGAATGGGTGAGGGGAGAAATGATGAAAATTACTTTTATATACCGTCGTAGTTGGGGCGAGAGAATCTTAATGAAAAAAGTCAAAGAGACGGATGCAGAACAGTAGCTATACTTCGGTTTTGCTACAATTACCACAGTCAAATTGTTTTACTACGGAAAGAAGAATTAAACAAGGACCCAGCGAGTATCAGCCACACATTTAGCAAACAGAGATACAGCACATGAGCAACTCAGATGGAAAAACAAATTTCCATTTATTTATCGTGGGTTGGAGTAGTGAGTCTCTTAGCTACTCAGAAACCTACATCATGATTACTGCAGAGGCCTTACTATGGCAGCTCCATCCAGAAGGAGGCCTGTGACACATTTAACACTCCCCAAGTCAGTGATGATACCGCAGAGGCCTTACTATGTCAGCTCCATCCAGAAGGAGGCCTGTGACACATTTAACACTCCCAAGTCAGTGAAGATACCGCACTTCTACCGAACACTTTCCATCTTACCTTCCTCTCAAAAAGGACAGTCCTATCAAGAAGTTCAGTTTCATAAAAGCCATGGAATGATGACATACTCACTGGAGACCCTAGAGGTTATGTCATCAAACTTACTGGCCTGGGCTTAAGATCAAATCCCTACTACCTACTTCAAAATATAGTAACTTCCAGTCCAGTTGTAATTATGAGATATCCTAAATTTAGTGAGACCAGTTTCAGATGGAGCCAAAGAGTGTGAGCATCTGTGGTTCTCTCTCAGACTGTCTTGTGTGGCTCAACACTGGCCTAATTCACAAGGAAGACCGAGCAGAGTCTGTGTCTCCCGTACCTTTAGTTAGTAGAGAATATTTAGGTTACTGTCTTTGCAAGCCAGCTGTATGGAAACCACTGTGTTAACCCTGGACCTTATTCAGAAACAACTCACGATAGAATCCTATGGAGAGCCTTTGGGGTCCAGATTGGAAGCTACCAGTGAAAAGGACATTTCCTTGGCTGTCTGATGGCAAATGGACTCGCTCACATGTGCTTTCCTGACTCAGTCTCTGTATTATTCTCTCTTTATTCTAATTTTCCTGTCCCAGCTTCTTCTCCTAGCTTCTCTCTATAACTCTTCTCTTTATAGGAGCCTTGAAGCAATAAAAAAAAAAAAACAAGAATTATCACTCATTTGTCAAAAACACATTCCTAGTGTAAGCAACAGGGAGATGAGCCATTGCCTTGGCAACACAAGGTTCCAAGGTTACAGGAGTAAGAGCAAGACCAGAGTGTGGAGGGGAGTTCCCAGTGACAAACTCTGAGACACAGTTCTATTTTTAGCAGACTGGCAAGCAAAGAACTGGCACGCTTTTCATAGGGTGCTTTGTGTGACGCCCTGGTCAGACATCTGCAGCTCTGCCCTTGGGCATAACTCAAGATCTGTTTACAAAAAGTCTAATTTAACTGGAGGTGAAAGTGAGCTAACTGTGTGCAGTTAGTCTAAGCTAAAGGAACGAAATGTCTGCAGTCCTCACAGGAAAATAGGTCTAATTGTGAAACATGTATTCTACATAACTATACAGCTAAATGAAAAGCCATCTTCCTGACCACCCACAGATACATGTTTGCATAAGACTGAGATGTATCATGAGATTACATACACAAATCACATGAGATTACAGTGCAGGTACTGGGGAGACACCGAGCTGCTTTAGCAAAAGTGAGCAACAGTTTCCAGAGTGGACGGTCCTGCAGGCCTTGCCTGGACAGACTCGCCCTCTGGTGGGCTGACATCTGAATTATCAACTGCCATATGTTCTATATTTCCACGGCCTCCAACAGAATCCATGCCTAAGAATAAACCAGCGCATTTGGTTCAACAACATGCACTGGGCACCAGAATCAAGTTCCACATGTGTCCTCCAGAGTCAAGACATGATGAGAAACTTAAAGAAAATAAGGTAGTAGCGCAAATTTTCTTTTGGATGAGAAGTTCTTCAAAACTAAAATTACTTGGCAAAGAAAAAAACTCATAGATGTGTCTTTATACTTCAGAACCGTGCCCTACAAAGGTCCAAATGAAAATGTAGTCACTTTTCCTTAATTAGAACTCACATCCAATTGAACTCTTGGTATCTACGAAGTCCTTAACTGCGAGATTCAAGTAGTGAGAACTGACTGCAGTTCGGTTTTCTCAACACCGATACAGAACTGAAACTGAGAGGCACAGTTTATTTCCCAAATCAGAAAACGATGGAATATTCATTAGTAAAGAAAATCATTTTTCCTGGGACTGTGATGAAACTGGAAGGCTAGGAAATGGACAGGCCAGACAGTAGAGAAAGGGCTAGCTCAGGAACACTCACTCTTAGGGAGGGGAGAATCCCAAGTCCTGAATAACTGAAAGTGATAAACCATGGCCGTTCTCACTGCTCTGTGAGGCAGAGTCCTGTGCTCATATCCCTAAGAAGCTTCTGGAGAATCACAGACAAGCTCTCTTCCCAGGGAGAGTCACACTTTGAGGTCATATTTACAAATTTAAAGTCAAGTTGTTTTCAACAAGGCCATTATCTTTCAGTGAAAATGTCCAGGATTGGTCAAGAATTTTCTTTCGTAAGCTTATCAGACTGTTTCACATCATGAACTCCTTTATTTAAATATTTACTGACTGCTAGAGATGGAGAGTTCAGTAGTGCTTAGAATAAGCAAGGCCCTACGCGATTCTCATGTTATCTCAAAAACCAAAATATATACGTCAAATTGTATTGAAATAAAAATGTTGATTGCTTTAAAGAGCAAGAGAGTGAGAGCAAAAGAGAGTGTGCCTGTGACAGTAAACAAATGCATAATTCTGGAGACAATAAGGGAACCAGGCATTATGAGGATGGAAAGCAGGCACAAGGAGGGGCTAGGTTGGGTTGGGTGAGCAGTAGGGAGGAGAAATGAAGTAAAGGCTATTAGGGATAAGAGGGGGTTTCGCGACTATGCTGGGGGAGGAGGCTCCAGGCTGAGGAGCTGGCAAGTCCAGTTCTTCTGAGGCAGATACATGTCACAGACCCTTGGTTAACACCGTTTACTAATGCAAACCATAGGAGCCCTTCAGGCAGCGACAGCTGCAAATCCTGGCCATACAGTCAAACGAAAGAACCAACTGTGGGAAACACAGCACTGAAAAGGATACCACAGATAACCTAGAGCCTGTAGTGAAAAAGAAATCCATGACAGTGACAAACACACTCAGAAGATGTCTTCCCAGGAAGTGGGGGATGCGTGGTGGAGAGGAATGTCGGAACTGAAGCAATTTGGGGAATGTTCACTTAAGCTGGCTGTTAAGTACAGAGGCAGTCATTAAATTCTCATCCAATCTTCCGGTGTGTTGGCAGTTTTCATACTGCGTTTCAGAGAGAATTCATTTCTCTCTGAAATTTCTGCTTCCTCTGACCCCTCATCATGCTTGGCCTGACTGACACTCACCTGTAAGTCATGGGCAAGGCAATCAATTATCCTGATCAGCTATGATCAAGAATAGTCTGCTACTCTTAGAATAGAGCAAACTAAGGGGATTAAAAGGCGTCTTGGCTTCCCCAGGTCTCTGCAACTGCACACACGGTAGGAAAGGACTTCATTCACAAAATACCAAGCCTTACAGGCAACCCTCTCGGATGAGCTGCCTGTCAGATGGTAAAAGCAACCCCTCGTCTACGTGGGAGGTATGGACTTTCAGTAATGTCACTTTTGCTTCTCAACAAAGTCTTTTTTTTTTTTTAAAAAAAAAAAAACCCAGTGAATGAAAATGCCATCTTTTTCCCAATATAAATCCATTTCTAATCTTCTCTTTGGGTTTCCTGGAGTTTTCAGGTGTCCTGGTTGTGTGGGCAGACGTTTCCCTTCCTTAAATTCCTGTCACTCAGCTACCACAGCCTGGCACTCACCCTAAGGATAAGGGACTTGAGGAGGAAAGAACGGTTGTACAAGCCCTGCCCAGGGGTCTTCTCTTCTAGTTTCTCACCGGTAGCATGCCGGACAGAGGGAACAATGCGCTCACGGTACCATCTGGACCCCTGAGAGCTGAGTCTACTCCATGTGGTTTCCCATGCCTCCCTTCACGGCACCCTCTTCTGCTTCTTCTCAGCAGGTTCTTTCCACTCTTTCCCGCCTTTGGTGGTAAGCTTAGTTTCCATGACTGTGGCTTCCTTCCTATTTCAATGATTTTGAGTTTCCATCTTTAGCTGGATCCCTCATGCTCTCAGACTGACGAGGCTCCTCGGCATCACTTCACACACGGCTCAGGAACTTCAAGAGGAGCCTTGACCTTCCCTCGCCACCCTAGTGACTCCCCTGATGGATGCAAAATCTGGGAACAGGCAGTAGAGCCATCCATCCCTTGCCTGCTACACTTAACATGGCACTATGCATTAAAATTATCCCTCTAAAAACACTTAGAATTCAGTCCGTCTTCATTTTCATCATCCTTAGTTCCTCCCCAAAGAGTGGCATTGCCACCGCTGACTGAGTACTTACTAGGGACAAAGCATTTACACAGAGGCTTCTCCAGGGACCGGTGCGTGATGGCACTAAGTCTGACCGTCACGACTGTACTTCTCCAGGGACCGGTGCGTGATGGCACTAAGTCTGACCACCACGACTGTATAAAAAAGGAAGGCGAAGCTTTTAAAATTAAGTATTTTGCACGAAGTTACACTGTGTTCGAACCATGGGCTTGTTAATTGTGGAGTGACACTATGAAGTATGCATTCTCAAAAAGCTAACATGGCTCTTCTAGTAACCTAGGGAATTAATTTTTTTTTTTTTTTTTGCAAAGACAATTAAATGGCCACTTTGGACTGGTACTTGAATGAGCAAGGAAACAGGGACACAGCTTTGCAGAACCTCCTAGTGTCCTAGTTGTGCATGCATTGCGGCTTCCTTCGGTGCAAATGTATGTTTTAGCACACTTGGATATATTTTTCCAAGTGTGATATATGCACCTGCTAATGCATCTGTGCATTTGTGTGCGTGTGTGCACATGTGTGCAGGTGTCCATGCATGTGTGTGTGTATGCATGTGGAGGCCAGAGGTCAACCGCTGGTGTTTCAGTCACGCTCCATCTTACTCTTTTAGACAGGGTCTCCCACTAATTTGGAGCTCGCTAGGTGGTCAGACTGACTGCCCCCGCAGGATCTGGGTTGCAGACATACGCCACCACATCCAGCTGTTACGTAGGTGGTAGAGATCTGAATACAGGTCCTCATGGCTTGAGGTGACAGGTGCTTTAACAGCTGTGGTATTTCCTTAGCTCCTGGCGAATCCTTTCTACTTTATTTTTTATTTTTTGTGACCAAACGATTGTCCTGCTTGGACAAACCATACTCTGAAAATGTCTGGTGCACAGCTAAGGGCTGAGAAGGGGCATTTGTGCTGAGCTTCTTCGGAGAAGCCGAATCAAAGATGGGTGGTTTTATTTCAAATCAAAGAAGGTTGATCTCCTTTGTGTTGCTTTTCTTTAGGTGGATACAAACCTGAAAGAGTTATCTGGAGACAAGATAATTCAGTAATTCCAAGATCCTTCTTGGAGAACAGGAAGGAAATCCACTCAGCTCTGGAGCCTAAGGGCTGTCTCTGACCAGACCAGCAATACCGGCACTCCACTATGCTAATGTGACCAAACAAGACATTTACAATTCTAGCCAGGAAAAGCCCCAGGCAAGAAAAACACCAAATTGAAATCCAACTCCTAAATGGGAGCCTGCAGAAACAGCAGGGCTGATGGTAAGCCAATACAACTAAAAATTTTTTTCCACAGAATATTTTACTGAAAATTGAATGGAAAGGGGATTATGAAGTTTAATTAACTACTATATGGATATATTTTCTTGAGCACAAGTCTGTTCAAGCATCTTGCCCGGCATGTGAAGGCATCCATAAAGGCAGATTCCAGTTTGGGAGTGTCATGAGGCCTGGAGAAAGGAGAAGTAGAAAAAGAAAGAGGCCAATGCCCGACAGTGGGCAAGGGCTCATAGCTGCTCATGGCTGCGACAGCGCAGCAGCCAGCCAGGGCCAGACTCTCAGAAAGTTAATAACAACCAGGGTTCCAAAGACTGCCGGTCTCCTGTGGATTCTACGGACCAACAAGTGCAGCCTAATGTAGTATGCGGTGACTTTGGGGGTCTCAGCAGGTGACTCACATTAGTGTGTCTTTTCTGGATGTGCATAAAAGAGAAAATACTAACCGCCATGCAGCCTGCCCTTGTCACAGCTGGCACGAATAATACCAACTATAGCATCTGCGATGAAAAGTTCTGACCCCATCAAGTTCCAGATATACAAGACCTAAGAAGATCTTCGAGACAAATTGTTCAGAGTGAGGTCCCTAGCGTAGGGTCTCAAACACTCAGGGCAAATGCTGACCCATACCCCAGTCACAGTTTTGATCCAGCGACCCTATCTACTCAGACAGGCATGTCATCTTCAGGGTCATCTCACGACTCATCAGTCACACAAAATTAACCCCAACTGCAGACACTCCAAGAGTATTGCACTGGCTGGTTTCATGTCACCTTGGCACAAGCTAGAGTCATCAGAGAGGAAGGAGCCTCAGTTAAGAAAATGCCTCCATAAGATCTGGCTGTGAGGTATTTTCATAATACATGATAAATGAGCGAGGGCCCAGCCCATGGCAGGCCGGGCCATCCCTGGGCTGCTGGCCCTGGGTTCTATAAGAAGGCAGGCTGAGAAGCAAGCCAGTAAGCAATACTCCTCCATGGTCTCTGCATCAGCTCCTGCCTCCAGGATCCTGCCCTGCTTGATTCCTGTCTTGATTTCCTCTGCTTATAAACAGCAATACGGAAGTGTAAGCCGGAAAACCCTTTCCTCCCTAACTTGCTTTTCGGTCATGTGTTTCATCGCAACAACAGAGACCCTAATACAACAAGCATACACTTTCGATTTTTATTTAATCCTTCTGAACACTTGGCTACATAATTGTTATCATTCCTATCCAATAGATAAAAAATATCAAACCTTTACTCTACTTCATGAAACAATTCTACACAATTTCTCAGGGCAGTAAGAGTTACAAGCGGTGGACCAGTAGACATCCATCAGGAAACCCAGACATTCTCAGTCCAAGGCCAGGGCTCTTGGCTCAATATCATGCTCTCTTAAACAGCAGTGCTGTTAATATAGGGAAGTGTCCTCCGAGAGTAAATGCTCACCTAACGGACGGAGGTCAGTAGGTTGTAGAGTCATTGAGTCAAGGGTCCCTAAGACAGTCTCACTCAAATGTGCTCTGGATCCAGTTCTAGCAGAGACCACTGAAGACTCTTGGATAATGGCTGCCTAGACCCAACTCCAGACAGACCAAAGGAGACTCGATGAATGGCCCCTAGAATTCCCTTCTTTATTAACTCCCCCAAGGTGATTCTGTTGTATTCGAAATCTATTGTATCTTATTCCTTGCAAACCTGTATTGTCATCTGGAGTCTCCAACTAAACGATATTTAATATTCTACTGGAGAATCATCTTTTGGATTCTGGGATTTTACAGACAATATCACAAAATCCTATATTCTCTTTGAGAGTCCATATTTGGATGAAAATTCCTAATGTTTGCCTTATCAACAAAGTC
>JAQHUG010000230.1:1149546-1164283 GCA_028555095.1 Dicrostonyx torquatus | reverse complement strand
TCCGGGAACAGGAGAAGTCAAAACAGGCAACTCTTAAGTGGGCCTGTGAATTGACAAACTCTCTCATCTGGTTTAGCAGCAGAGACCTACGGCACCGTTCCTTTCAGCACCACTGCCTTAACCAGGAACACATGGTCTGTGAAAACCGAAGACCTTGGAGCCATGAGTAACAGCGACCTGACTCTGCAGGACTTGAGATCTGTGCACTGCAGCTGACATCTGATAACAATACATCGTTGAGGACAAGGAAGGAAGGGTTCAGAACTCAGACCGCAACAACAAAAAGCCACAGGGAAGTTTAAGGCTTGTCTTTGGGACCCACGGTCCCCCTCTAGACACACACCAACAAGCATGTGTGCACACAGGTGGTGCTCACACACATCCACGCGTGCACGCACACGCACGCACCCTAAACTACCCCAGATGTGAATGACTTGACTCTACGAAACCTACTTAGGCCGAGTTTTAGGTCCGCTGGCCCTTGGCATGCCAGGAGGTGCAGGGACAGGGGGCAGGACAGCTCCTAGGAATTCAGGGTTAGAGCGAGCAGGATGAGATCAGCCCTCTAGGAAGAGATGCCCTTAAAGCTGAAGGAATGTATAGTGGGGACTGTATAGCAGAGGTCTGGAGGTTCACACACAGCACAGAGGTGCACATAAACATCCTCAGAGGCTGTAACTGTGTTTACTGTCACGTTGCAGAGAAAGTCGGCGAGTGACAAACAGTGTGGACAGCAAGAAGCACAGAGGGGCAGGGCTGGAAGACACGGCTTCAAATAACCACCATCATTAACGTAACAATCCTTCCCCAGCACTGTGCAGGATGAAGGGAAAATATTTATTCATCATTAAAACAACAAAGCAAGTGAAACCTGGTACACATAAAAAATCTTCTCCAGGAATACTGCGACATAGAGAAGAGAACGGTTGCGCAGTGGCATTTAAGGTAGAAGTCTGTTGACATAAAATATATGTTATCATTCACATATATGAGTCTACAGATACAAAAGATAATACTGCTGCTCTTTGTCAAGCACTGACGATACACCATGCATCGCGCGCAGTGTTTGCGTGAGCTGTAACATTTAACCCTCATGTCTCGGAGAGGAAGCATTATGGACATCCTGTAAATGAGTAGAGAGACTCGGAAGGGAAGAGAATGGACCAAAATCATACAGCTATAAAACAGAAAGCCGGGGAGCTCACACCAGGCATGTCTGGTTTCCGGACAGGCTGCAATGGATTCAGGAAGATGCAGAGATCTGGGGAGATGCTTGTCCAGGACATCTCTGCAGACGACGAGATCTCTGTCCTCAGGACCGCCAGAGCACATTTCAAAGTCAGCGCTCATCATTTTAGTGTGCGGAATGAAGACGCTTCCTCCGTCAGAAGGGTAAACAAAGAGGAGAGGTTTCTCATCCTCTATATCTCATTTCCATCTCCAATGATCCAGAAGCAATATTTAATCTCCAACTAGCTCTATATATGGAGTTAATTGCCAAAATGTCAATCACCAAGAAGAAAAATTGTTACTCTCAATTTCTGAAAAAAAAAATTAGTTCAAGAAGAAAAACCATCTTTTTCCAGCTTCCAAGTTTTCCAAATTATCATACGTGGATCGCCCCACAGCGTCTTCCTCCCTGCTCAGACACCTTCCATGGCTCCTCACTGCGCATCAGGCCACACTCTCTGCCCTTAGAGTCACCCCTCAATATTACTTCCTGATATGAAGGGTACATTTTACTAATCTCAGGTTCCTGACCTCTGGAATGTCTCCGCAATGCCTAATGTTAATCAAAGTCAAACTGTCAACCAGGTCAAAATGCAAAAGAAAATGAAGCACGTTCTCCTCGCAAGATGGGGCGTCCAAGCAGCAGTCCCCTGACACACGCAGCCACAGCGGAAGCACTCACGCTACACGGTGTTAAAAACGCACAGGCGGGGGCTACAAAGAGGGTTCTGTGTTTAAAGCACCGGCTGCTCTTCCTGAGAACCCCAATTCCCAACACACACATGGAAGCTCACAACCACACATGACCCCATTTCCAGGGGCTCCCACACCCCCTTCTGGCCTCCTTGGGCATCAGGTATACATATGGCACACGGACACATATGCAGGCAAAACACCCATAAACAAGAAAATAAATAAAAAGAAACAGAGAGAGAGAGAGAGAATTGTATATGTAGGCTATGGTTGTTCGGATCTGGAATGTTCCCCAAAGGCCCATTGTTAAAGCGCTGGTCCCCAGCCTGTGGCATGATTGGAACCTCGAAGCAGCAGGAGTTGGGCTGCGGGGAGATGCCCAACTTTTGAAGGTGGTATCAGGATCCTTTCCCCACAGGTCCAAAGGCCAAAAGACAGGGACTGACTCCTCTACAGCCGGCGTCAAAATAAATGTTTCCTCTTTTTAAGCCGAATGTCACAGGTATTGGGTACAGTGAGAGCACATTATCATAGTTCATATTGATGTAAGTTATGGCCTCATCAATTAAGAGATAACGTTGAATTGCATAGCAGCCAGCCAATTAGGCCATGACTCACATGTGTTTAAAAACCAGAGTTCTAATTTCCTGCCAGCTTAAAGAACTTTGGGACTTATTTAAGTATTGAATGCATAAAGAAATTAGAAGCAAAACAAAATAATCAAGGCATTTATAAAATCCACACATACACAGATGCCACCTCTCATGTCTGCTCAGGCATGAGTGCTATGCTTTTCCATGTGATAGACCATCCGTGTGTCACCAGCAGCATTGGATGCATGCTCCAGTGTTTCCATGTGATAGACCATCCGTGTGTCACCAGCAGCAGTGTGTTTCCATGTGATAGACCATCCGTGTGTCACCAGCAGCAGTGTGTTTCCATGTGATAGACCATCCGTGTGTCACCAGAAGCCCTGTGTTTCCATGTGATAGACTGTGTCTGTATACCGTACATATATACATCTATACTATATATATATATATATACATATATACTGTGATAGAATGATGTGTCTGTATACCGTACATATATACATCACGTATGCACACATGTGCATATACACAATGTATATTGTATCTTGCACATACACATTACTTACATATATGTATACATAAAGAGTTCTCTTTCTGTGTCACAGGCAGGATCAACGCCATCTCCCAGCACTGAAAACCACTTCATCTTTGTCCCTCTTCCATCTGTTCCCTCTCTTCTGAGTAAGCAGCCCCCTGCACCGGTTCTCCCTGACACCAATTAGAGTTGGCGGGACAGGAAGCAGAACACCCGCAGTCCTCCCACAAAGACCCCATTCTCCTGTTCCCTCGATACCCTGCAGCATGCTCGTCCCTGATACAGAAAGCCTGCGGGAACCTGCACAGTTGAAGCTACAGACAGAGAGCAAGGTGGACATGGACACGACCTTTGTATTCAAACTAGCGGCTGCACAAAAGACCCGGCACCACACAGTGCCACTGCTTCTCAAGCACAGTTTTAAAGGCATATGTCAAAAATGGCCTTATTTCTTATTCAGTTCCATAAATACTGTTTGGTTCATGGATAGAACCCCAGGAAGAGTAACTCATCACACACGCCATGTACTCAACCCAGTATGATTGGAGGGAAAGCAATAAACACAGGAAAAAGTGAACCATGCGTTTGTTTTCCGAACCTAACACCACGCTAGCTCTGCATGTGTGTGCGTGCATGAGTGTGTGCACATGTCCATGTGAATGCACATATGTGTGCTTTGTAAGAAAGTCTGTAAGAACAAATGTAGCAAAATGCCAGCAATCTAAAAATTAAGTTGTCAGCCTTTCTGCCATACTGCAAATTACAAAAGAATTAGGGGTTTGGAGGTAATAGAAGCTTCCAGTCCTACAGCGTGCGATTTAACCAATCATCACAAGGTCTAAAACCACGGCACAGAAGACATTTCACCAGCAATCTGCAGAGCCAGCACCTAATTTAGACTTCCCTACCTCCCCTGCTCTCATGTCTCCTCCCCTCTTTGCTTCAGAACCATGTCCTGGAATAGCTTCGCCCCGACTTCCTGCAGCCCGAACACATCAAGGTGAAAACATGGCAGTCATCTTTACAAAGACTCTGCGGCTCATTGTGGCTCTCCCTTTTCCCTGCTGAGATCACATTAAATCCATAATCAAATAACAGCAAATGTACCTATAGGCTCCCAACTGCGTGCTCTCTTATCACTTATCGGACACTAATTTGGGTGAAATGTATCGTCTCCACACTACAATCCTACAAGGATTGAAATGTCAAATTATGAAATAATGTTAGCAAATAAAGCAAAGTTATAATAAAAATTAGTTGCCCCCAAACCATGACAAATATCTCCTATGAGTGAAACCTCTAGCTTTTCTGTTTTCCCCCAGTTGCCAACTGCAAGTGCATCATGTAAAAATACACAGCCATATTCTCTATTCAGAAAGCAAGAGACACTATACACTTCTAAAGACGACCCTAATAATCTAACCCCAAAATTTAAGTAGAATGTTGTTAATATAAACAGGATGGACTATTGAGTTAATAAATTAAATACCAATTCGCTGGCCCTTTAATTTTTAAATTAAATTTCTCTAAGAAATCACAATATTTCTTATGTAACAGTAATAGTCAGACACATTTTCCTACAACTAGACGGTACCTTGATGCGCAGTTCAATGTGAGAGTCCCATTCACGCACCAAAGTTAAAGGCAGCAAGAAGCTTGGGATGGTTCTGCCTGCCCCACCCTTGTTTCCTCTGAGCCATAGTGATGTCACAGCCTCTGGCACAGCAATGACTTCAGTGCCCCAGTCCCTGCCTCTGAGGACATACTCCTTTACAGCCAGGACAATCGAAATGACAGCAGAGCCTCCCTAGGCCCTGAGTGTCTGATGAATTCCCAACAGATGAGCAAGCAGTGAGCCTTCTGAAAGGAAGGGATGCTGCAATTGCGCTGCTAAGGGTACCTCTAAAAGTGCTGCTATGCCGGTGGGGAGTCTACATTCCCTAAAAAGCTGACACTCAAAGAGGAAAACCGATGGGGGGCTTGGAAAAGACTCTGAGAACAGAATTAAAGAGGAGCGGGGTATTCTACATAAGAAACTTTATAGTTGAATTGTCACCAAAAGAAAACATTTCCCAGGCTACTCCTGGAGTCCATTTTCCACTGGCCCAGATTCTCATTTATCAACTGTGGAACTTCTAAAGCACTTCCTTAAAAAGATGAATGCAGGTCCTACAAGAAAACACGGCTATGTCCATCCCTCCGCACGCCCCTCCCCGACACTGCAGCTCCCCCAGAACACCGTGGCCACGCCTCTTCTGCCCCAGTGCATCCTGGCAGGGCTTTACCTTTGGACTGTTTCCAACAGCAACATGTGCGGGTAGAAAACCACACCTGATCCAGCCAGAAAAACACAAGCCCCCATCTTGTAGTTCTGCACAATTCAAAGTTGGCCTTGGTCCAAACACCCAAGGAGAAGTGACAGATTCACCTTCTAACCTACACCACGCTCACACATAACGAAATGGTTAACAATTACCATCAGGGCACTGACCTTTGACCTCAGCTCCACCATCCTTGCCTACAGGGTCTTACAAACTCTTCTGGTTTCTGATAAGCCGCTCGGAACACACACATGCTCCGTTTTGCAAGAACTTGCTGCATGCGAGACCAGTTCATGCCGTAGCTTGTGCTCCTAATTACCTAGTTTTTCTAAACCATCCGAAAAAAAAAATCATAATGTAAATAATTCAGTACTCAACATTTAGTTTGTTTCGACCAGTGTTCCGGAAATTAGCGAATGAAAGGCATGCTTCTACCATTTAGAGTTTATTTCCTGTCACAATAACTTTGCTACTGCAATTAAAGTCTTAAAACTTGATGCCTCAACGAGCATGCGGTTAAGAGACCATTGCTTAATTCTTAATGGTGAAGCCACCATTGCTGAGTCAAGATAGGGAGCATCAAATGAGCTCCTTGTCCTCAGGGTTCTCTCAAGTTTGATGCCCCACTCTGCGTTAAGGGCGCTGCATTCACGGCTTCCAGATATAGATGCGGCTTCATCAGTTTTGCTTCATCGAGGCTTTCAAATGCAGTGTAAGATGCAAAAAGAAATTTCTTTCTAGCACCCATAACTCCTTTACTTGGGTAGTTATGCTACCAAGAGTAACCCCAGAACGTCTGACTGCCCCACAGACCCCCCTAAATGGGCCCCCCGAAAACCACAGCCACGGACATCTGCAAATGCAATTCCAGAAAAGTAATGTAAAAACGCTGAGACATCAACTTAGACACGTCATGGAAGCATTGCGTCGTTAGTAGGACTGCCTGGCCCGTTCAGGACAGCCCAGCCTCCATGCTTAATTAATACCACATGTTCCCTTTATCATTCCATTTGTTCTGCAGGACTCTTCTCAACTTGAACCCTGGTCTGTACAGACAGGAGAATAAATCGACCCCCCCCCGCTAGAAAACTTCATATCAGTAAGTCTAAAAAGAGAAAAGGGCAAGAATGCTCCCAACCGCAAGGACCACACTTAACAATCTGCGAGGTAACCACACCCACCGCATTGCAGAAGCTGTGAACTTGGCGCCGGGTGCAGGGGGAAGGGGGAAGGGGAAAAGAGGAAGAAGTACGGTGCGATTAGAGGGGAACCCGAGAAAGCAATCCCCCCTCCCCGGTGCAGGAGTCAGGCGAAGGCGCACAGCCTAGCAAAGACCCCACTCTAGCGGTCCCCAGCTTCCCCACCCCCACCCCTCTCCTCGGCCCGCAGCCCAGAGGGTGCCAGGTGAGCCGCGCCCGCCCGGGTGCTCGGGTCTGCAGGCCGGGGCGCGTTCCCGCCCGGCGCAGGGAGCCGTCCCAGGGGCGCGCGGCCCGCAGGTGCCCAAGCCCGGAGCCACCTGGCTGGCCGGCTGCCGGCCTGGGGACGCTGCCCACTCGGGGAAGGAGGCAAGTTACGTAAAAGCGGCCGGCTCCGCTGCAGAGCCGGGATGCTCCGAGCCCCGCCGCGCCCGCAGCCTGCACGAACGCATCGGCAGCCGCAGCCTCGGGGCGCACGGCCCCTCCCGTGCACGGCCCCCGGCCTGGCGCCGCAGTGTCGCCCCGAGCCCTGCACGCTCAGAACATGGCGCCCCGACCCTGAAAGCCGCTCTGATGGCCGGAGAGGGGCGCGGGGCCCGGTCGCCTCTGGAGGACAGGGCTCGTTGAGAGGTCCCCAGGCCGGAGGCCGAGAGCGGAGGGTACAGCGCACTGGGGTCCCCGAGCCCCGCGCGCCTCGGAAACCAGCCCCCCTTCGGAGCCCCTCGGCCACCAAGAGCAGAAAAGTTACCTGTGGGCTGCGGGGAGGCCGGGCGCGCCGCGGCGTGGGGACCCGGCTGGCACTGGCGTCCTGCTCGGCGGTGCGCAGGAGACTCCGCGCGGGAGGAAGCCGCAGCTCTGGGCTCCCCCGCCCCCCTTTGCAGGAGACACGGAGGCTCCGCGGAGCTGCGGCGGGGCCCACGCCCAGACACCGAGCGAGGAGGGCCAACCTCGTCCCGACTTCCCTCCCGCGCGCGGGGGAGGGGAGCCACCGCAGTTCTTCAGGACACCTAGGTTGAGCAGTCCTCTAGATCCTGGCTCTGGGAGCCGCGACTGAGACAGCCGCCAATAGCAGCAGCCTTTGGATTTACACTTGGATTATTGCTGGGCCTCTGGCTCCCCTCCGCTCCCTTCACAGATACTCGCCTTGAGAGCGAAGGGAGGGTTTTGGATTTTATTTTTTTTTCTTTTCTTTTTGACCTTCCGGTGAGTTCTCTATTGGCTTAGGGACTGCAGTCTTTGTTTTTCTTTCTTTCTTTCTTTCTTTCTTTTTTCGACTTGAAATTGGAAATGTCTTGCAGGTTTGGTACTCCAGAAATTTAAGCTCATAGAGAAGACCCGAGTTAATTAGGATAATAATAGATTCTGTGCCTGTCAGCAGCTCCCTCCGTCCTGGCAACTATAAAGCTTAGACTGAAATGGAGAAAGGCACATTCCTACTTCCAGGTGAAAGAAATTACTCCGTTCTCTGGTCACCTCACACTCTGGGCTCAAGACGGATGGGCATATTTCTTTAAGACTTTTAAGGCCTTTCTCAAATCAGCTAGTCACTGGCCTGAAACTAAAACTCATTAAGAGAGGAAAAGAGATTCACAAACTATTGAATTTTCTAATGGATGGAATAGGCACAATGCAAAATAAATGTCGGCATACTCTCGGCAGGCCTGAGGAGGTGGGGGACTTGCCTGGGTATCTAGAATAGGGCAATAGGAAAGCGATTGTCTTGGCTGGAGAGGAGGGAACTTGGTTACCTCATGCTGGAGAGAAGGTCAGAAGACAGGCTACTCCATCCCTCCATCTGCTGTGGGGCTTAGGGGACTGTGTTTTGTCGAAGGTGTGCAGCTCTGGGAATTCAACATTTCGGTAGGATAGCCTGGCTTAAGTCATGCTTGGGAAGGAAAAGCCTATGGCACCGCATAGACAGTAGAAGCAGATGGACTGATTCCAGGCTGCAGAGAGGAGGAGCCAGCCTATGGCCCTGATCCAAGAGCCAGAGGGAAGAAGGAGTCCCTTACAAATCACATGTGAAAGTTCAAATACTGTTTGGACTATGTTTGGACGCCGCCTACATTAGTGTTGAGACATGTATACATGTCATGGGTGCACATCCGTGAAAGCATGAATGGTTCGTGTATGTATGTACGCAGTGAAGGCCCCTTTGAACAAACCGTACTGTTTACAACAAACACAAGCTTCGCATCATCATTTGAGACACAGATGGCTTTCGTTCATGTTGTCGCAGTGCCTTTGGGATTTTTATTTTGTAAAAAAAGAATACAAACTGTTCTCTCCATGACTCATGAATCCGAGTCCTGATGGACGGTAGCGTGTGAATGACTACCTTCTAGGAGAAATATGGTAGATAGAATACTACACATTCTACTTGAAAAGCTAGGACTATCCAGGTAGTCATCCGAATAACCCATGAGTTCGAGGATTGGTGTAAGAGCTAGGGAGAGCTAATTTGGTAGAGCCCCAGGATGGATCCCCAGCAAGGCTTGAACTGGGTGTGGCAGTGATGCTGGTAGTCTCGGCACTCCAGCTGGGGCTGGAGAGGGAGGATCAGAAGCTCAAAGTCTTCCTCAGCTGCACAGCTGATTTTAGGTCAGTTTGGCCTACATGAGACACAATCTCACCCCTCCTAACCCCCACAGACAAAGACTTGGAGTAAAATCGGAGTCCTCACCTAGTGCAGTAGTGGACCTGGGAAGCAATTGTCTTAAGTCCCTTTGGGCACAACCAAGACCATCAGCTGTTTCTTTTGCTTATCTAACACAGACGTGGAAAAACAAAAGAAGAAATCCAGCCAGCCCACAGGCAGGGCATGGCTCCCTCGGTACTGTCCTCATGTGTGCTTTGCTTAACTGAGCACTTTTCACCCTGTTGCAGGGGCCCCTGGCAGTCACCTCTGTCTCCCCACAGTGCCGCACATGGGACATGCAAGTGAGAACTTAGTCTTTGCTAGATGGATGATAGATGCTGAGTAATGGACCCTGCCGCCTCTTCACATGGAGGATTCTGTCTCCTTATGTAGAAAACAATAGCAGAATATTCTCAAAATTCCTTCTGCTTCCTTAGTTCTAGGAGTCTATAAAATCCAAAAGACATCAGGGACTGAGGAGCTAGCTCGGTGCTTGCCTTGTAAGCATGAGGACCTGAGTTTGCTCGCGCAGAACCCCATGAAAGAGCCTGTTGTGATGCCGCATGCTTGTAATACCAGCACTTTGGAGGTGGAGAAAGGTGGATCCCTTGGGTTGCTAGTCAGACAGCCTAGAATAATGGTGAGTCCCAGGTCATGAAAGATCTTACCTCAGAAATCAAGGGAGATGCCAGCACCTAAGAAAGAACACCTGAAGCTGACCTCCAGCCTCCCCAAGCACATGTACACACACTCAAGTTCATGTATACCTGCGTGTGCGCGTGCACACACACACACACACACAAACATATCTCAATACCTGCTGAGTAAAAGTAATATATAAAAAGTCCATCTAACTCTCACTGGGAAATAAAATATCAATTTCTTCTATATAGAAAGGAGGGGTACACAAAATCTGAGTAAAGTGATGACAGCAGTCACAGCCGGATTTGCTTGCTTGCTTGAGTCCAGCTTCTCCATGCACCCCTTTCACTGTTACAAATAAAGCAACTTAGCCAGCAGAGAAGTCCTTACTTTGCTAATGCAAAACTCATGATGCTTTTCCAACAAGCTACAGAAAACTGGTTTGTGTCTGTTTCTGAGATGTGTAACACGACTACTAGGTAAAAGCCTTTGCATTCCCCCGAAGTTTGTGGCCATCTTACACGAAAACTCAAGTTTGTATAGATGGCATTACATGGAACATTATGCAAATGCAAAAATCTACAAAATGTGGAGAAGCATTCCAACTTTCTTGCTTAGGCCTCAGGATACCCGTCCTGCTCTCCTCCCACGCATTCAAGATTACTCTATAGCACTAATGTTATTTCTGCGCTTCCTATAATGGCTGCACTGCGCATCACATGTATCGCTGAAGGCCAGCATCCATGCAGAATTCTATCCATGCTGTGACGTTAGCCATGCGGCTTATCTCGGGCACACATCCCATGAAGCACTTCCACATGCAAGAGGCGGCAGGAGGCTGACATGTTGCTACTCACAGTCCTGCCCCCTGGACAACCAAGGCAGGGCGAGCCAAATGTTCAGGTTGCCTTGACGGCAGGACTTGTCAGCTTCATGAACAAGATAACAGAAGAAATAATGTTTGAAATCTGACTGGTGGCCCTATCTGGAGATGTTCCGAACTTGAAGACTGAAGGAATCCTGAACATGGACCAAACCCTGGACGTGCTGCTCCATTAGGCATACACACCATTTGTTCTCATTTGCTCAGTCTAAGCGGAGGTTCAGGACCATGCTAACAGCCCTTGCTGGAACCAGCTGAGGCCTGCTTTATGCTCACAGGAATGCCAGGCACCCGAATTGCATATGAAATTCTTGAAATGAGAGCACGCCTTTAGCCACGGCATTACCGAAGACTGTAAATAAGAAATTCAGGGGTGAATGCATAATTCAAAAGCGACAAGCATCTCCTTCAGAAATAAGAATTCATTTGAAGAGTTCCTAGGTTCTCAGAATAGTGTTAAGCTCATTAAGGCTTCCAGCTGCTGTCTCTCCATCCTGGGTGTGTACCCATCATTCTAGGGGCTGAATAGATGCATGGCACAGATGTAAGAGACGATTTAAGCACCACCACGAACAACAAATGCAAAACCAAGTGTACAGAAAATGTGAGCATCTGCAAAGAAGCGGGTGTTGACATGTTCGCCCATCATTAAGGGGAACCATTCCTCTTCAGCGGAATTCTTTCCTGGTCTCCTTCTCCTCCACACTCTTACAAAATTCAGGCCACTACACATTGTGCTTTGGTTTTTTTTTTTAAAGCCTTCCCTTTCAAAACTTGATTTATACTAAGTTTTAGAACCAAGTCTCAGTACTTTTAAATAAAACAATTTCTAGCAATCCGTACGAGTTATTCTAACACTCAGTTCTTTGTAGAGTTGAAAAACACCCAATAGTTTTATTCTTCTCATCAATAAAAGTAGGAATCCATTATGAATGTTTTCTATTTGAGAGTTTTTGTATATAATATAAAAATGGAATTGTAAAATACAAATAATGGAAGTTGAAAATGTCAATTTCCAAATAAAATAAATATACACAAAAAATTTTTTATTCTTGGGAATTCTCTATGCAGAGTTAAAATATTAAGAATGGAAGTGGCTAATACATAATATTACTAAATTCAGCTCCTGAACTTCCACTTAGCTGTTCTGAGATGCTTTCTGTTTTTTTCACTTTTTACCCTTCCTCCAATGACACAATAAATACCAGCAATCCTCTCCAACTCTCCTAAGGTTGTCAGTGATCCTAAATCCTTCCAGGGGCTTTCAGGAATGAACTGAGCAGCGAGAGGCATGGCGAAACTGGCCTGCTGACTGGCCAGCTATCTCCAGGTTTACACTGCCCTCTGTAGGCAAGGCTGCGATGGTGACTCAGAGAAGACAGGGTAGCCTTCGTTTTTAAATTGATCCTTCCCCTTTCTCCCTGACCTGTTTTTGTCTAGGAAGGGCCCACCCTGAAAGTGGGATTTCATCATAGTTCACAGTTTCTTAGAACCTTCAAAGAATCAGTGAAAATGTGCAGAATGTCCATGTCGCTTGAAATCAATCCATGTNTAGACTGACCATGGAAACACACACCCCTGTCTATGACTCTAAGACTGTTTCCAAACAGGCTTAGCTGAAAAGAGAAGACCACATCAAATGTGGGTGCACCATCTCATGACCTGGGGTCCCAGACTCAAGAGAAAGGACAGAGCTTAGCAGAACATTCATCCCTGTTTCATACCTACACACATCGTGTGTCACACTCCTGCCACCACGATGAACTGTACCTTCCATGAACCAAAGTGAGCCTCCCTTGAGTTGCTTTGTTAGATATTTTGTCTCCCCAGTGATAAAGGGAGCAGATGGGAAACTTTTCTTTTTTTTGAACAGGGTCTCACTATCTAGACCAGGCTGACCCTGAACTCACAGAGATCCATCTTCTTCAGCCTCCCAAATGCTGGGTTTAAAGGCCTGCGCCACCATGCCTGGCTCATACAGGAAACTTGATGTATGTCAACTACACTGGGTGAAAACGTCCAAGCAAAGGTGCCCAGGCATTACTCTTCCCTCAATGTTACACGTAATATTTTGTAATTAATTTGTATATGTAGACAGAGTTAAGAAGCAAGAGAAAAAGAATACTAAAACAAAATCCTAAAATATCATTATATCAAATACATGTCCGTACTCTTCCCAGGAGCCATGATATGGTCCCAACCAAGGCTGAATGATGTGAGTGAGCAGATAAAGTTTGTGTGTGTGTGTGTGTGTGTGTGTGTGTGGTATATATACACACAGACACACAAACACTCACATTGGCGCATGCACACACACACACACACACACACACACACACACACACACGCTGACTGGAACAGCCTCATTAAGATTAAGACCCAGAGGTGAGCTAGTCTCACAGCATACACCACACCAGACAGCTCACGTTTTGCAGAAGACATATTGCTTGGATCTTGTCCTTGGATGCATCAGCCTGCAACAGCAGTTCATTAGCCGTAAGTACAGCGATAAATAACAATGAAAGATTGCTCTGTTCCCAGCTCCAGCAATGATTGCATTACAAGGCCATTTATCGAAGACTGCAGTGATGGCACATCCCTGGCCTTAATTGCCAAGCACACAAAGTATCTTTACAACATTGCCAAGGGGTGCCACATTGACATGGGAAATGGAGGACTAATTTCTGGCAGTTTGGGTGAACTCTGACATCTGATTGATTTAAGCCCAAAAGATAGGTTTATCCAAATTAATGCATTTTGGGTTAATAAAGCCAAAGAGGCATTTCTCACACTAACTAGTGACCAAATTAGGTAAACTGACCAGATGTCACAACTTTCTCTCGACAAAAGTGTAGCACACAGAATTGTCATGAGACACTGTTAATGTTTTGCATCAACATGCTGTTAATTTTTCTGTATGAATCTTGTATTTTTACAACAATATAAAGCACTATTTTGATTTTATGGAAGGACCCATAAGCATTAGGAAGTGAGGTTGAATTTTCCATCTTTATGTATGCAGACAACATGGCAGGCATCCGATGTCAGTAATGCTTTCCTTGTTCAGGTCATATCAAGAATTAGGGTTCGGCTCAGTAAATGAGGACCACCACTGTGGTGTAACCAGGCTGTCTTGAGAGCATGCCATCCCGTGGCTATGCCATTCAAGGGGACCCCAGACAAGACCTGTTAGTGCTCCAAAGGACCCTGTCTACGGGGTATTTGGGCAAGTCTATACGTACAGTACTACCCAATTCAGATACGAATTTGTTCTTCACAGGCGTGTCGTCCAGGAACGGGGTTTACCTGAACTCATGCACCATTTGTAGCAATAACTCGGATTCTGAGTTCAGAAATATGGGTACACACATTGTCTGGTGAAAACCCTGCAGATGTTGCCTATTCTAGATTGCCATACATTTGCCACTGCGGGTGTGCTTTCCTCTGCAAACGTAGTGATAGCTCCCACCCCCTCTCCCCTGAAGGACCTCTCCGACCCTCCACCCAATCTTCTCTAATCTGCTCACCCTATTGTCCCTCAGAAGGACTATTTCTCTCGAGGCTAGGCTTTACCAAGTTAATATAGGTGGTTGGGTATGCTACGGCTTTTGAAGTCAGGGCATAGGTAATCGGAACAGAAAACCAGGAAGACTTTTTACTGAATTCTGCTGGGATATCACAACGTTCATTCCCAAATTGTATGATTGTTACCATCCAACAGGCAAACATATGTCATATTACATTCCCATGAAGGCCATTATGACTGATGGATAGAAAAATTAGATAATGTTTAGGATCTGTGGGCTTCAGATTTTCTTGATATCATTATCTCTTGAATCATTTCTTACATATTCTGATTAATTAGAATAGAGCATGCTTCTTAATGGTGGCGCCACAGTAGAGTCCTGTGAGGAACCTCCTACAGCAGCGGAAGCTAGTTCCTGTGGGGAACCTCCTACAGCAGCGGAAGCTAGTTCCTGTGGGGAACCTCCTACAGCAGCGGAAG
>JAQHUG010000230.1:1137304-1148996 GCA_028555095.1 Dicrostonyx torquatus | reverse complement strand
TAGACTGACCATGGAAACACACACCCCTGTCTATGACTCTAAGACTGTTTCCAAACAGGCTTAGCTGAAAAGAGAAGACCACATCAAATGTGGGTGCACCATCTCATGACCTGGGGTCCCAGACTCAAGAGAAAGGACAGAGCTTAGCAGAACATTCATCCCTGTTTCATACCTACACACATCGTGTGTCACACTCCTGCCACCACGATGAACTGTACCTTCCATGAACCAAAGTGAGCCTCCCTTGAGTTGCTTTGTTAGATATTTTGTCTCCCCAGTGATAAAGGGAGCAGATGGGAAACTTTTCTTTTTTTTGAACAGGGTCTCACTATCTAGACCAGGCTGACCCTGAACTCACAGAGATCCATCTTCTTCAGCCTCCCAAATGCTGGGTTTAAAGGCCTGCGCCACCATGCCTGGCTCATACAGGAAACTTGATGTATGTCAACTACACTGGGTGAAAACGTCCAAGCAAAGGTGCCCAGGCATTACTCTTCCCTCAATGTTACACGTAATATTTTGTAATTAATTTGTATATGTAGACAGAGTTAAGAAGCAAGAGAAAAAGAATACTAAAACAAAATCCTAAAATATCATTATATCAAATACATGTCCGTACTCTTCCCAGGAGCCATGATATGGTCCCAACCAAGGCTGAATGATGTGAGTGAGCAGATAAAGTTTGTGTGTGTGTGTGTGTGTGTGTGTGTGTGGTATATATACACACAGACACACAAACACTCACATTGGCGCATGCACACACACACATATGCACACCCTGAAATCCTATGCATCCATAAAAAAGAATGAGGTCCTGTTACGACAAAATGGATTAACCTGGAAGCCTGTGCAAGGCAGACACAGACAAATGAGTACTGACTACTATATGTGGACGCTAAAAGCAAAGTTTAGCTTACAGAAGAAAAGCACAGATGGAGGTAACCAGAAGCTCTAAGAGAAAGGAGGGAAAGACTAGCGCAGAGGAATCAAAATACAGCTAGGTGGGTCTGGTTCTGTTATTCTCTTGTACTGTAGGCTTACTGGTCTATGGTTGTGCTTCAAAGTTACTAGAAGAATCTAAGGTTGCCAGTGTACAGAGATGATGCAGGGCTGAAGAAAGGCGGATGCTAACTAATGATGGACACGTTACTGAGCTCTGCCTTATGAATATGAACACATCATCCCTGCCAGTCACACGTGCTGATAAAAAGAGTCCCCCAAAAGAGCAGTGCTGTAAAAATAAGTAACTATAGACGAAATGCTAATTTGTATGCTCACGAGATTATCTGGCGTACTCGGAAAGAGTCACTGAATCAAACACACACATGGCCTTGCTCCTCTTTGAAACAAGACCGTTTTTAGACACACTGAAGGCTCTTGGTGGTGGTGCCCGCTTTCAAATTTGTTGGTATTTACTTGGGAAAACCTATACTGTTTCTGGTGACCCACTTCATAATAACGTGTCAATAGAAATGCTGGCCTATTTTACCACAGGTGCAAAGAGCCCATAACACATGACTAGAATTTCACAGCACCTCAAACGCCCCAAAGGAAAATATACCATTTATGGCTTTGTTCCAAGTTCCTGTGGGATGGCAGAAGGGGCACCGGAGATGATGATCTTTGGTGGCAGAGCTAGGAAGCTGAAGCATGGACGGTGTGTCAAAACACATAGAAATATTTGCAAGTTGGGAGTTTGTGAGACGTTGAATAAATCTTCCCGACTCTAATGAGCCAGCTTTAGAGAGTGTCTGAAGCAGCATTCAGGCAGTGCTACAAAATGCTGTTAAATGTGTTCATCTCTGCTGCTATCCTGGGACTCCAAATGCAAGGCATTGTGAACCTCGTGAAACATAAACCAAAATCCAGACCACGTCACTCATTTGTTCCAAATCCCTGAAAACACCCAGGACACAACACTCATTTCGTGCCTTCTACCCATGCAACGCTCATCCACCGCACTCCTACCTCATCCCAGCAACTTCTGCCTCTCAGTTCCCAAGAAGCCAGGCATGTGATGCAAAGCTCACGTGTTCTCTCTGTTGGTCCAGTGCCCTCAACTACATCCAGTATTTCAACAGAAAACATGCATCTTAAGATGCAACAGGAGTCCACAGGCTGTGCCCCTGTGCTGACCTTAGCTGGCCTGCATGTCCTGGGATTCCTTTATCTGCATTCTTGTTACCTACCTTGTTGGTCTGGACCATAGAGAGAGTTAACTGACAAGCTGCAGAGCTACCATTAGGCTGTAAATGCCACATAACGCTGTAATCTGCCGCTCACGTCAATCAGCCTCGGCCACTTCCCTCGGGGGCAGAACTGTAGGTCTCCCTTTTGTGCTTTACCTCCACGGACACAGATTGCAGGACATCGAGTAGGAGGCTCCTGACGCAGCCTGTCTTTGACAATGTGAAGGGGCTCTCAGCCTCCCTGAGGAATGGCCAACTGAGAACTGTACTCTACCAGGGAAAAATGCTGAGAAGATACAGCCAGGACTCAGGGCAGCTCGTCTGCTGTGACTGCTGACTTGGCTATTTTTATTTTGCTTGAGCAAAAGAGGCAAAATGCAGGACAATGCATCTGCTCAGGGGCGCAGGGACTGACAGGGAACCAGCTTGTGAAAACAGAGGGCAATGTGCACCTTGCTGACCCTTTTCTCTAGTCTCCAGCCATTTTCTCCAGCCTGCGGCCAGCTTTTACTTTGTCCAAAGTACTGGGTGCACCACAATAAAGCTGCCAAAAAGAATCCTTAAAGTATTTATTTATTTGCAAATTTTCCTCAAGACTCCACACTGCAAATATAGCAAATATACAATCTATATTGAAGATGGATTCTTTTTTTAAATATTTATTTTTTTATTATGTATACACTATTCTGTCTGTGTATATGTCTGCAGGCCAGAAGAGGGCACCAGATCTCATTACAGATGGTTGTGAGCCACCATGTGGTTGCCGGGAACCAAACTCAGGACCTTTGGAAGAGCAGGCAATGCTCTTAACCACTGAGCCATCTCTCCAGCCCCAAAGATGGATTCTTTTAACTATATATTTTTTGAGAGGACCAACATGGGTTAGTAGCACAATGAGGAAACAGAATGTCGGGCGCGGTCAAAGCTCCTTAAAGAAAAACCTGCGGCGGCGACAGCAACAACAGAAAAACAAAGCAAGCACAGCCGAGCTCTAACTGGGAGCAAACAGCTACCTTCTTACAATAGTTTAATGAGCTGCTTCCAGGGGAAACTCAAAAGTTAGTTTCAGAAAGGTTTTGAGCAACAGGACCATCTCCCCCTCAAAATAAGCACTGATCTTCACAAAGGTCTTAGTAGGTGACAGGTTAAGCACACAGTAGGTGTCAGGTGCTCTCTGAGCACCTCCCGTCCTTTCTGTCATGTAAAAAAGGCAGATAACCCCTAATCTTCACCCTTACCTCACAAACAAGTTCACAGCTAAGGAAATGTGTGGAAACCGCCCAGGTCTGCTTCCCAGCGGAGGGGCTGGTCCCTCTGAAAGCCTGAGAGCAAGGACGCCTCCCTCCCGGAAGTTGCTTCCACTAGCTATTTGGTCAGGGTAGTAGGAAAGTGGCTAATGTCACCAGTCCCGGGCTTTCCACCCCTACATTCAGCAACCGTGATGAAACATGCTCGGAAAAAGAGAAGCTGCCGTCCTAGAGTGTCTAGACTTTCCCTTGCCATCACTCCTATACTACACCACACAGCAACCATTTCCACAGGAACTACATTAAATCAGCATTGTAAGTAGTCTGGAGATGGCTGAGAATACATGGGAGGATATGTGTCGATGTGTGGACATCCTGAGCCATTCTACAGATGAAGCTTTAGCCCATGTCACTGTGGTACCCGTGGAGTGGCCTCAGAACTGTCCTCCATGGATACCAAGAAAAACAAGAGCACTTAAATATTGTCTTTCCTCTCCAGGGAGAAAGCATCCCTCGGAATAAAGACAGCTTGTTTTGTTTTGTTTCTTAAAAATCTTTCATCATGCACGAACTGGGCTTCACCAGTCAGTGCAAAACAGCACTGTGGGAGATCTGCAGGTTCTGTGAGTCTGTGAGAAGAGAGCAGAAATTCCTAACTCATGGAGAAACGGCATTGAGGCCCTTCCAAATGGGAGGCAGAATAACACCTTACTGGAGGAGCGGTGAGAAGGCCTTGGTATCCAGGCATCGCCGTGATTTGTGGAGAGATCCAACCCATCATGTTTATAAATGTGATATGTGTATTTGATTTTTCAGTTCCGTAATAGTTAGCCAGCACTCAGCTTTGCATGTGGTGGTATTTCGTTTGTATTTTAATAAATAAAGCTTGCCTGAAGTTCAGAGAGTAAAACAGCCGCATTGATCAGCCTTACAGACCAGGCAGTGGTGACACACACTTTTCATCCCAGTAGCCACACTAGTTTGCCATCAAAACTAGGGGGCAGTGGTGCACGCCTTTAAATCCCAGCCCTAGAGAGGAATAGAAGATGGGAGGAGACGGCTCTCAGACACAGTCTCATTCTGAGATTCCTGGAGGTAGGATCACTATTTAAGACTGAGGTAGAGGTAAGAGCCAGTGACTGCCTGTTTTGCTTTTCTGACCTTCAAGCTGAATCCCAATTTCTGTCTCTGGGATTTTATTAATCATGCTATAGTCTGGATATTAAATTCTGAGATTAATAGCAAGATTAATAGTTAATAGTAGTTAGATTAAGCACGTGAAACAGTTGGGCAGGGACTAGGAGGTGTGGCCTTGTTGGAAGAGGTGTTTCATGGCGGTGGGCTTTGTGGTTTTAAAAGCCCATGCCGAGCCCAGTCCCACTTTCTGCTTCTAACCGAAAGATTAAGATGTACTCTCTCAGCTACTGCTCCAGCACCATGCCTGCCTGTCTGCCGCCATGTTTCTTGCCATAATAATCATGGACTCACCCTCTGAAATGGTAAGCAAATCCCTAATTAACTGCTTCCTTATGTAAATTGCCTTAGTTATGGCATCTATTCTCAGAAATAGAAAAGCAATGAAGGCACAACTACAAATTAGCTATTATTATTAAAATCTATCTAGACACATTAAGTTTTGTCCACAGCCATTATCTGTAGGAGCTCACAACAGGGCATTTGTATTTCTCAAGGGAACTAGCCTTTGACATTGGTAGGCTAATTTAATTTAATTGGATTACATTAAGTATGAGGGTTCTTTATTTGTTTGTTTAAGATTAAGGGTGCTGTCTTTGCCAATACCACTGTGTCTGCGATTAATGAAAAGACACTAGGCCCATTCCTGCAAACCCTGGGAAAGAAGTCATCTGGAGTGTGTTCTTCAGAACTTGAATACACACCTTCAACTTTCCTGTGGAAGACTTTGTCATCTTCAGAATGCAGTTTTATAACATTCTACAAAAAGGTGGCAAGAAAATAGAGGAAATATTTTCTTGTATCATTAATCTTGATCTTATTGGAAGTCCCGCCTACAAACGTGTAGAGAAAGAACTTTCCCTCTTCAATAATATTCATGTTATGCAAAGAAAGACGCATGGATTCTCAAGTGTCTTGTGAGAGGTATTTGAGACCTTGTGTTGGGGCTCTAAGGACACAGCTAACTCAACAGCCACTAGACAGAACAGTGAGGGCAGAACTCCCAACTACAGAAAGGAGGGGATTTGGTATGATTGACATCACACAGTCTGTATTTCAAACATGTCATGGATTTAAAAGACTTTTATCCCATTACCTGGGATGCCAATCACTAAAGCAGCCTTAGGGCAACTGTCTTCTGAGTTACAGACGAGCACACCGTGAGCAAACTCGTGGACGTGGCTGTGAAGGTTTGTAAAGCCACAGCCATTTGGTGTGAGGAAACCTCCTTTCAGTTGACACCAGTCACACAGGATTTTCTTTCTACTTCCCGAAAGACACCTACGAAGATTTGACAAACATTTTGGAAGGTTTAATTGCTGTCTCAGATTCTTTGTGCAGGATCCAAATATACTATTTTTCAGGTTTCGTCATGTTTCGTTTGTTCTCACTTTTTTTTTTCTTTTTTGGGATTGGGCAATGCTGTGTAGCCCTTGCTAACCTGGTACCCAGTATGTGGCTTCAAATTCACAGCAATTCTCCTGCCTAAGCACCCCTCAGCTGCTAACATTACAGACATACATACCTATTCAAAGAAATATTCTCTGTATCTTACATAAGCAATAATAAGACCACATAAAATGTCCATTTGTCTGTCTGTCTATCTATCTATCTATCTATCTATCTATCTATCTATCTATCTATCTATCTATTCACCTGTGCACCTATCCATCCATCTGCCATTTCTCTACCTCTCTCTTTACCTATCTGGCATCTATATTATGCTTTCAACTATCATATGTAGTATTTTGATTTATGCTCTCTAAAGAAATAGTACATTTCTTAGCATAATATCATGTGAGTTTCCTTTTCATCCTATTTTGATGTCTAGCTCAAATATGAAAGCCATGCAGATAAGGAAATCCATGACTCTCCATCAAGCTTGTCCAAAATAAACTTTCCTAATGAAACCTCAGTTTCCATGAGTTCTGCTTGCCTTCTTTTGCTAGACTGGAATTTTCTGTAATGTTGTGTTACAAAAATGCTGAGAGCAATTTAAGGTGTTTCTATAGAAAGATGATCTAAAAAGGGAAGTAGCAGAAGAGGCGATTAAAGTGAAACCTAGTATTAGATGGGTTCCCTTGACTGATGGCACAGTAAGAGCCTGAAGCGTGATGGGTGGAGAACAGCTATGATCAACTCCTCTACACAGAACTGCTCAGGAGGGAAGAGCCTGGGTCTCACTTTCAAGTTCATTTCAAAGAAGACTCTCCCTCCCAAGACACAGATTTATCCCAAGTCACAGCTGCTGCCTAAACAGTGTTGGCAGCAGTAGCAGCTTGATAGCCATTTTAACTTTATAAAGTTCATTCGCTTTGGTGGAAGAGACACCTGACTATCGAGTTCACTCAAAGCCTCGGGAGAAGAGCAAGGTTCATCTAGGTGCGAGCATTATGCTCACAGACCCTAAAAGTTGTGAAGGGCTCAGCAGGCACCCGCTATACCCTTCTGCATTTGTTCAGGTACGTTGATCAGGAAGGAGAACACCTGCGCCCGTATTGAAACTAAATTAAATGGCAGGCACTGAGACGTGATTAGAACATGCTGTCTGCCACACTTTACAAGGCAACTGCCAAGACTTTATGTCGGGGTGGAGCAGGGAGGGCAACGACGGGCTTAGTATTTTCCATGGTCACATAAGGCAAATCCGTCAACAGAGATTCAAGGTGCAAAAAGGGAAATAATAGATCACATGCGCGATCTTATGAGGACACTTTTGAAGCAGGGCTTTGCTGTATACATCCTGGGGTGACTTCAGACTTGTAGCAATCCTCTTGCCTCAGCCCCCCAAAGTTCAGTATTACAGGCATTCATAATTGTGCTTGACTTCCCGATAAGAAATATTAAATGTCTAGATGTGAAATGGAGTTGCAATTAAATTTTTAAGCTTTCCCTTACTTGTTGAGAATCATTGAGTGCCAAAAGTAAGAAAGCATTAAAAAAATTAAAAAGGACAAAAAGAGGGGCTTATAGAAAGAACTCTAGAGTTAACCTGAAGGGTACCTAATGGCAGAGGTTAGACCATCTGAACAAAAATATGATGTGAAGATAACATAGGCTCAAAACTCAGGCAACAAAGAAATACTCACGAGTTGATGCTGCTATCAGTACGTGATTGAATAAATAAGAGAAGGAGCATGTTTGCTACAGGAGATTTCATTTAGAATCTGTAGGAGGCATGGGGGCACGAGGAGCATCGTCAGCAGGTCACACTAGCACTTGCTACAAGGCACCAATGGATGCTGAAGTCGGTGCTCATTCATCAGCCTAAGTTGTCTTGTTCCACTGTCCCCTCCATTCTAAGGGGAAGCTTGGTGACAGTACAGCTGACACGATCATCACTTAACACCTTACCCCGTGATCACAGGCTTAACGCCCTCAATCATGCAAGATTGCCACGTATCCTGGATGAGATGCTTGGGGGTGAGAGACATCACCTCTGTAGACACTTTCCAAATGCATATGACTTCAATCAATCACTCAACTACACAGGACAAATCCAAACCTGAAGACATGCTATAAAATGACTTAGTGAGTTAGGATTTCGAGCTTGCCAAGGTCATGGAGGACAAGGAGAGATTGAGATCTGTAACTGAGTGGAGGGGAACAGGAGATCTCATGTGCAAGATGCAATCTGAGGTAGAACATAAAATGGACATCATAATGAAAATTGGAAATATGGATAAAACCTGTTTTTAGTTACTAGTACTGTACCAATATCAATTTCTTAGTTTTAATCATTGTGCTATATTTACAAAAAATGTCTACACTAAGGTGGATGGTGTGAGTTTTACAACAATGCCTGGTGCTGCTTTCATTATTCCTCTTATGTTATTTCAAAATAAATAGAATAATACGTCTGCTACATCACTAGTCAGGGTTAAACATCCAGAGGCAGTGGTACGGAGATGCTGACTTTGTGTACATGACTGAACTCTGTGACACAGAGCTTCTCTTCTGAAGCTCCCGAGATAGCCCATGATGGATGATTCAATCAGGGTTATCTGATTTTATTCAAACACCATTGAGCACCTGCTGCGTGGTGGGATATTGTATTAAAGCAACGGGGGCAAAAAGAAAAGAAAGACTGTATCTAACACTGTGTTCTGTAACAAAATACCAGAGCCTGGGTAAGTTAGAAAGAATCCACACCATTCTACAGGCTTGGAAGTTTAAAAGCGCAGTGAAAACAGCTCACAGCAAAAAAAATTTAAAGGGTACAGAGACAAAAAGAACCAAACAAAAGGAGTGCTCCTTGCTTCACGACAACACACTTCTGTGGTAATTAACGTATTCCTGAAAAAATAAGGACTTGCTTCCAGAAGACAGGCATTAATGCCCCTTAACATCCTAATGGCCTCTTGAATCCATGTCTTCTCAATAACATTACACTGAAAATCAAATTTCAAAATGAGTTTTGTTGAGGGAAAGGCATGGCGACGAGCCTCGTGCTGAAACAAACCCTAGTAGAGCTAAGCTGAGTCACGTTGGAGCAGAGAAAATTGGACAGCAAAGAAGGCTGGGGTGACAGCAGGAAGGGATTCACGGTACACGAAAATCCCTAGGGTCCCTGAACTACACAGTAATGTGGACAGACCTGTAAGAGAGAGGGTGCAGTGTTTGAATGGGAGCACACAAGGCCCAGGTGACTGGCAAGGGTGTGTGCAGGGTTGGACTCTGAATTGCACCTGTAGGCGGTGAGCTGTGTACAAAACAACACCGGTATATTCATAGCGCAAAAGCACTGAGTGGGTTTAGGAGAAACAACAGATGAGTTTATGGTGGGAAGACAAAAGGGACATTTTGCTATTATTAATCCATTAGTAATACCAATATTAATATTTAAAAGCAGTTATGACAATTTTCACATCACCAAGCTATTACTCAGGCATTACTAGTAGGGACAGGAGGAAGCAGGACAGAATCAGAAGCACACCAGAGGGAAAGCAGCTTCAGGATTTCATGTGCCATTTATTTTCTTTCTTTGTTAATCAGCAGCTTAAAATTTGAATAGACACGCCGGGCGGTGGTGGCGCACGCCTTTAATCCCAGCACTTGGGTGGCAGAGGCAGGCAGATCTCTGTGAGTTCGAGACCAGCCTGGTCTACAAGAGCTAGTTCCAGCGCAGGCTCCAAAGCTACAGAGAAACCTGTCTCGAAAAAAACCAAAAAAAAAAATTTTTTTTTGAATAGACACATATAGCTCTACTTACTTATAGAACTCAGCACACACATACACACACACACACACACACACACACACACACACACTATGTAATGGTTTGATCAGGGTAATTACCCTTTCTATGTCTTTGAACATTTATTTATCATTTCTTCGTATTGAAAATCTACAATTACCACTTTGTTGAGAAATATAAAAGCCGTTGTAACCTGCAGTCACACCCTGTACCTTAGAACATTAGAACAGACGCCCCTTGTATGCTCCTAATTGTATTTGAGTCTCATCATCTGGCTCTCTCTAGCTCCCTTCCCTCTGATGTCAGGTCCTTTGCACAGCCTTGATTGTGTTAACTTCTGACTCTGCAGAATGGGTGTGCTTGACTCTACTAGGTTTCTAGGCAGGGTATTGGAGGACTAGATTAAGAAATAGGTTTGACAGAGGAAAGTGATTGATGAACTTGGTCAGTACAGAGCAGGGAAGTCCTTAATATTTCCTGCTTCACTGAAAAGTCTGCCAGATGCTCTAGGCCTGTAGGCTGAAGATGGACGCCCCAACATGGTAGAGAAACTTTGGGGCAGATATCTCTGTTGTGAGGTAATATTAACTTCTTCTGGGGTCTTTGATGAAATTAAAGACTAAACAATTAGAGTTATAGTTTTCCTTAGTTATGATATAAACTAAATTTGGTATAAAACTTTGGAGTCACTAAGATGAGATGGGTGGTGGAGTATTTTCTCTGAATTTGCAAAATACAAATAGATTGAATACTGTAAATGTAATTCTTACTTGATTACTGTTTTGTTATGTTAAGTTTACTGTGTTAAAGTTAAAACCTTTCATTTTTATTTAGACAAAAAGGGGGAAATGTTGCAGAATATTATTTTAAGATGTGTTACATTTGTTTATGCTGTGGAATATTCGTTTCGACGATAAAAAAGAACTTGAACAAATAAAAAAGAAATGTTTTTGAATGGAGACTTGAAAGAGTGCCAGATAAGCTAATAAGATGGGGTACATATCCAGTCTAAGTTATCCATGTGATACTCAATGTGTACTTTGAATAACCAATAAAATATTCACCTGCAGCACAGAAGAGACTGGGATGAGGTCGAAATTAAGCTTAGGAGCATGGAAAATGTCTCTGAGAGGCAGCATGGGAAAAATAACTCAACTGAAGATGGGTTCCTCAGAAACAATACCAGTTCAGAATCAGTCTGGGAGAAAGGGATCAAGAAATAGACAAGCCTTTCAAAAATCAGTTGAAGGACGCTCACTGGGATGAGGACATAATTTCAATCGAGTGGGAGGGTGTGCCACTCAGTGGATCGAGGCTCCAGAACTGGCAGAATAGCTCTGTAATCCTAGCTGTCCAGAAGACTGAGGCAGGAGGATTGCAAGTCCGAGGCTGTCCTGAGTTACATCATGAGTTCAAATCCAGCTTGGGCAGCTTGCTGAGTCCCTGTCTCTAAATTAAACCTCAAATCCTGCCCTTGGAGACATATTTTTCTAGCAAGGCCACAACTCCTAAAAGTACACAAACAAGGCCACCCCCCAGGGGCCAAGATTCCAAATGCCCAGGAATCTGGAGGACGCCTCATTTAAACAGCCACAGAAGAGTCGAGGGGAGGGGGAACTCACTTATGAGTTATAAAGACTAGAAAAAAAGTTAACTTTTTACCTTAGTTCCCAAAGAAAGAAAATGCCCACTCATTTCCCCACTCCCTCCCTTCCTACCTCCAAAGGTAGCTCCCTGTAGCCACAGCCACCAGGAGGGGCTTGTTTGTCATAAAGCTGATCAGGGGAGCCAGTGACCAGTGTGTGTGTGTGTGTGTGTGTGTGTGTGTGTGTGTGTGTGTGTGTGTGTGTGTGTGTGTGTGTGTG
>JAQHUG010000230.1:1097656-1111338 GCA_028555095.1 Dicrostonyx torquatus | reverse complement strand
CACCACTATGGCCAGCTGACAATTATTTTATTTTTTATCGATATATATTTTTATTGGCATTACTTTTCCCAGCCCTTTTTTACTCTAGCCTCACCCATGTAACCTATTTTCATGTTGATAGCATCTTTTCTCTGACGATTATTGTGACATACATATATGTGTATGCATTTGCAGAAATATATGAACGTAACCTGCTGAGTCTGTTTTTGACTAACTATACTTTGTATCAATACTGTGTATCAATATTGTGTATCAATACTGTCTTGCTGCGTGAGATTAAGCTCTCTTGCTTTCAGCCAATGGCTTCTAAGATACCAGCCCACTGGGGCGTGGTTTTTATTTTAAAAAAAGCCGCAGCAGCTCTCCGTGCTCGCTTGCTTCTGCCTCCCAAGTGCTGGGATTAAAGGCGTGCGCCACTACCACCTGGCTTCTATAATTATCTGTACTTTGTCTCTTTAAAGACTTTACCTTTTTTTGTTTGTTTTTCAAGACAGGGTTTTTTTGTGGCTTTGGAACCTGCGCTGGAACTAGCTCTAGTAGACCAGGCTGGTCTCGAACTCGTGATCCTCCTGAGAACTTTATGGGATAACTCAGCAATGGGATGCGACATCTAAGACAACTCCCATCATCTGGATATTCCAAAAGCACAGCTTTCTGTTCTGATTGGTCCTAATCCTTGCACAGTTCATCAACTGGGCCCTAAGCAAGCAAGTATATGAGTGTATGGGTGGGTGGCGGAGGGGATTCTCATATAAACCAAGATATTTCTTAAGGCCAAAATAACGCAAGCATGCTCTTAGAATCTTAGGTTGGGATTATTAGAGGCCAGTAGAAAGAACCCAGCCCGGTGGCTCCCACTGCAGCTTGCACAGAACAGCCTGAGAGCCTGAGAGCCTGTGAGCACTGCTCACCCCTCCCCCGCCACCATCTATATTCCAGTGGGTAAGGGAAGGGCTGGGGATGCATTTCTAACAACCCCAGGTTATGTGTGCTCTATGGAGGACCTTCTGAGAAACGTGGATTTGATCTTGTCTCGTAAATGGAGACCTTCAATAGTGGGATATGACCTACTCAAAGTAGCATAGCCAAATATGAGGCCAGGGTCTCACGGCATTCTGATTAGCATGGTCCTCTAAAGAGGGCCAGTTGAGACAGATGACAGCAACAGACATTAAAATGTGTCTCAACCAGAGACATCTAAACTTGTTGATAATGCCAACGTCACATGGTTCCACCGAGAACATGTAGAGGAAGATCCTTACCCTATCAAAGAGACCCTGAGAAGCCAACCTCTCTCTTTCTCTCTCTCTCTCTCTCTTCCTGACCTCTTTATAAAGATGAATTATTTGTGGAAATTTTATTGCCATGGCTAAAGTGTTCTTTCAAAAACGAAAGCATTTATGCCATCATTCTGATAATGCAATAAAAACTTTTTCATAGGTCACTTGCATACAGCTTCAATAATTACTTAATTTTTCCATAAGCCCTTTGAATACATTTTTAAACGACCTTTAAGGAATACATTTCCCAGCATTTTGAAGTCTCTTTTCCAAGACCTGGATACAATTAAATAAGACCATAGAATGTTCTACAAGATTTGGCTTCGACCAAATTCTTTCACATCCATGCCGACATCCCCAGGACAGGTTGCTAGGGCGTCCAGCTTCAGTCTGCTCTGTCTCTTCCCATCCTGGGATGGCATCAGGTCTGTCCAGTCCGTTTTCGTTTTGTACCCTGGTGTTCACTGACCTGTCTCATGACATCAGTACGTTCAGACTCAGAACATCACACTCTTGCCCTGTATGAGGACTTGGGCTCAGTCCCTCCCTCAGTGGTGGCCTGTAGTGGCCTGATTAGTCCTGTGCGGCTCCGTGTCCACTGTGCTAAGCCATTGTCAAGGTTTGGAAAGCCTTCCCAGAAGCTTTGTTTCCACTCTCATGGTGTTTGCTTTCTGTGGTTTATTCTGTCATTTGTTTAATATTGCATTCCATATTCAAAGTGAATATATCGTATACATTTATATGCTATGTAAATAAAATATATTGTATTTATTTATACACAATATAAAAATCCATTTTTGTTATATTTTGTTTCAGTAATAACTAAAGTTGGTTCTCTACATGTATCCAGAGTTTGGGGAAGTCATGCAAACCCTACAGGCTCACCTTGTTCTAAAGGAAGGACAGAGGACTGATAGGAGATGCCCCAGAGTCCAGGAGAGGTGACCCTGGTCTCTCCCCAGCCCCCTCCTCAGGCTGAGTGGGACTGCACTCTCTGGCTTGGATCTCTGGCACCCGAGGCCAGAGAAGCCACGTGCCCCTGTCAGTACCATACAACCCTGGGCTCACACTTTCACTGAGTCCCCCCAACAGTGCCATGGGAGTTCAGGAGCTCCTGGGCATCCCAGCTGGGTTCAGAACTAGGCCCCATCGTGAGCAGATCAGTGGGTCTGAGGGTGAAGGCCTAGAATCTCGTGGATCAAGCTCCCTTCCTGAAGCTCCCAAGACAAAATAGTCATCTAGGAAACTAAGGTCCTTTTCAATTTTCCAGCTACATTCTGACATGAAGCTGGATTTTCTTATTATACATAAACCAATGTATTATCGGGCTTGGCAGGTAAGAGGGCTTATTTCACAGGCATGAAGACCTGAGTTCAGATCCTAGGGCCCCTGCAAACAGCCGTCATGTCAGCATTGTGCCTGCAATCCCAGAGCTGTGGGGAAAGGGGGGAGCAACAATGAGAGGAACATTAAGGCTTGTAGCCAACAGCAACTCCAGGCTCAGGAAGAGACCTTGTCTCGAAGGACTAAAGTGGAAAGTGACAGAACAGGACACTGTGTCTTCCTGCAGACCCCATGTGAAGTCACAGGTGCATGCACCAGCACACATGTGCATCACACATACACACACACACACACACACATCATAACATATTAAATGTCCAATTGCCATACAGTTGTCTTGTGTTGAGACAGATGAAAAGATGGCTAAGCAGTTAAGAGCACATGCTACTCTTACCCAGGTTCACTTTCCAGCATCCAAACAGATGGCTCACAACCACCCATAACCTTCGTTCCAAGGCATCAGACACCCTCCTCTGGTCTCTCTGGGCACCTGAGGGCATGGGGGTCACATACACTCTCTAGTTCAAAGCACTTAGTGTCATCCGTGAGAACATCTAAACCAACAACAAGTCACAACCATAATGCCACATCACCTAGGGACATCAGTCTTGAAACCATCTCAATTTGTGCTCTCTGGTGTTCACTCAAAAGCAAAATCACCTAGTGACAGATTTCTCAGAAGGCATCTCCTCGTTAAATGATTGTATTTACACTCCATTCTCGGAACTCACTGCCTGTCTAAGTTACCTTCCTATTGCTGTGAAGAGACACCATGACCAAGGAAACTTACAAATAAAAGCATTTAATTGAGGAGCTCATGGCTCCAGAGGGTTAGAGTCCATAATCCTCATGGTGGGGAACACAATAGCAGGCAGAAGGCAGGGAATGGGAGCAGCTGCTGAGAGTTTACATCTGACCCACAAGCCCTTGACAGAGAGGGAGGGGGGGGGGAGAGAGAAAGAGAGAATACAAATTGGGAATTGAGGGGCTTTTGAAACCTCAAAACCCACCCCCAATGACACACGTCCTCCTAATCCACACCTCCTAATCCTTCCCAAACAGTTCCACCAACTGAAGACCAAGACCCCAAATACACGAGCCTCTGGGAGCCATTCTAGTCCAATCCTCCACACTGAGTGAGCCATACAAGCAGTGGAAATTGCCCTCCGTGAGAGGAAAATGGAAGGAATAGAATCTGTTTTCAAAATTAAAGAAGTTACCATGTCGACTGCAGGATAATACCACTTGGTTACTAAGCAAACAAATCTGAATCATGAAGCTGGATATAACATAGACACTTTCCAAATACAATATGGCAATGTTATTAAAATTTTAATTAAACTGTCCATCAAAACACAGTCCCCAGTTTACAACAACAACAAAACAAATCAGAAGGAACTGCAAGTCAACTATTGAACCATTTCAGAACTGCTTAATTTTAAGATACTTTTTGTGTTTTATCACCAGAGATATTGCATCTAAACCCATTCTGCACAGGCAAAGGCAACAATTACAGCCTAAAATCGAAATCCAACAAATAAGTGATGACATCATTGCCTTTAAAAAATTGTATGAAATAAGAATTTGTGGAGAAACAGGAGACTGATTAAAAACTTTTCTGTGGGCCAGTGAGATGGCTCAGTGGATGGGGGCGCTCGCCACTAAGCTTGGGATCACATGATGGAGAGAATTGACTCCTTGATCACCCACCCCACACACAGTAACATAATAAGCATCTGCAATAATGCTTTTAAAAAAATTTCTCTATCGCAACTACCTCCCGAATTCCCAGAACCATAAAAGCACTCATGAAGTAGCATCCATCGTCTTTTGTTTTACAATTTTGTAAAGAGCAATTTCTGCTAATTTTTGTCCCTTTGAAAATTCACATTATTTTCTTAATGTGAAATCTACACTAGGTGGCGCTCATAGCACAAGCTTTGGATTGATTAAAACTAAAAGAAAAAGCAAAAAAAGGATATGCATTTAGCATATCCTTAAACTCTACAATTCTATTGAAATGAAGGAAGGAAAGAAAGGAGAAAGGAAGGAACGAGGGAGGGAGGGAGGGAGGGAGAAAGATATAATCTTTCGAATCACTGCGGGGGGGGGCCGATTAGAATGAACATTCCTACCACGTTTACTATGGAGAGATGCTCTAGGTTCCCATGCAAAGATTGTGCGAAGCCTTTGAGAATGTCCAAACAACACCTTAACCAGGTTGACTCTCCTGCATATAAAACAACTTAAGTTCAAAAAATCCATGACCTTCCCATTGGAAATACAACGCTGGGGGAAAAAAAACCCAAAACAAACAAACAAACAACAGCAAAAGTTCTTAAACTTCACTCAAACCTCTCTACTTTCGTAGTAGGAATCCCTCACTCAGACCTGCTGACGGTCTATGGGGAAGGAGCAGCTGCTGATGTCACAAGGTACGGGTTCCATTATAGGCTAGTGAGGATGATATTTAAAAATTGGCTTTAACGACACTGCTGAGCCTGCAGCAGGCTCCAGCTAGAGATAAAATGCACAAAACCCCCACACAACTCAAGGACCACCGTCTCTTCAGGATAGGCTCTCCAAGGCTGCCAAGCCGGGTCCCTGAGATATCTCGGACTATGTTCCTACCCCACTGGCCTGCTGGGATTGCAAAGTTCAGAGGAGCAATGTCAATTTGGTTCAGTTCCTGGTGCTTCTGCTGACAACCGCTGGACCTGACCATTTACCAGGCCATAAAATGTGGTGGAGTCATTTTCTTCCGCCTCACTTCAATTTTTACAAAATCTTGGGCCAGGCAAGATGTTCTGATGACACTGAACCGTGTGGCATGGTAACCTTTGAACAGGTGTGAGTCATTGACCTCACGTGAGTCTTCCCAGAAGTCCAACAAACAGGTTGGATCAGGACAGATAAGCACAAGGCAGTGAGAGGGAGCTAGCCCAGAATCCCCGCTCTGTGTCACCAGACATTTACTCCTGTTGCAGGCAACAACCGCCGTGTTTGTCTCTCATTTGCAGATACAGCCTGATTTCTTTTCCTTTGTAAGCCTGTTGCTGGGTCTAAGAACCCAAGTATTAACCCCTGCTTCCATAAATGAGTTATAAAAGCACACGGACCGGAAGAAAGAAGAACGACGATTTGGAATGACTCATCTTTGATAACAGAGATAATTCTTTTTCTTTCTATACGTGGGGGCAAGGGGACCAGTGTACAAACTCGTGCTCAGGTACAGAGGCCAGAGAGGGACATCCAGTTCCTGATCTCTCATTTTCTACCTTTTCTTCTTGAAATAAAGCTGTTCCCTAAACTTGGAGCTTGCTATCTTCACCTAGGCTGCCTGACTACCAAGCTCCGACTGTCCTCCTGCTGTCTCAGCCCCACACCTCAGTGCTTAAGGCAGAGGCAACAGCAGCCAAGGCAGCTTTCAAAGTGAGTCCTGGAGATGGTGGCACATGCCTTTAATACCAGGTCTCTGAAGGAGGAGAGGCAGGTGGATCACTGTGAGTTCAAGGCCAGCCTGGTCGACAGAGTGAGTTTCAGGACACCCAAGGCTACACAGAGAAACCTTATCTCAAAAAATCAAGAAGGAAGGAAGGAAGGAAGGAAGAAAGAGAGAAAGAAAGAAAGAGGTCCTATGGAGATAAATCCATGGCTCACATTTCTCTTGCCCACTGACCTATCTTTCCAGCCACAAAGGTGATTTAAAATAAATAAATAGTAAAATATCTCCCATGAAGGACCTGCATCTTTGGACCTTCAAACAACTTCTTAGCTAAAATACAGATGAAATGGATTGGATAAATTATTTTAAATGGTACTTTTGGATAGTTTTAAAACTGAAAGAGGTTTTCCTGTAAAGCTGGCCATCTTTAAGAGGTGGATATCGTCACACCCATTCTCAGATGGATGTCAAGGCGATTTGAACCAGTGATGCAATGGAATTTTCCCATGAGGTTTCCAAATGCGGGGAAGCTAGCAGCATGTCCTGTGGTATAGAAAGCCCACACTTGCACAGTGTCCTCTTACCACCGATCCTTTATACATCTCCGGCCAGTACTGAAGCTGGTGTCAATACCAGGACAGCAGGTCCTTACACAGAAAGTTACCGCTGGTCCTGGTACCATACACGGAAGGTGAAGCCGAGTCAGCAGAGATGCAAACATGTATGTACAGTCCTCTGCCTTCTGTCTTCATCTCTTGAGCGAGGGATGTGGGAGGAATGATCAAGTGATGAGCAATTTTTAAATCTAGGCTTTTAGGAATGATAGGAACATGGCTGATAAAGAAAGCCGCACACAGACTAAAACAGATTTTCAAGTCCCGTGCCTAGTAAGCCCGTTCTCTATCTGGGGGTGGTGGGAAGAAGAACTTGATGAAGCAATTGTTTCTCATTTTGCTGATGTTCACTATCGGTCCTGAGTACAATTACTTTCTAAGCAGAGTAATGTTTAACTACTTCCTTATCATCTGCACTGCCTCATGAGCACAATTTAGGACTTTGCTTTTGTAATCCAGCAGGCTGGGGTTTTTCTTTCCTTTCTCCTAAACCTTTGAGAGAGACACATAGTATCTTATCCATCAATGGCATTGTTAACTGAGCAATAATTAAAGACACAGGCAGAGAAAACAAAGGAACCATGTACCCAGTGAAGTCCCTGGAGAGGCCTTGGGAAAGTGAACAAGGCCCTGTCTTCCAGAACATGGCAGAAAGGATTTGAAGCCCTTCCATTCTGTGCAGCTCTGAGTCACAGAAGGCCAGGGACACAGGGTGAGTGGGGACAGTGGACAACAGTACAAGGTTAGACCTGTGCGCAGAGCCTGAAGACCCCAGCCTGGGACTGAAAGGTGTTTTCAGACCTAGGAATCCTGTTCATTTACAGGAGTCAATCGTTAGTCTGGACCTGCCCTGTGCCTCTCCTTACATCACATGGATGAGAGCCGGACCAGGAGCTGTGAATGTCAAATAAGAACATCTGTGGGGAGGGGAGAACACTAACATTTCCCGGAGAAGCCAAACTCAAAAGTCTAGAGGCTCGAGGCTTAGCTCAGGTAACATCTCATTCCCAAGGTGCCCAAGCACACATACAAACACATACATACAGCACGCAGGCAGGCACACGCTCATAGCCATGAACATATGTGCATGCATTTAGAGCACTCCAGATGACCCCCACCCACGCCCATCTTTGCCAGTGTTGGTGGATTATTCTCTGGTTTGCCCTGCGTATAGTAATATTAGAATTACCCTTTAATTTTTCTTACACTATGGTCATGTGTTCAGTAACGTCCCTGTCAAGCCATTGTTTAAGATCCACTCAACTCCCTGGTATTTGACTTTTTAAAAACGAATTTATGTACTTTAAGTAACCAGTAGATAATCAATAGATGTTTATAGAATAAGTAAAAGGTTTATCCATCTATTTATTTATTTTGTGGGGTAGTGGGGTGTATGTGTGTATTGCTGGTACTGAACACAAGGCCTTTCATGTTAGGCAAATGTTTTATCAATGAGCTATATGTTCAGCTGAGAGGTTTTAATATTAGGAAAGTTAAAATGTACTAATTACTGCCTTTGGAGCTAGAATGCTTAATTAAACCTTCTCTCTCTCTCACTCGCTCTCACTTTGTGTGTGTGTGTGCATTTCTGTGCACATGCATTTGTATATGTGAATATGCATAGTATATATGTATGTCTGTGTGTGTGTGAATATGTATGTAATTGCACATGTGTGTGTTGCTAAAGACAGATGCAAGGGCTTACACATGCAAAGCATGCTCTCTGCCACTGAGCTATAGCCCTAGTTCTTAATTAAACCCCAAGGGGACTCTGAGAATCGTATCTTCTTAGTCAAAGAAAAATCCGCTTTATTAAAATCCTCATCTATTAAAGTTGAAATCATCTAATTGTTTTATTTCTTCTTACTCCTCCATGCCCCAAATCCATAAGCATTTTTCCTCTTTGGTTATGTGTAAGTGCAGAGAACTATGCTATCCTTCCCTGGTCCCTTACAGAAGAGCAGGGTTCGGAATTCTTCAGCTGCTGGAAGTGCTCCTAGCAAGGGGCTCTCAGCTACCAAGCTCCCTTAGATATGGCCCCTTCTGAAGACAGACAGCTCTAGATCATGGCTCCTCCAGGGGCAGCCACCCTCTGAAACCACCAGTTAATATAGCCATAGAAATACCCAGGGCTTCCTTGATTGGAAGGGATTGAGACTCAACCCCATCAGACCGACTGAGGTCGAATGAAATGAAGCCTGGCTCTCCCTCTGCTCATGCCTGCTTTATTCTTTGATGTTTCCAGTGACACTGGCTAATAGGCATCCTTGTCCTCAATGTCCACTTCAAGGCCTACTTCTCAAGAGACAGAAGTGACAGCCTGCCAAGTGGCAGGTGATAGGCACAGAAGTCACTGACTGTGCAGCCTCCATTCTGAATTTCAGAAGCCAGCATGGGGCGAGGAAGGAAAATCCCTCCTTTCCAAGCAATACACGAAGCTGGGTGAGAAAGACATGGACCAGGTGCAATAAGCGTCTGGGGAGGTGGATCTGGGAAGAGCTAAGGGAGGAAGGGTGAATGTGCCCAAAGTTCTCAAAGTCCTAACCCAGGAGGGGTGGGGAGAGGACGGTTTCCAGACCCCTGGCAGGAGCCGGCTGAAACAAACAGCAGTGGCTATAGGATCAAGACAGCTAGAAGAAGGAAGACATGGAAATATGTGAAGGAAGACATAGAGATGTGTGAGGCTCCCTGGGATGGTCAAAGCCAGACAGATGAACCGGGAGCTAGGAGAGACGGGAAAGGAAGGGACAATGACCCAATGACAGATGAACCCGGTAGGCAGACTGGGATTAGAGAACATGGTGGGGGTGGGGGGTTGTCGGAAAGAGCCTGAAACTCTTCTCACACCCAGATACAGGAACAATGACTTTCCCATAGGGGATAAACCGCTGAACTTTCTGCCTTCCAGCCACCACCAAAATTATCTGGGAAAAACAAAGCATTTTATATAAAAACATGGACATAAGGACGGCTTCTATTACTTCTCAGTGCAGATGATCTTTGTCCTCAAAAAGTCTTGTTTGATCCTCTCCTCTTATTCCAGATGTCTGCTGAACGGTTAACATGAAAAGGCAAGCAAACGGGCACTATAGATAGACACACTATTACGGAAATAAAGGAAATGTACAGATCTATCTTTTCATCACAATGCTTCTTTTCTTATTTTCCAGTTTTACTTGTGCCTTCTCTCCTACACCCATTTGGAGATGACAAATTAGATGCGTGACATAAATGTTCACATTTTCTTCACCCAGTTCAGTCTATCTACAGACTGTCATGAATAAAACCGCATAGCTAATAAACATTAAACCATGACACACAAGCATTAAAGAAACTCTTAATGACCTGAATAATTTGGTGTAGGAGGGTCCTTCTGTATTTCTGTTGTTTTCATTGGTTAAATAAAGAGACTGCCTTGGCCTGTAGGATAGGGCAGCCCTTAGGTGGGTGAAGTAGACAGAACAGAAGGCTGGGGAGAAGGGAAGTTGCCAGATGCCATGTTTCTCCAGCCCAAGATGGACTTTGATTAGAATCTTCACGGTAAGCCACAACCACGTGGTGATTCACAGATTTCTAGATATGAGTTAGACTAATATATATAAGAGGTTAAAACTAATGGGCCAGGCAGTATTTAAATGAATACAGTTTGTGTGTAATTATTCCAGGTATAAGCTAGCTAGGGCCAAAAGCAGGCCCGTGGCCAGAAGCCGGGCGCCGGAAAACGGCCCCGCTCCTCGGCAGGGATATAGCCGTCCTTCTTACTACAATAATTGACTCTGTACCATGAACTTAGGCAACAGGGCAGATATCAATTCTGATGACAGGACACAACCTCTGGAGCCTTGATGGTCCTGGTCTCTCTCTCTCTCTCTCCCTCCCTCTCTTTTGTGTGTCTTTCTTTTCCTCCCTCACCACTCAGAAATACAAGGCTAAAAGTCAATGTTGGTGATGTTTCTTTGGTAGTAACTTTGAGCTTGTGAGGCAGTTGGTAAACCGCTTGCCACTGAGGCATGAAGACTTCAGTTAACCCCTAGAGCCCATGTAAAAAGTCAGACAGGGAGCTGGAGAAATGGCTCAGCAGTTAAGTGCCCAGCCTACGCTTCTAGAGGACCCCAATTCAAGTCCCAGCTCCCATCTGATGGCCTACAATCATTTGTTAACTCCAATTTAGGGAATAAGATGCCCTCTTCTAGCCTCGGAGAGTTCTAGGCATACATGTGATACATATAGATATACATTCAGACAAAACACCCAAGCACATACAAATGATAAATTAAAATGATGATGATGACGATGATGATGATAGGGCCTGACAGTTACAAGGTGCTTGCCACCCGAGCATGAGGACCTTGGCTGAATTCCCAGAACCCCGTAAAAAGGCAGCCAGGACGGTGCCCGCTTGTAATACCGTGCTAGGAAGGCAGAGAAAAGGGTCCCTGGGATTTAATGGCCAGCAGCACGAGTGCTGGGCTGCTTGAGATGGGAAAGCATTATGGTCTGGACTTGACGCTATGGCGTCGGAAGATATGCTAAAGTGAAATGAAGACGGTAGGGAGCTAGGAAAGGCGCTGACCCTTGCAAGCCTGGAGGAGGAGGGCACAGGCAGTGCTGAAGCCCAACCAGGTCCTCCCTGCTGGGCTCAGCTCATTCTTGTACCCATTGATGGAGATTCTTGAAAGGAACATGAGGGGCAATCAACCAAGATAACGTTCCACTTGTCCTGTCTCTGATTTTGAGAAGAGCCTTATTATCTTGCCTAATAAAGCAGAAAATGAGCCATTAGTGGAGTGCTCGTGATTAGATTGGGAAGCTTTGACACTCGATAACAAGAGTCAAAAACCCAAATGGAATTTGTTGGTGCAAGATTTTATTAGAACCTGGAAAAAGATTAGATTCTCTTTGCGCTTTGCTCCTAACCTGTGTGTGGCTGCATCAAAGTATGAGCCACACATCAGACGGGAAGATGTTTCTCTAGAGACAGAAGCACTGCAGGCCATGTCACCTCCTCACATGCTTTATAAACCGCTCCTGTTATCCAGGCTCCACCACTGAGGCATGACTACTTTTGTTTCACGGAAGAACTTTCAGCTGAAGTCAGAATGAATGAGCATGGCCCGTGTCCCCTAGGGTGCACCTGGAGTCTGCCTTAGTGCAGAGGGCCGGCCACAATGCACGTGAGGCCAGTTACAGAAAGTGTGTAAGGCAACATTAAACACCACTTAACACAAAAACCTACCGCCCCGATTAAAGCCACGCTCTTCAATTTGCTTCTCCGCGGCCTTCAGCAAGCGGATCTCTGCAACTCAATTTGTGCTGCTGTAAAGTAAGATGGTGACAGTTCCAGTAACCAGGCTGAATGGACTTAAGACTCATAGCAAATGTAGAACCTGGGTCCTAGGAGCCAGTAGCAAAGTGACCATGAGTGACAAGTCCATCTGCTGTTTCTAAAAGAGCAGAACCCCTCACTGCCCAAGTGGGTGCACACCTTTCTCTACACATGGTGGAAGAGAAAGCAAGAAACCCAGACAACCTCAAAATCCAAAGATTCCCCAACAGAGTCACAGAAAGAGTGGGCAATGAGGAATCATGCACACTGTAACAAAGGCCTCGGAGAGAAAACAGCATTGCTCGCTCCTTGCAGTTTTAGCATCTGAGATCCTGAGGATTCCCTGAGCATTATGCAATATCCCCGGAAAGCACTCAAGGTCCTGGACAGATGGAGAATTCACAGACACGGCTCCTGAGCATCAGTTCCAAGGAAGTAGGATCTGGCTACCAACTATTCCAGGAAGGGAATGGACCTCTGCCCTGCCGGTTATCACTGCCTATGGGGAAAACGGAGACAAAAAGACCTGAGGAAGGTACAGGGGGACCTCAAAAACAGTTTGGATGTCGAACTGAGTAACCATCACATAACACACAATGTAACATGCCAATAGTTGATTAGGCAGGCATTGAGTCAAATAGGGTCCTCACGGCTCAGCGGATTAAACCCCACGACATACACTCTTAAGTTTATGTGTGGGCAACTGAATCATCTAAGATAAAGATTCCCAAAGCACTCATGCCAGAAGAGGAAGTCTTCCAAGTGCCAGCTCCCATACTAACCTTCAGATAATTTCAGAAATTTCAGACCTAACAGATTGCCACCACAAACGCCTTTGCTCCTGGCTTAGGCTGGGACCTGGCAGTTGGAAGTGAATTGAGAGGGAGACGGAGAGCAGCGAAGGTCTCAGGACCAAGACAGCGAGCTTCCTATTGCAGTCAGTCTTAACCAGACTGATCTTGCAATTAGCTATTTTATATCCTTTAATTAAAACGGAGAAGATACGGGACCAGTCCCTCCTCCAGCATCATTCCAACCAAAGGCTCTCTCAGAATCCCGCCTCCACCATCCTTGGAAAATGTGTTTAAAATATATCTGTTTTTACCTATACACATGCGTATACACATACACACACATTATATACACGTATGTTTCCCATCTTCCTTCCTGGTCCTGCAGATGGTACAGCAGCAGGTAGAAGGACAAAGTCACACAAGAATGTCGCGGAGTTTAGATCCCATCTCTAGCATCGCCTACGAGAAAACGGAGACTGGCTGACACAGTCAGGGGCCCAGCACGCTTCACGTAAACACACCAGCAAGGTGCCGTTCCCGAAACGGCACAATCCATCACAAAGTCTTCACAGACAGAAATCATTTGAATTGATCTCTGCCATAAATGACAAATATATTTAAAAGAGATGAGGGATGTGACTTAGGGGCATGACTCAATAGATGCCTTCGAAATGAGCAGAACTGAACTCAGAAGACGATGGGACCTCTTCAAATGCTCTGTCGTGAGATGCTGTGAAGGACAGCATAAACCCAAAGAGAAAGAAGGGAGGAAAAATCCGCCAAAAATATCTGACCATCGCCTTTGTCCTATGTGAATGGTTGATTTTTTTTTTTTTTTTTTTTTTTTACTGGAGCTTGGGACTTCTTCGGGACTTCCCT
>JAQHUG010000230.1:1067624-1078409 GCA_028555095.1 Dicrostonyx torquatus | reverse complement strand
AGTCTGATGTGGTGCTAGTGGGAACTAGAGTCTGATGTGGTGCTAGTGGGAACTAGAGTCTGATGTGGTGCTAGTGGGAACTAGAGTCTGGATTTTTGTCTCCTTTTCAGGGCTGATGATGATGCGACATGATCTTCTTCTAAAAGGTGAGACACAGTCAGGAGCCACACTGCTCAAGCAGGGCTCTGAGTTGCTGAGCTGACGCCCTCAGGCTGGATGCATTAAAATCATTGCCAGCTTAGGATGGTTTTAACTTCCCGTGCCCATCAGGATATAACCTCATAGTAAACGCCTGAATGGTTACACATCCTCACTTTGTGTATGATGTTACCTTATTCGTAGTGCAAACTTAACAGAGTTCCTGACATTCAAACAGACAACTAACTTAGGTAGAAAGGAAATGTATTTTATTCTACGGGAGCAGTTGCTTTCATATCAGACACCCAGTGTATTAAAACCATCGCATCCCAATCTCATTATTTAGCTCTGCAGAATGTGATGGCAGTTTGTAGAGAGATGGGCGGGTTTACCCTTGTTGTTCGTTTGTTTAAAGGTGCCTGTGTGTCATGGGTTCAGGCTGTACTTGAGCCTGGACTCAATCTCATCAGTGTTTCCTGCGGTTGTTTTCTGAAGGGCTGTGGAGATGCTGAGCCTGCATCAAACCGGCAATCAGAATCCATGAGATCCCATAAAACGCATCCACAAATAAGATGTCATTTGGTTTTTGTGTTCTTTATGTGAAGTGGGAAATTCAGTTATTTCCATTTTCCAGCGAGGAAGCTGAGTCCAAGGGGCTCAGTGACCTTAAAGAGGACTTTCTGGTGTGAGCCACACGTGTGTAAACAAACGTCTGTGCAGAGTGGGCAGACGACATCATCCCATTTTGCTGCGGTGATGCACACTTCACAGATACCGCATGTCCAGTGCAGAAACATGGAGACGGCAGTTTCTCACTCAGAGCCGTGCCGTTGCTGAGGACAGGTTTCAGCACATAACTCTAACATCAGGTTACTAATTCTACACGGTTTAAAGCTTCAGTACTGGACCATGTCATCCCTCCCGTTATGCCTCATGAGCAATGAACTGTTGTCTTGAAGAGACACCATGTCTCTTCATGTGAAGGCACTTAGCTGGAGGCTGGCTTACAGTGGCAGAGGTTTAGCCCATTGTCATCATGGCAGGGAGCATGGTGGCGTGCAGATATGGCACTGGAAAAGTCGCTGAAAGCTACATCCTGATGCACAAATGGAAGTGGGAGAAAGAAGGGAGGGAGAGGGGAGGATGGAGAGACTGGGCCTGGCATGGGCTCCTGAAACCTCAGAGCCCCCCTCCAGTGACATACTTCCTCCAACAAGGTCACACTCCCTAATCCTTCTAAGCTTTGAGACAATTCCACTCCCTGGAGACCAAGCCTCCAAAGGTGTGAGCCGGTGGGGGTCATTCTCACTGTTAACAGACATTTAATGACTGTAGAATTATTCACTCAGAGTCCAAGGGCTGTGTGTTTACGACTGTGTACAAGCACTTTCGTTACTGGGATAGTGAAACCAGCAATCTTTCAATCTTTTTATAACAATTTCCCCCCTTGACTTGAGATGTTTAACATGCATGTGAGAAATGACTTCATACTTTCACTCTTGAAAAAAGGGCACGCAATCACAGGCAACCCTCACCTCCTAAACACTGCAGTAAGTGTTTCATCTAGACCCAGAGCACTTCAGCATGCACACATGGCAGCAAACACAACAGGGCGCTACTGTGTAAGTCACAGGAATCAGACGGCAAGTTTCCAAAGAAGGACTGGACAGGAGACAAACCAGAAGGCCCCAACCTAAGAGTCTTCCCCCACATTTCTGGGTGCGTCCCACACTTCATGGGCATAGTGCCCAGCATTTCCGCTTTTGCTTCAGCCCAATCCCCGTCATCTTGGCTGCCCATATCTTTTCTGCTGTTGAAAGCACTGTGGAGCTCACATGACTATGCTCTCATCTCTACAATGAAGAATGCTAATAATTTGACGGATCCTTCCAGCTTCTGAAGCTTAAATTATCCATGTAATTACACGAACGAGAGAGGCTAGCGTTTGAAGTTTCTAAATAACGGCCCATGCCTATCAGGCTTTACTCGTGGGTTGGCTCTTCATTTCGACTCAACATGGGTAGGGCACATCTTTCCCCCGTCTTGCCATCACCTCTTCTGAAAGATCTCTAGACAGTCACTTACCCCGTGGGAATGTGTGAGGAAGCCCTAGGGTGGGCGCCACTTGGTGGAAAATGAAGAACATAGACATGGTGTCTTAGCTCTCTGCCGCTGAAGTGCAGCAAGGAAGGAAGGCAGGTCAAGTGCCAGAGCAGAGAGCAGATGGGAACCTTCGCGAGGGCGGTGGTGATGAAGTTTGCTTTAGAAAACTGGTAAGATGCTCAGAACGGACAGGATGGGCACAGGAGAGGGTATGAAATCGACACAGAAATGAGGCATGCATTGGCAGTGGTGAGAGCTGTTATGGACCTCCAGTTGGAGCTATGGGGACTGTAATGGTTGTTCTGTCTCTTTAAGAAACAAGCCACGCCCACTCCCTCCCCCATCTGCTGAGGCAGGCTGATCTTCAGCTTCTGGCCTGAACTCTCTCTCTCTTTTTCCATCTTCCTCTCAGAGAGGCAGCTTCTGCCTCTCTCCACTTCTCTCCTTTCCCCGCTTCTGTCTCTCTTCTCTCTCCCTCTCTCTCCCCCTCCTCTCCCTTTTTTCCTTCTCCTCAATAACCCACCTAATAAATGTTCAACTTTACTCTGCATGGCGTGCCTATCCATGTCTCTGTCTCCTGCCCACCCGCCACGTGTCTCTCTGCCTGGGACCAGCCACCACTCAGGGAACCAGCAGCCATCTCTGCCTGGGACTGGCTGCTCTCAGGGCCTGCTGCCTGCCGCCACGTGACCCACTACCACCACTTGGGGACCTACAACATTTCTGCTGCCTACTGCCACCGGGGATCCTGCAGCATTTTTAATTTTAATTACAGGGACCGCTGCCACAGAAGAGTAAACACAGGCTGCTGAGGACAAGGCTAAAAAGTAGGAGGAGTTTTGGAATGGGGGTAATATGGCCGAAACAACATGCCAGTGAGTCAGTGTAATCGAGACTAGCATCACTGTGCGGGAGTGATATTAGCAGGAGTCACAGGCTGGCTACGGATCTGCCAGCATCGTGATAGGAAGGACTGGAGTGGCACAGGGCACTGATGTTTCTGTGATGCGTGTTACTGGGAACAGAGCACGGAAGGAAGCTGGAGATGATAAAGACTGGCTCTCTGTCTGGGTAGACTTGGGACCTGGAGACTCTGGACTGGAGTAGCAAGGATGAGATGTAGAACATCCAGGAGAAATGGTCACACGGAAGCTAGCAAAGCAAGCAAGGTTAGATTTCTAACAGGCTCCAAACGATTACATCTAGATCTGGCCATCATTCACCCGGCTGGAATTCTCTTCCCATTCTAGAAGCCAGTGACCTGTTTCTGGGGAGCTGACCTGAAGGTCAAGGCTGGAACTAGGTGTTGCATTGTGCATGTGTTACTGACTTCCCCAGAAGCCTCTTTCTACCCTCATCCCAGATGGGAATTCTGAGGTCTTAGGAACATAGAGTGAGTGCAAGGCAGAATTGAGGAGACCAAATTCTGGGTCACTTTGGTCTTTTTAATAAAGGCAGGTGCATTGACGTACCTCACTTTAGACATAAAGGAATCGTTTCTCCTCTCCCCCCCACCTCTGCCCCCATTGCAGAACTCACAGTGCGAAGGACTGGCACCCACCCCTTGCCCTGTGTTCTCCCCGACTGACATCCCCCGAGTGGTCCCCAGCCATACTCAGCAGCGTTTTCCTGGATCAGCACTGTTTTTCACCTAGTTAACCGTTTACTGCCTCGTGACACAGCATCCCAAGACAGCTTCCTCCAGCACAATGTCTCCAGTTCTGTCCCTTGCATTAGCTGTAGGCTGCGACACATTTAGCTTGTCAGAACACATTTTGGACATACATCGACCCATCAAAGCACTACATTCTCCTGAATAAATGCTCACGCGCTCTACAACCAGCATTAAGACAGAACAATGCTTTCCCTCCCCCGGGACATCAGTGTGGCCTACTGAGATGACAGCTCCATACTCTTCCTATTCACTGTCTAGATTTCCCCATCTTCATTGTGATGATTAGGCTCAATGCCTTTCAAAATCTGCAGTATCATTAGCCGGCAGCTTTCCTGAAGTCCTGTTTTCATCCAATCATTTGTCTAGGTTTAGATTGACAGACCACGGTTGTTCATACTCACTGGGCAAAAGTGTGATAGTTCAATGCATGCATAGGATAAGCCATTAGACAAGGCAGAGTAATTGACATATTCATCACTGCAAAGATTAATCACCGCTTTGTGTTGGGAGCACTCACAGTTCTAGTTTGGGACATGAGACCGCTCATTCTTAACTGTGGTCACCCTACTGTGTCACACAACTCTAGAAAGCAGGTCTCTAATAGAACTGCTTTTTTTTTTCCTGCACCTGTTGGCCAATCCTCCTCCTCCTTCCCTGCCCACTCCATTACTTTCTACTTCTGTAAGATCAACTGTTTTACTTCCGCAACTGGATTGGGACATGCCACATTTGCAGAAGTCCTGTCTTTCTGACGACGGTCCTCACTACGCTGACATAAATCCCTTGTTCTCATTTGCTCAGGCTCATCCTTCCCTTCCAAGTGTCTCAGATAGCTCTAAAGTTGTAGATTAATCCTTACAGTCAGAGTTGTAGGGGAATTATTATTCTCCTTGTGCATGAGGAAGTGGCTGTCTGGACCGTGTGACTCATCCCACTTTCTGGATGTTTTATAATGAACCATTCACAGCCAGCCTGGCCTCACTTTAAAAGTCCTACATAAATCACACCCCGTTTTAGCTGTTGATCTTCTTTTGTTTTCTTTTTTTGTTTCCAGAAAAAAAAAAAGTGTGCTACCACGTAGCGTACTATAAAGACAGGGATCTGTTTGGGGCTGAGATAAAATGAAGAACTTATATGTTTCTGGTTTGGAGAAACAGCGGCATGGAGATGTTGCATTATTTTTCTATTCTTGTGACAAAACTCTACAACCAAGGCGACTCATAAAACATTTAACAGGGGTGACTGTTACGGAGGGCTAGGGCCCACGAGGACAGCAGGAATAGCTGACATATTGGGGGTGCCCCCCAGTCTTCTGAAACCACAAAGTCCACCCCAGTGACACACCTCCTCCTCCAGGCCACACCTCCTAATCCTTCCTCAACAGATACAGCAACTGGGAACCAAGTATTCAAACATATGAACCTATGGGAGACATGCTCACACAAAGCACCGTAGATGGCAGCAGGTTGCCTTTGAGATCCAGGGAAGGAACCAACTGCAGCCCAATTTTAACACAAGCTGGAATACTGATTGCTTGTCTGCTGAGTCCTCCAAGAGCCCTTCTCCTAAACACAGAAGCCGCTAGAGTAGACCTAGCCTTCCTCGTGTCTTCCATGGCTGCCACTCACAGCACAAAGAGCAGCTAACTTCCCCACCTGTCTTGACGACAGCGCCAAGATCATGTTTCCTTTGTGGATCCACGTACAGTACAAACTTCCTGCTCTGTTCGTCCGTCTCCAAAGTTAGAGTCAAGAGATGCCCATTTCCGGAGGTGTTCAACCAGGGACCATTACAGACAGATTTAAGCGACTGTCTTATTTTCCACATTACCTGACAGCCTGTGTGCCTTTTCATTTGAAGCCATTTCACCAATCTCACTTTTTAAAAATAGGTAGCTAAATAGTGCACGTTGGTCCTCAAAAAACAACTATTAACAATCTCTTTAAGTTATTTTAATAATGATAAATCCTAGAAATTATTATATGTCTTTGCAGGTCTGTGTTTTCATTATAAACATCAGTTTGTGGGCGCAAAAGAGCCATGCTCTGAACAGCGTACATCCTAGGGCAAGGGAAAGCGCCATTGCCTGGACTGAGAGCTCAAGGTTTAAGAGTTCTCAGCACCAAGAATGCCCCCCCCCAGAAGCTAATTTTAAAAACCCATTCAAAAATCCTGGTGAATGGATTGCTAAAGAGTGGTCCTTACTCTTCCATGTCATCTAGGTCCGAACCGTGAACGATCCAACTAAGAAATGCTTACGGCCAGTACCGGAAGATTGAGACCTAGATCCCCAGGGTCACTTCAGAACCAGCCTGGGCTGGAATCTTTCCTATTCCCAATCTCGCTCACCTGACTCCCAACCTTCCCCGCTCCCATAGGTCGCATGGTTGCAGCCTGGCCTGTGCCAACTATAACTGCTCCTCCAGTAACTGTCGCAAGAAATGCAGTGCAGGGGACCCCACGCAGGCCTGCCCTACCACATCATAGAGTCTGTTTCTATTCAAATGGAATTTAGATTTAAGCCGCAATCAGATCAGGGATTTACAGTCTTTTCTATTTTCATTCATTTCGTGGATTTCAACCCTCTTCCGGCCCAGTTTTAATTCACTGTACTTCACAGCGAATTACCTGGTTGGTCGACCAGCCTGGTGTAGGTGAGGCAGGGGGTATCCTTACATCAAGTCTACTTAGCAGAGAGCCCAAGGCGGGGCCGGCCACTTGGCTCACTCCACTGAGTTGGGTTGACCTTAATTCCCCCAAGGACCTACACCTGCCCCCTCGAAATTTAGCTACACGTCCCGCGCCCTTGAGGGATTTTTGGCGTCCCTCCCCCTTACTCCCAGGAGGATTTTAGTGTTAGAACCCACGTTTTCTCCTCAGGAGAGGCTCGGGGCGAGAGAAAGCCGTGGCGGCTTCCCTTCTGCAGAAGGAAAAGCGAAAGCCACCAGAGGCAGCTCCAGCCAAATGCGCCGCGAGTCTGCAGCTCCTAAAACCGCAGAGGTGGCACTGAGCGGTACAGAACCGATCCTCAACTTCGCGTGTTACTTGGAGACCCCGGGACCGGTCTCTGCCACCTAGACTCGTAGTTCTGCTCACAGATCCCAGCTCCGAGACCTCCTGGTGGTCCAGTGCAGCTTTGCCTGGCCACCCCTTGCGGCCGAACACGCTCTAGCCCGCGCGCCTCTGGCTCGCCCGCTTCCCAGTAGGGTGCGCCCCAGGGAGTTCCGAGCCTTCAACTTCTGCTAGACGCCCTGGTATCCCCAGCTGAGGTCCTGACAGCCCGGTCCTGTAAAGATGAAACGTTCGGCGAGGGGCGCTTTCCTGTATTTTGAAAAACAGCCCAATTTGCCTAACGAACGCCTGGATCCCTCATCGCGCAGTCTCCAATCAAAGGATTTTGGTCCCCGGACTAGTTTAGGTGGAGGGGCCGGGAGTTCGAGAACAAGGAGAGGAGACAGAAGCCCCGAGTTGCTGAGATATCTCTGAGTGCAGTTGGCTGCAAAGGGCTAAGGGGCCCTGTGGCGCTGGGGGGAAGAGGGTTTTTGCATCTCTGCCTCCCAGAGAAGCCAAGACACCTACGGATACGCACGTGTACACACACACACACACACACACACACACACACACACACACACACACACACACACACACGAGAAAGCAACCATATCCTCACATTCTGCTTTCCGCGCCCTCCACGCAGTCAGCTCAGAACCGGGAGGTCAAACCACTGACCACCCGCACGGGGCTGAAATCCTGAGACAAGAGGAGAGGAATGTTCTGGCCTCAGCTCCAAGGCTGGTGCCCTCTTAGGAGGCTTCTCAATTCCGCCCAAGATGGACAAGGTTAGGTTCCAGATCCCATCCTTGGGCAGCATGGAGGAGGGGATAGAAAGAGCACTGGAAAGCGAGTCCTTGCAGAGAACTAGCCAGCCTCCGGTTCACAACTAGGCAGCGGGGGCCAGGCAGTCGGACCCCCAGGCGCTCCAACTCCTGCAAGGGCGGGGAGCAGAGTGACAGCAACCACCACTCCGCGCGTTGGCACTGGCACGGAATCTCCGAATAGGCAGGCTAGGCATCCAGTGCCGAGGGGTGGAGGCGAGAGGGCGGAGGAGGAGTTGCCAGAGCAGAGAGGGATGACGTCCTCCAGAGCCTCTGGCTCCTGGGGACTGATTTTCGCGAGCTCTCTGGGTCCAGCGCTCTGGGTCTGGGGAAGGCGATCACTGGGGAGCCGCGCCCCACTCTTGCTGCGTCTTCAACGCGGCGAACATGGGGCTAAGTCGGGCTAGTCCGAGCTAGAGTGCAAGCCCTCAGGCTACCTCCAAAACACCTTTCTGCTGGTCTCTCGACTCAGGGTGTCCGCTCAGGAAAACCTACGCATTCCAGGAGGGCGCCAGCAGGTATCCTCCAGCCCGGCCAGTCTTGCCTCTTCCTAGCTTCTTAACAATCGACCTCAGCCAAGGGCAGGCGCCTCTCCCCGGCCACTGCCCACGGGGCGAACCAGCGCTGCCTTGTCCCCTACTACGGGGAAGGAGGGAACACTGGGGTAGAAAGGCGCTCACCTGGATAGCAGAAGCCTTCCTCTCCGTCTTCTTTCCGAACCTGTTCCCAGCCCCCAGGCACAACCTTCCTCGTTGAAAACAAAGTAGTGCAAGGGCAAAGGGATGGAGCGCTGCTCCCTAGTCCTTGCACAGCGGCTGTTCCCTTTGGCTTTTTCCAGGTCTGGGCTCGGACTCAAGGGCGGGAAAGGGCTCCCGGAGGCTGCAAAAGGCCGCCAGACCCGGTTTTCTCCCGCAGCCGTGGCGGCAGCACCTCCAACTTGCCACCTGCAGCGCGCATTGGACGCCTGTGACAGCCGGTGCCGCTCAGCGCGAGCCGGCCCGCCCTCCGGGCGCTCTAGTTGGCTGCGCCCAGCGCCTAGGCGGACCCCATGCTTGGCCCCGCCCTATACCGACCTAGGAACTGGGTGCGCTCCCAAAGTCTTTTGCCAGGCCTCCCAGGGCTTGCTAGCCAGCAGCCTCTGCAAGCAAGGAGGAATCCTTCCCGCCCAGACCCAGACACACACTACACTATCTCTGTAGGTAAAGACTGGAGGAAGGAAAGAGGTTGAAAATGCCCCTTCGTGTAGTACTCAAGTGTTTGAACAAGAAGTATTTTCTGTTGGTGGCCTTACATGTTTTCAATCTCTGGAAAGAATTAACACCTTATCAGCCAAGAGTCAAGGGATATAGATCAGAAACTGGCTTGGGGATGCCCTGGGTGAGTTTCACTGCTTTTCCTCCTCCAGAGCCTTGGGTCCCAGCACCCACAAAACCACTCCCACAATGTCAGCCTCTTGCTCTTGAGATTCTGCCTTGGGTTTAGAGTCCCAGCCATGCACGCTCATGACCCATGACTGTGCGGTTGCACAGCCTGTGCTTTCTATGACTCCTTAGGCCTTTGATGGTAAGCAAAGTGTATACTATCTGCGTTCCTGGTTCCGCATCTATCCTGGAGACATAACTCCTAGTGCTTCTCCACAATCTGCCTAGGCCATTCAGGAGCATCCCTCATGCACTCTGCTCCTGGAACAGAGTATTTTGGAAAGCTGATTTGGTAAAGCCTTCCCAGGGATAAAAGCTATCTAAGTCTGAAGAGCCATCTAATCAACCAGAAATGTCTGACTCTTGGGTATCTCTATGTGAATGGGCTCCATTGCCAAGTGCCTATTAGTTTAGAAATATTTCAGAATTAACTGTCCAAATAACACATTTAACGGTCCATTAGGGAATGTCTATGCCCGAGAGTGCAGGTGTAACTACAGTGTGCACACGTGCTCTGTGAAAGTCTCTGTGGAGTAAAGGGGAGGAAAAGACTGGAAAGGAAGTCAGTAGTTAGGTCCTTACAAGGGGGTGCATTCAGGGCAATCAGCCGCAGCCAAGTTGACTCCCTGTCAAATGCTGGTTAAGTAATTTGTGCTATTTTGTAGCAACGATTCCCTGACTTTACAGTAAACATCTTGTTTCATGAGGCCCTGTGAGTCCACCTTAGGGATTGAGAACACCGCCTTGTTCCCCACAGAGAGTATTGTCACCACTCTCAGAGAGGACAAAACAGCCCTCACCCTTCTCCAGGCTCCAAAGACATCAGGTAATACAGACAGGCGGCAAAGCATTGAAAACGAAATATTTCAGCGCTCTGCTGAGTGTTCCCTCAGAGGGTTGCACTTTGCCCTGAATTGGGTAAAACAATGAACAGAATGAAGGTGTGGCTTGCACAAGCTGGCGTCCAGGTTTGCTCAATCAGGGAATACCTGCTTCAGTGGTGGGAGAAGCAGGCTCTAGATGGTTAAGATCAGGCCTCTGGTACACTGACCCCCCGCTGAGGGGCCAGGGCTCCCCAAAGGGCAGCTCTGTCAGGGGCATTGGAACTATTCTGAGAGTTCTTGCCCAGGGAAGCTTTCTCTTTTTTTTTTTTCTGCCATAGAAGAGATAAACAGCAGCAGCAACAACGTGTGACTAAGAAAGCCTGGTGTAGAGTGGCAACCTTTCAGAAGACCCGAGTACCTGTTGATAGCGGGAGAAATTAGCAGCTGCCGGAATGCTGAGTGGTTCCAGCTGGTGAAGGGGCAGATAACAGAACTTGCTGGAGCTTAGAGGCTCGGCCGTTGATGCTGAGACTCAGAATGGAGTCCAGGAGCCAGCAGTCATGACTTTAAATCTGGGCTACAACCCTCCAGTATGTGACCTACGTGGGGCACACGGCTGAGCTTCATTTCTCTGATTTATGAAGAGAAGACACAGGTGCCCACAGGGCAGAGCTGGTGGAGGGAGTAATGAAGGTAATTCAGCTGAGACGCCCCACAGTGGACCTCCCACAGCAGCGACATCAGTG
>JAQHUG010000230.1:1045826-1056582 GCA_028555095.1 Dicrostonyx torquatus | reverse complement strand
GGCGGCATTGGATTCCCAGCACCGAGTTACAATGGGTTGTTAGTTGCCCCGTGGGTGCTGGGAATCAGACTTAGGTCTCTGGAAGAGAAACTCCCTTAAGTCACTCTCAGGCCCCAAACTTGGCTTTTCTTGACCTTGCCTATTTCTACTCTTCCTCCTTCTGCTTCTGTGTCCCATGCATTCTATTGCATCTTTTTTTCTCCTCTTAAACACCCCACCCCGCAAGGTTTCCTTTCTAGTTTCAGTACTTATACTCACACCTACATAAAATACACACCCAGAAAAATAAAGAACTTTAATCTTAGCACTCAGGAGGCAGAGGCAGGTGAATCTCTGTAGGTCTGAAGCCAACCTGTTTACCTGAGTTCTAGGACATCTAGGGCTACACCATGATACTTGTCTCAAAATAAGTAAGTAAAATAAATAAATAAATAAATAAAACCTACATTTGAGGAAAAAGAGGTTCTATTTGTCTTCCTAAGTTTGGATTTCCTCACTACCACAATTTCCAGATTCATCAATTTTTCCCACAGTTTTCTCATCAATTTTCTTCATTTCTCTATGGGTGAATAAAGCTCCATTGGACATATGTACCCATTAATCTGTTGATGCATGTCTAGGCTGGCTCGTTGTGGAATAGAATATTTGTTTAACTATGTAAAGATGTGTTGCATTTGTTTATGCTGCATTTGTTTAACTATGTAAATAAAGATGTGTTGCTATTTCACTTTGCCTGCCTAAGGTATGTGACTGGTCTACTAGAAACCTGAACAGCCAATGGCTAGGAGGGGAGGGATAGGTGGGGCTCACTGACAGGGAGAAAAGAGGGTCAGCCAGTCAGGGACCAGTGCTACAGACACGGAGGACACGGGAAAGCAGGATGGACAATGCATAGACAAGGTGAATGAGCCCTGGGACAGGACATAGTTTAATAGATATGGGTTAATTTTAGTTAAAGAGAAAAGCTAGCTAGAAACAAGCCTAAGCAAGGCAGAACATTCATAATTAATAGCAAGTCTCCATGTCGTTATTTGGGAGCTGGTTGGTGGCCCAAAGAGAAAGCTTGCTGCATGACTTCGTGTCCTTGCTGCTGAGAATAACACTTCAACTACCCGAGGTGCAGATGGGGACTGGCCTCCTTCCAGAGGACTTGCCGACTCCCTGGCATTCTCTTTAAATCAGATCCCACAGGACCTTGTGACTCCCCCACCGGAGCAGGGGTCATTCCGTATTGGCTGATCCGTGACAAGATCGTCAGAGTGGGAGGCGGTATTTGTTCTCCTTTCTGTTTACCGCAGGTGGACGGCCCCGTGTCTAGAAGGAAGGTATCGTTTGGGCCTAAGCGTAGCATGGAACCATCCTTGTTGGTTCTGACCTAGGCTGAGTGACCTAGTGCCAATGTCACTGTGTCTGTCAGCAGAGGGGAGCCACCGCAGCACCACTGATGCGAGGGCTTTTTCTTTGCACTCAGTGGGGACAGTGACAGACTCCTTACACAGAGAGAAATGCGAGGCTTTGCTTTGTCTGTCAAGCAATCAGGAAAATTCCGGGCATGCAGTAAACAGTATTAAACCACTATTTCTGCAGACATTCTTTGAATAAATACTTTTGATTGAAAGAATGAATTTATGTGACTTTGTTCACAGATTTTCTTCTCATTTTGGATAATTTTTTGTCCATTATTTTCTTTAGTTAGCATATTATTAATGGGCTCTATTGTGATATTTTGATACACACAGATATTATGTGGCTCTGCTTCTATCCACCCCCAACTTCCCCCATTGTCCCTCCTCCCCATCTGCTCGTCATTTTCCCTCCACTTCTACTCTGATGTAAATACTAAGAGGGGTAAGTTTGCAATCTTTCTGGATTTAAATGATCTGATCTACAGAATATGAAACTCTCTGGTCCACACAAATTGTTACAACTTTCATCCAGACAGACAAGACAGGGACTGAAGTGCTGCTCAGTGGTTGAGAGGCACAGGACCTGAGTTTAGTTTTTAGCACCCACACCAAGCAGTTCACAGCTGCCTGTAGCTCTCGTTCAGGGACCTGCACATTCTCTAGGCCTCCATGGGCAGTTGCGTGTTCCTGGGGCATGTGCACTCACATAGGCTCCCATACATGCACATAAACAGAAAATAAATAAATCTTAGAAATTATAAGATAACATCAAGTGTCCCATCACTGGCAATGACATCAACTCTTATTCCTTTGCCTTTCACACAGTCGGGGCCAAAATTAATGATTCCCACAGCATTCCAAACTGATTCTTCTTTGGATTGAAAAAAAAAGTGGAAGGAAGGCCTGAAAAACCTGAAAGAAGCAATATTTTATTCTTTTTTTCTCAAGTAAATTTTTCATCATCTGAATGCATTGATTGGGAATGTTGCTATAGACCTATCTATTGAGATAACTGTCTAAAGACACTTTTTAGTTCCCTATATTTTTGGTCTTTTTTTAAGAAAATATTTCTTGGGTTTACTTGCTCCATTTATTTGCCCATACATGTGGCAGGCAGGAGACAGCCTTAGAGGCGTGACTCTCCCCTCTTACTTTTACTTGGATCTTAAGCTCAGGTCCAATTTTTCATGGCAAGCGTTTTCACCTAGTGAGGCAAATCTTTGCTTGGTGACAAATGACATTGTATTCTACTCCAGCCTCATTCTCTGCTTAGCTTCAATGCCTCTTTTTAAAGATTTGTTTTTATTTTACGTGTGTGAGTGTTGTGCCTGCCAACACAGAGGCCAGGGGAGGTTATCAGATTTCCTGAAACTGGAGTTCCAGGTAGTTATGAACCTGTGGGTGCTGGGAACCAACTCCAGCTCCTCTGCAAGAGGTGCCAGTGTGCTTCCCTGCTGAGCCATCTCCCCGGCCCTACAATGCTGTTTACGTTGCTGTGGTTATCTCCAACGGGTTGACCAGCCATAACCACAGCACGCTCATCACTTTGCAGCTCACAGGTTTCGGAAAAGTGTGGTGGCTCCTATGCCATGCTGCATGATCATGTTGACACGGCTTTTCTGCTGGAATATTAGATGTCACAGTCTGGGCATAGTTATTTACCTTCGAGTTGGGCCAGAGATTGAGGACTCTTGCAATGCACTTGGGCTGTCTTCTGGACAGTTCCTTCTTTCCTTCTTTGCTTATTAAAGGTATACCTGGGTGCTTATGGCCATTGGGTTGGACATTTAAGAATGACCTCAGCCTTACAATGCCAAATTTCTAATTCTCTCAGGGCATAGTTACTTGCTTGCATTGTTGGGCTTTGAAAAGGCTTTTGTATATAAAATTATACCTTAATTTAGTGAATCAAGCCCGAACCTATTTTAGTAAAAAGACTGAGACATAATTAATGTCCTGAGTTGTTGGCTGGATTATCCTTGGCAGGCTAAATTTAGATGTATAAAACCGCTTTATATGAAAGTCCATTTTATTCGCTAAATCCCATTCCATATTTAAAATCAGCCTGTCTGTCTTTTTGAAATTTCCCACTTTCTATCTCCAAGTGGACCCACTATTAATATTTTTGTTTTAAATTTTACAATTATGTTTGTGTATTTTTAGCGTAAAAGTAGAATTTTGTTCTATATTGCTTGGTAACCAGGTTATTTTAACTTTATAAGTGTTATAGAAATCTTGACTGTTTAAGAAGTATAATGTTCACTTTTTAAATAACTCATAGCACTAAGCCTGTGGTGGGGCCTGTAACCAGACTTACTGAGGAGGCTGAGACAGGTCTCAATTCAAAGCCTGTCTCGGCTATAGATTAGTGTATGGCCAGCTTGGACAGTTTTGAAAGGGGGCTTGGTATAATGTTTGTCCAGAAAGCAGAAGGCCATAAACTCAATCTCTAGTACCCTACACCCAAGAACTCACAAGAGAGAAACACCACCACCCCATAACCACCCCGTAACCCACAGCCTTGACGCTTGGATTTCCAGATCATAGTTCCCAAGGGCTCAACTCCTGAAACGCTGACTCTGAGCTGATATGTAGAGGTTACCTCCCGATTTCAACACAACTGTGGCTGTCTGGTAGAGGTGGTGATATCTGACAGTGTCAGGTTTTGCAGGGAACGCACTGGTCCAAGGCAGTCCAGGGCAGTCCAACGTTCACAAGCCTCTCATTTGCCATTCTATCATTTTAACAACTGCATACATAGCAATTAGAATAATCTCTGTGTTCAAAGTACAGAGAACTACATCCATTTTATTGCCCAAGTGTGGGTTCCTGCTACCTGCGACGAGGCCCGGATTCCTGCTAGCTGCACTGAGACCCGTATTCCTGCTACCTGCGACGAGGCCCGGATTTCTGCTAGCTGCGCTGAGGCCCGGATTTCTGCTAGCTGCACTAAGGCCTGGATTCCTGCATGCTGCGCTGAGGCCTGGGTTCCTGCTAGCTGCAACGAGGCCCGGATTCCTGCTACCTGCGACGAGGCCTGGGTTCCTGCTAGCTGCTCTGAGGCCCAGATTCCTGCATGCTGCGACAAGGCCCGGATTCCTGCATGCTGCGATGAGGCCTGGATTCCTGCTAGCTGCGACGAGGCCTCGCCATAGTTTGTTTCTCACACGATCTGCCTGCCTAACCCAGCCGTTGTAATGATCTAGGCGGCTCAGAGCAGGGCTCAATTGCTTTTGCTCCATTACCGCGTGAGCGTTTTAACTGTGTATAATGTGCAATTTCGTATGTGAAATAGCATATTTTTGTTAGTGGTATAATATACATAACACAAACACTTCCTGCTGAACCATACTAAGCCCCCAGCTAACCCCAGCAGGTTCATTTGTAATGTCAAGCCACCGCAGCAAAGGTAAACTACAGGGAGACTGCCTCGCTTTGGGTGTACTTGCTCAGCAGGAGCTGGTAAGACCATACAGCCAACCAGAAGCGTTTGGAAGTTTGGGATACTAGAAATACCATTCTACATAAAATACCTGCCAGTATTGTCCGGAGTGACTGTTTAGAACAGTGTTGGACTTTTAGTTACTGCTCAGAAGGCTGCTGGGAGGAAGTATGTGGATTGATCCCATTCTTCTCTTCATGTCCCAAAGTTCCCAGGCTGTGGGTATCTGTAAATTCCTATTTTATCAGATAACCGCCACTCTGAGAACGAGCAGCTACCACTTAGGAATTGTGTTTATTCTTAGGATGCCAGCCATGCTGCTCCTGCCTTTGCAGGCCCCGCAATGAGGCAATGCAGAATGACTCCGAGCACTGCTCAGGGGACACTCTCCACACCCCGCACACCCCCATCTTTCCCACCAGGGATGGGACAGGACTTCTCAGGCACATGTGCATATCCAAGGGAACCACGAGGGAACCTCAGCAATATGGAAATGGGTTTCCGTTGGCCTTTTTCATCTGATTTCTCTATGGTGAGCCACTCATGATTGCCGTGTCTCAGCACCGAGGGGGTGTGCAAAAATGAATAGACAGTTCCCCTTTGAGGCCATCCCTCAGTTTTATTGCTGTGTGTGAGGAGAATTTGCCAGATGTGTGTTGTAGCCAGATGTGGGGATGCTGGGATTCATACCATGTTTCCCATGTCAGCTCCACAAGTCCCCACCCTGGTCAGAGATGGGTTTCTGGGGAGTTCATGGGGTGTAAATTCCACTTGGGCAACTGTGCTCTAGGACAGTAGCAGCAGCTCTCAGGCCATTTGCTTTTGTACCTCCCCATGCATACACTGAAATATGAATCTTCAAGGAGATGGTACTGGAATACAGCCTCAACATCATGACCGGGTTAGTACCTTGGTGTAGGAGGTCCTTCTGTATTTGTGTTGCTTTCATTGGTTGAATAAAGAAACTGCCTTGGACTTTTGATAGGGAAGAGCTTAGGTAGGTGTGGAAAAGAGAACTGATTTCTGGGAGGAAGAAGGCAGTGTGGCAGATGCCATGGTTCTCCTGCCCAAGACGGATGCTGGTTAGACTCATGCCGGTAACCCACAGTCAAGTGGCAATACACATTAATGGAGATGGGTTAAACTAATATATGAGCGTTAGCCAATAAGAGGCTAGTAATTTAATTAATACACTTTCTGTGTGGTTATTTCGGGTGGTGGGACACTGCTCCGCTTCTCCTACTACAGTACCTCATCAAGGAAACCTTCTGGAACTTGCTTTTCCATCTGCAGTGCCAGAATACCATCCCTGTGTAACATGAGGGGCCTGCTCTTTAAGGTTTCTGTCCTGCCCAGTACCCCACAGCCGGCAAGCCCCAAAGAAAATCACACAGAGAGTCTACATTAGGTTATACACTGATTGGCCCATTAGCTCAGTCTTCCTACCAGCTCCCATAACTTATATTAACCCATTGTTCCCATCCATGCAATCCACATGGCCAGTACCTTTTCTTGGCGAGCTGCTTACATCCTGCTTCAAAGATGGTCTGCGCGGGAATGCCAGGGAAGCTTCCTGCTTCCCAGACTTTCTCCTCGCCCTGCCTCTACTGTGTGTCTGGTTGACCCGCCTATACTTCCTACCTGGTCAATAAGCATTTATTTAAAACATGATTGACTGAACAGACAAGTCTCCTGCACCATCCCTGAAAGAGTCTTCACAGGAGACCACATATCTGGTGCCTTGTAGACCACATATCTGGTGCCACACTCCATGTGGTCTCCAGGAACACCCCTGCACTCCATGTGGTCTCCAGGAACACCCCTGCACGCCATGTAGCCTCCAGGAACACCCTTGCACTCCATGTGGTCTCCAGGAACACCCGTGCATGCCTTGTGGCCTCCAGGAGCACCCCTGCATGCCATGCAGTGTCCAGGAACAACCCTGCATGCCTTGTGGCCTCCAGGGATACCTCATGCATGCCTTGTGGCCTCCAGGAACACCCATGCACGCTTTGTGGCCTCCAGGGACACCACTGCTCACTCATGAGCCCAGAGGAATCAGAGAGCCAGCAATGTCTTAGGTGTACGTGGAGAGCAGTTTGAACTTTCAAGACCCTCTGAAAAGACCGCTGTCACTGCCTGGCTTCCCCAGGGCCACACTGTGAGATGCAGTCTCTTAGAATCAACCCTCATTTATTTTTAGTTCCTTATACTTTGAATAATAATACTATTCCCCAGAATCCAAAAGACATACTTGAGGAGAAGATATTTGGTAACAATTTGGTCTCCTTGAAGTGTAGGTGGGAAAGGTGCTTGGAAAGGGAAGTTATTTCCCCCTAAGATGCTTTTCTCTGTGTTAGATGTCTATTTTTTCCCACCTCCCACGTTTCACAAAGTTAGTGCCCTGTCAAGACTAGAGTCTTCAGTTTTAGTTGAAGAAGTCTGGTGTAGAAACAGCAGATAGAGATAAATGTGCATCAAGCATTTTTATGCCATGATATTGAGGTTTAGTTAATGGACTCTGAATATTTGACCCAATGTTTAACATGCAATCAAGATAAGGAAAAAAAAAAACACTTGGACATTCATTTGGAAGGGGACATTTGGAAGGAGGGACACTAGCGGCATCTCAGGATAATGCCATCTGAGAGGCATGCTGCTGGAGATTTTGGGGAGGAGCCACAGAGAACTGGAAGGGATCCTTAATAGTGACAACACAAATCAAAGCTGTTGGCTCTGGAGCTAAGGGGCTAGCAACTGGGAGGACGTGGCTTCATTTGCTGAGAGTAATGGCATCAAAGTCGGGAGTCAGTCTGCTGGAGTGGATAAGTTGTCCAGTGGAGTGGAAAATGTAGAGTTTACAACAGACTAACCCGGCTTCCACTTACTAGTTGTGTGAATCTGGGCCAGCTCCTTCATCCTCTGAACATCTTTTTTTCCCTCCTTACCAGGGAACGATGGTCTAATATCTGCTTTGATGTTGATTGCAAGGATCACAATGATGGTTTCTACCAATGTCAGTCACTTACAGATGATGGGGGATGGGAAGGAAATGAAAAGCCATGTAATGGTAATGGTGGTAACAATGCTTCTATGTTCTGTTCCCTCTCACAGCTTCAAAGACCAACAGAAAGGAAGGTACAAGGCCCTCAGTTTGGCTCTGGTCCCCTGAGAACACCACTGTTGTGTTTTGGGGTACCCCCAGATGCTTGACTGATGTTGGACCAGAAGATAAACCTCAGGGGACCTCCATGCTTGGTTACCCCAAGACCAGTTCTCCTTTGTAAACAGTGTCCTTTGTAGCCAGGCTTTGCATCCCCAAATGAAATGCAAGAATACAGTACTGGTCTGGAACATTCTTTCCCCGAGATTTTGGTACAAGCATCCACTGTCTCTCATGAAAATAGAATGGGGGCAAACTCCCCCCACGCCTGGTGCTTTCCACCAAGGACTATACCAGGTTTTGTGTTCCCTTCTGGCATTAGTATGTGTCTTAAGTTGGGTTGTTAAGGTTCAGCCGAGTCAGTCATGGCGGTGGCTAGGCGTTTTCTCATTATTTGTCAAGACGGGTGTGACTTCATGCTTCCCAGCCGTCATCTCTCCCGCTCCTCGAACCTTCTGCAGCTCTCTAATGTGTCAACGCTGACAAGTTTCACTCACGTGCTGCGTTTCCTACTTCCCAGTCATTAACAAAGGTGTAAAACAGTGGTGGGGGAACAGTGGGACTTTGGGGAGTTTTTAATAACATAAGAGTACATTAGAGATGTGAAAATGACACCAGATAAAGAGGAAAAAGCACACCTTAGTAATGGGATTTTTCACGCTTGACAACCATGGTTATTATTCTGGGCAGTGATGGGCTGGTGCATTGTTTCTTTCAAGAAAAGGTATTTTAAATATTACATTGACTGTTAGATGTTGGTCAGGGTACATAGTACTGCCTTTCACTCTGTCCAGTGTTTCGCGGCAATTACCTGACTTCTAGGTACCCCAGGAAAGATGGGCAAGAGAGGAAAAGTCCGCCCACTCTTTAACTTAATACTTTTTTTACCTCTATCCAATTTTGTGTGTAGACACATGTGCAACCGAATCCACCGCTCACATGTGAAGACCAGAGGCCCACCTGTGGGAGTTACTTCGCCCTCTACCAGGCAGGTGTGTACACGATACTCAGTCTTCAGGCTCAGGAGCACAAGCCTGTATCTGGTGATCCGACTCACTGGCCCACTTATTTTGAACTCACTGAATTGGCGAGCTACTTTCTTCTTTTACAAGTCACACTGTTTGTGGGGTTTGTGGAATGTCCTCTTTCACAAGGACTGGTTAAAAGAAAGCAGATGTGTAGTCTACCTGGCTTTCCTTTGAAGGTAGATTAGCCTGCGCTCCTACCATTCTGCTTCTTACACCGTGCCCAGAAGCTCTGACTCAGCACTAATGAGCAGCCTCAAAGCCTGGGTATGTCAGCCCAGCACACTGGACCCCAGTGAAATTACACCAATGAGGAACTGCACGCCTACTCTATATGACACCAATTTAGTCTCTATATAACATATGCAAGGGTCCAAGCAGCGTTATTATATCAGGTGAAGTTATACAATTATATTATATGTACAATATAGATAAAATTAAACCATAAAAGAAAATAAGCTAGAGACACATAATAAACCGAATGAGGAAAGTCACCAGCAGGAGATGAAGTGGCAGCGTGAAGGGGCGCGACTTGGGGTGGGGGGAGCTTGTACACGAGTGTCTTCAGGGTGGTAAGGGAGAAAATGGCAGAACCACTAATGCTTATCTCTCATCTACTTTATCTCTGTTCTTGTGGTGCTTAAGCATGCATCGTGATGTCCATAAGTACCCCGTTCATTCATACACATTCAAAGACCTTAGCAATGGAGGCAGCGCTCCACGAAGCTTCGGGGACCAAGGCCCAGCCAATGAGAGCTGAAAGGAGCCAACCTATGCAGGGTCAAGCTGAAAGGTGATGGAAGGAAGAATTCACATAGTTGGAAAACAGAGAAAATGCTAGGCGAGAAAACAGCATCAGTCAAACAGTGGAAATTATATGGTGTAATAAGTTCTGGAAACTGGAAAGAAATGACAACCAAGGAGGAGAGAACGTATCAGAGAGCGGGCAAACAGACCAAGCTGTTTTGTCTGAGAGGGCGTGAGCAGTATCACCTTCCAGTCAGTCAGTCTAGGGTGATACCTGACAGGAAAAGGGCACAAAGTGAGGAAGGATCATTGTTGACCTTCTAGAAGGTTTGAGGACTCTGAGGGGTGATGTCATGTTGGGGGACATGAGCCTGAATCCTTGCCATCGAACGGGCAGACGTGAGGGCAGGATCTCAGTAGGAAGAGTGAAAGGGGAAGGAGCCCTTACCATCCAGGTAAGAGAGGGTCATGTGGCTCACATAGGGTTAGGCACTGTCACCGCTCAGGAGGATGGTCAGCCATGTGCACACAGGCTAGGGCTCTGGGTCACAAGCCCAGCTCTGTGCTCAGGCATTACTACTAACTCAAGCTGGCTGAGTTACGAGATCTTCAGCCACTCACTCCTGTTTCCAACCGGCCTCGTGGGGACGATAGTGCCAAACAGTCCTGGCGAGTAGTGGCTAGGTAATGTTCTCCAATTCTTTGCAGGAGACTTTCAGCGGGGTCTTCAGAAAGATATTTTTTCTTTTTGTATTTAATTAATGAACATTTTTTGAAAAGAGTGAAAACACTCTTTTGGTTTTGAAAACAAACTTTAAAGAAATATGTCTGTAGGCCGGGCGGTGGTGGCGCACGCCTTTAATCCCAGCACTCGGGAGGCAGAGGCAGGCGGATCTCTGTGAGTTCGAGACCAGCCTGGTCTACAAGAGCTAGTTCCAGGACAGGCTCCAAAGCCACAGAGAAACCCTGTCTC
>JAQHUG010000230.1:1011797-1045737 GCA_028555095.1 Dicrostonyx torquatus | reverse complement strand
ACGTCTGTAATGATTTCCGTGACATTTATTTATTCACCCTCACTTACGACTTTGAAAGTAAGCATTTGATTCCATGGAGGTTTCTTGGTTTCAGACTCCCACCCTTTCTCCACAGGCCGCCACTCTGTGGATAGCAATGGCCTCCACACTTCAGGTCCTCTCACCTCCACCAGGGCATCTTCAAACACGGACGGCTGGGATCCACACAGAGCTCCAAGAAGATTCCAGGAGCCCATGGGGTCAGCCTAGGGGTCAGCATTTGAGAACCTCTGCAGTAGGGATGAGACCCAGCTTTGTCTTCCAGACAGAGTTTGGATTGTTGTCTTTGTAACTGATGTCTTCACTCCATCATCCGAGGAGACCCTGGTGGTTGCTTAGCATCAGGACTGGGGAGGGGCACATCAGTTTTGTTCCTTTGATTGCAGCTTTGCAGCTGTTTCCTAAGGGTTTTGAAGCAGAGGAAGACAGAAAGGTTTCCTGACTCCGTTTGCCTCCACCTGTGTGAGATACGAAAGCTGGTTCTTTTTGGGAAGAAGAAAGCTAAGAGCACTCAGCTCCTTTCTATTAGTGTGCATGATTAGACAATTCTGAGTAATGACATCAATTGTTATGATTTTTAGTGTGGCTTTAACGCATTGGTGACTGGACCAAATTTAAAGTTTGTTCTGGTGTGGAGATTTATTTACAAACTCAAGTTTATAAGTTATTTGTATTTAAATTTTTAAAATTGTCTATGTGCACATGAGTGTAAGTGTATGTGTACGGTGTGTGTGTGCGTGTGTTTGTGTGTACATGTGAATGCCCGTAGAGGTGTCTCTGTGTGTGTGTTTGCATGTACACGTGAATGCCCGTAGAGGTGTCTCTGTGTGTGTGTGTGTGTTTGCATGTACACATAAATGCAGGGGTCCATCCAGGTAAGAGGCACTAGGCCCCTGTCCCTGAAGTAACACGTCAGTTGTGAGTGCCCAGTGTGGATGCTGGAAACTGGACTCGGGGCCTTGGCAGGAGCCGTGTGCTGATCTCTGAAGCATATACCCATTCCCCTTTATAATTAGCTTCAGATATTCATTTTTCTCTGAGGCATAAAAATTGAGCAGATTTGTGGGGTGCCGCACGGCATTCTGGACCACATACACATCGTGTAATACTCAGATCAGAATCAGTATAAACGTATCGATCTCAAATGTCCATTAGTATCCACACGAAAACATTCAAAGGTCAACGTGTTTAGGAATGGTAAAAGCATACGTTTGTTTGCCCCCGGACCTACTCTAATCATGCCAGCTCAGCAGTGTTGACTATATGACATCAGACTTACTCATTCCTGGAGTGGATCTCCATGTCCATTCCCCCGCCCCAACTCCTTCGAAGGGCCTGGTTTCATTCAGCTTCTAAAACCGGAATCATCCACCACCGGCCTTTTAGCGGCTGGCTTATGTCGCAGTGTGGGCCAAGGAGTTGTTCGCGTTTGAGCCGCACTTGATTGTAGGCTGAAGTTAGGTTTTATTTATCCTTCCATCAATTGCTCAGCACTTAGCTTCTGGAGTCTTCGGTTACAGTGTGAAAATGCTGCTGTAATCTGCGTGTGGAGACGCAGGACTGGAACCCCAGCTCTCAGAGAGACCATGAATTTGATGCCACATGTTCTACGTGGGGATATTCCATCTCAACCCCACACGCGTAACCAGCTGCAATGGTGATGACGACGCCGATGTCGTAAACGAGGGTATGCAAATATCTCTTGGAGAACTTGCTTTCATTTAAAAAACACACCCAGCATTAAACAGCTCCATAGCACTGTAGTTCTTCTTAAAAGTTCTTTTTTTTCTGTTTCCTTCCTTCCTTTTTTTTTTTTTTTTTTTGGAACTAGCATGTCTTTTCCATAGTGACCGCAGCACTTATATTTTTACCAGAGTCCAAAAACAAAGCAAAACAAATAAACAAACAAACAAACAAACAAAAATCCCCAGTCTCTCTCTCCTTGCTGGTGTCTGGTCCCTTTTGTTTATTGGAGGACTTCTTTGTATGTGGCACCGCAGCCACCATAATGGGCATGAAAGGACCTTTCCCTGTGGCTTTGCCTTGTGTTTATATAATGAGTTTTTAAACATCACTTGTTTAAAATGCTTGTTGGTTGTTTGCTTATCATATATTTTCTTTATTCAATGTCTATCCAAATACTTTGTTATTTTGTTGGGATATCTGTCTTCATGTTACTGAGCTGCAGAAATGTTTTATCTAGTCTTGTTGTTTTTGTTTTTTGTTTTGTTTTGTCTCCCCCCCCCCTTACCAGATGGTTTCTCTGTTTAACAGCTCTATCTGTCCTGGTTAAGTTTTTTTCCTGCCCCGTAAGCCTCTCCACCTATGGAATAATCCAAATCAAATCAAATCAGACTGAATTAGGAGAAGCTCAGGTTTAATGGATGCCAGTGCTCCCAGGCCCCCACTCTCCCATCCCCTCTGCCCCAGGGAAACAGGGAGAGGGAAAGGGGAGACCGCTTGTTTGTTCTCTGGGGGCAGTTTTAATAGGGAGTGGTCTTGACCCTCCCTGGGGAGGAGTCACCATTTGGCAGGCTTTCTTGGAGGGAGGTGGAGTTTGAACTGAGACAACTCCCAGCCAGCCTGTCCTAGAACTCACGCTGTAGATCAGGCTGGCCTCGAACTCACAGAGACCCACCTTCCTGTGCCTCCTGAGTCCTGGGATTAAAGGTGTGCACCTGGCTATCTAGTCTTTACGTTAACCACTCATCCCCTTTATTGGACACATAATTTGCAAATATCTTCTCCCATTTCTGAGTGGCCCCTTTATGCTGATTGTTTCATCTTGTGTTTCTTAAGACAGGGTCTTGCTTGCAATCCTTCTGAATGCTGGAAGGTGTGTACCACTACATAAAGCCAATTATGTCTCTTCACATAGAGAAGACACAGTTTGATACTCTTTTTTCCATTCTTGCCTGCTTTTGGTGTTTTATCTGTACCAGTTAGTCTTTCCTGTTATCGTGTTTTCTTTCTTTTTTTTAATTGAATTTTTTTTCATATGATATACTCTGATAATGGTTCCCCTGCCTCATTTCACGCCAGATCCTCACTTATTGTGTTGTGATAAAACACCCTGACAGCGGCATCTTGAGAGTGAAAGGGTTTGCTGTAGCTCGCTGGTTGAGGGTACAGGGCATCACGGTGGGGGGTCATAGCAGCAGGAGCTCGTGGGAGCCGGTCACATCACCTCCACAGCTGGGGTGGGGACTTTCCACCTCACTCAACCCAATTTAGATAATCAATATTGACCTCTACAGCATCCAATAGTCAATAGTAACCTTTCCGGCATCCAAGCCCCCACTGTCAAGTTGAATGTCAGGAAGCTTTTCCCCACTTTCCTCTAAGTGTTCACAGCCTTAGTTTGGAATGATTAGCTTTTCGAGTACTTTGAGCTAATTTCTGTTATGATATAAAGCATTGAACTTCATTCTTTTACATTCGGATATCCAATTTGCTCAATACTATTTGATATATCGGATATCCTTGACACCCTTGTTGAAATTGTGGAGGCTGACACTGCAGGCCCATTTTCACCTTGTCTGACGGTCAGAGAGTTTGAGGGACTAACAAGCTTAATCGCACCTTCTAACTCAGGAGGTGGTCGCCTTAAGAAAACCTGGTGCCATCCTGACGGCGGGTGGTCAGGATATGCAGCTGTGCCTCTGCTCCTTTCTTTTGTGAGGTCACCTAGGGAAGAGAGGTCTTCCAGCATCTGTGACTTAGAGTACATGACTTGGGCACCTTGCCACCTAGACAACAGAATGCTAATGGTTGGATGTCTCAGAGTTGACTGTGTGAGTTAAGCTTTGTAGCATGTTAATGAAGTCTTTTGTTACCGTCTCCCCCAGTTAACGGTGGGCATAAAAGTTGTGGAAAAGTAAACAGCAGTGAATTTCAGTCCCCCCTGATACTTTCTATGTTTTCTGTCTTATTACTTTTATGTATCTGCATATTCTTTAGTTATATTTCTTCAATTCCCATGCCCCTACCCTGGTAAGAAGTATTTTTGTCAAAGCTGGTCCTCAGCATAAAATCATTTGACCACATGTGTGCATCGTCAGAAGTTATAAATACTTATGGTTAATATCAATGTGATCATGTCAGGGCTAAAATCTCAGTAGTCACAGAGATGAATAGGTAAATTGTGTTGGTAACATTTTGTTCTCCTGAGTAGCTTTAAAATTCTTGTTTGTTCACAGAGAAATCAAGATGGAACTGTCCTGAAAATTTTCTCCATGCTTTTTAGCTTTCATAATGCTGAATATTGCTTTGATATTCTGGCATGTTACAATATCAACCTCCTGGGCAAGATGTGCCATGGTACAAAAGTGGCGAGAAGGTTATAGGGACAACCAGCCACTCTTGGATTGCACTTTAGGCCTAGGGAGCTCATGCCTTGTACTGTGAACCTGTTCCAAATCCCATGGTTGGGAACTCATAGACTCTTTATCCTAATAAATGGACATGTTGTCAATCTGTGTTCTAAATAGTTGTCTATGCACACAGATTAGTGCTGCCCTCAACCTTGGCTAAAGAAGTTTCAGGAGTTACTGGTATAATAACCAGTCTGCGTGCCTATTGAGTGCCCAGCCCTAATTGGGATATCTCTGCCATGCACTTACCAATCAAGGCCCATGGAACATTTCAGAAGAGGGGCAAGAAGAATGTAAGAGCCCGAGTGTGTATTGTGGGGGCTGTGTGTCGTGAAGCACTGTCTTCTGGACACAGCACTGCTCTCATGAATGTCCGCGCCCTAGTGTGGGGGCTGTGCGTGGGGAAGTACTGTCTTCTACACTCATGACCCACTTCAGCTGTGGTTTCGGCACAGACCTCTGAAGGTCAGTCAGCAGGGCAACAAACAGAACTAACTGGACTCAGTGGATTGCCAGAAGGAAAAGAGAGGGGGAGCCCATGAAGGAGGAGATGGGAGGTGTTACAGATGCATTGATCACACGTATGAAATTTTCAAGGAGCAAATAAAACATATCCTGTTAAATAGCAAGTAAAATTGAAAGAATAAAATACAACCCCCTCTGTGCAGTTTCTAAACTCTCCAGTGTAGAAATAAAAAAGAAAAAGTAGTCAAGCAAGAAGGCAATTGAGACTAAATATTAAACAAGCGAGCAATTAGAGAACCAAGACCTAGGAGGAAATATATGTAACCATCAGGAGAAAGTATCTCTCCTGGATTCAGTTACTGGGAAGGAAAGGAAACTCAGGGTGATTCTCTGGGATGGCGTTTGATTTATGTGCATTAATTGATTCTTTCTTTTTCAAATTACATGTGATAACTCGCTGGTGGGTTGTGAGTCACAATTAAAAAAATTCTTCTCTCTCATTTTTTTTCATTTTTATTGCATATGTGCATGTCTCTCTCTGTCTCCATCTCTCTTTGTCTGTCTCTCCTCTCCCCTCCCTACCTATCTCTCTCTCTGTCTTTACTTGCAGAGGCCATAGGAAGGTGTCAGATCCCCTAGAGCTGGAGTTACAAGTATTTATAAAACCACCTGATGTGGGTGCAGGGAACTGAATTCCAGTCCTCTGCAAGAGCAGTAGGTGCTCTCAACTGCTGAGACGTGGCTCTAACCATAGCTATTCATTCTTGTCTGACATTGTAGGACCATCCTCTTTCCTGTGTGTAATTACACCGACTATTAAAAAGTGTCGCGTTCATCTGTTTCACTTCTGGTCTGGAGATGCCTGGTTGGACAATTGTTATCAACACTGCAGAGAGAATGGCTTCTGCTCCTTTCTCTAAAGAGCAGCTTTTGTTCTAGCTGACTGAGCTGAGCTTCTAGTTGCCTCCTCAGTAAAGGACAGTCCCGAGACCTTCGCTTGGTTCTTTCAGAGCCTAGTTGGGGCTTTCTGTCTTGTCTGTTTCCCTGAGGGCTTCTTACATGTGTTTAGCTTAGATGTATTCCAAGAATGTAACTATGTTTGCATATATAGGTTTTTGTTTTCACTTTTGAAGGGTCCATTTCTTTCCAGGATTTCTCTCTAGGATTCGTTGTGAGCCTAGATCTCTGTCCACTGAGACAGTAAGCAGGAAGTGATGCCCGCTTCTGCTGCTCACATACATGAAAACTGAGGAGAATTACATACTTGCATTAGAGTTGATTCCTCAAAGGGTTTGGTTTTCCTGCTTTAGGCCATTTCAAATATTCTAAATAGTTTGGTGTATTTAAACTTGTTTATATTTTCTAATTGTTGTCTTGAAGACAGGTCTTTTCTAGCCATTTCACCATTAGCAGAAGCAGAGGTCTTGAATCTGTGAAACATCTGCAAATGTTCTCTTCGCGCACTCATGCTCTAGACTGACACAGGCAGGTAATGTTTACGCCTCCATTCTCATGCCCTCACAGCACGCTCAGTTCCTGTGCTGGATCTTCACCGTGTGTAGGGGCAGAGTGGGAGGGGAGTGGTTGCATCGAAGACGTAGGAGCTTGTCTAAGATCTCAATCACCTTTTTCTGTTTTAGGAAAGACTGGCCTTGTTGAAAGCTTAAACCTCCTACGATTTTTATTCTCCCAAACTGCTGAGCATTTTAACAGTTTCTAAGATGAGGTGGTAGAAATAAAAGACACTCAGTCTAAAGCAGATTTTTTTTAAAAATAATCTCTGATATGTATGAATGAAAGAGCAAGGCTGTGGTGCATCTCTGATACCCACCTTGCAGCATCCCCTTTGGGTCCTGTTCAAAGAGCTGGACGTAGTTTTCAAGATATGTTAAGAATGTTTTGTATGCCTGTGCTGTCAACAGAGTCAGTGGTTGGCAAACAGAGACATTAGGAATGGAAGCTGAAAGAGCTCATCCATAGGGGCGCCCCCCCCCGCAAAGCAACGTCAGACTTTTAAAAGTGGTACCAGACCTCAAATCAGATGTTGAAGAGGGGTCAGGAAAGGACTAAAGTGACTCCATTGGTCCTTGGTTTTTATGTTCCAGACGACAGGAGGTGCATGGGAAAAATTGAGGGGTACCCCTGCCACTTTGCCTTTGTACCTTGTTACTTAACACCCATGTCAAAGGGTTTAAAAATATTTCATGCCAGAATCAGTCAGGGTTCTGGAGGAATGGGATCAATAAAATAATATATGAAGGGGGATTCTCTGTATTGGATTAAGCAATACATTTGGGTGGTCCAACAATCGCTGCCTTCACACTGGAAAGGCTGAGAACCATCCGTAAGTCTGAGTGGCTCAGCATCTTAGTCTAGCACCAAGGGCTTCAGTGATTCCTGGACTACTTCTTGTAGTCAGTCTGCATCTGAAGGCTGAACAGCCTGGGTCCCCGTGTCAAGGGACAGTGACAGCAGCAGAGGAGAGGAGCTTGTCAGCATGATGTGAAGGCAATGGGAAGATGAAAAGACAAGCAAGGGGCCACACCAGTGTCCTCTCTGTGCCACAGGAAGATGCAGTATCTTTGACTTCGGATGACCTGATCAAGAACACTGGGTACAGACACGCTCGCCTGCTTATCTTTTACTTGATCAAGTTGACACAATAAGATTCACTACCACAGTGACTGACTACAACTCAGTAGAAGATAGTCATAGAGTACAGTTTTCACCATTGGGGTGACCACTGATTTATGGGACCTAATGATTCTGAAGGTCACCCCCAGGAATTCGAGTCAGTAGACCTAGAGTCTGAGAGTTGTTAAAGGACCCTGTAGAAGGTTCTGTAAGCACTTTCTAGGCGCCCCTAGGAAAGGATCACCCACAAGAAACCATAACAAACAGCTGCTCCAAATAAGGCCATCATCAAGGAGACAGTGCTCCTTGTTTCACTGAAACCAAACTTGGAAAATTTCAGGTCATAAAAGATGCAATCAGCTTAATGCTATCTTTGGATGGAATTAGGCAAATCTAAGAGAGTAGCTTTGCAGGTTATTCTTGGTGTCATTTTCTCAAGAGTTACATAAGGTACATTAAAAATTCTTCTGGTGACAGATAAAGGACCTAAGACTCCAATGTGTATCTGATTATCTTCAAACCCAGGAACCGGGAAGTAAATCTGCGCCACACATGGAATTTAACATGCACAGGACTGCCTCCGGCCTCTGGAGGCAAATCCAGTCTCTGCTGGAAATTATGTTACCATTGTCACCGCCTCAGTCCTGCTTATTGAGAGAGCTCTTACCGTGACTGTGGATACGAAAATCAGCTCCTCAAGAGCAGGCTCACAGATAGAGCAGAGAACTGGGGCAAGAATAACCCATGCAAAACGAACAAAAAGAAGACAAGCACCAAATCTTGACCTATTTCCCATATGCCTGTTACCTCTGTAGTCGGTGCTGGCCCCACCTGTGTGTGTGTGTGTGTGTGTGAGAGAGAGAGAGAGAGAGAGAGAGAGAGACAGAGAGACAGAGACAGAGACACAGAGAGGAGAGAGCAAGAGAGAGAGCTTCCTCCCCCCCCCCCACTCTCCAGCACATTAAATGAGGCCTGTACATGCTGGAGCAGACAAACATTCCACCACTGACCCGTGTTCCCGTCTCCTAGATTCGCGCTTCTCATAGAACATTTTTATATAAGAATTCTGTGCGGGGGCGGCGCCTAGAGACTGGCTTTCTGAGGACAATGAAACAGAAAACAGCAAACAGAAGGCAGGCAGGCAGTGGTCTTGGGGAGAGCAATGCTCTCACTTGGAAAATCTTAAATTCCCATTGTTGCGGATGCCTACAGCAAACAGAAATGACTGTCTGAAGTGATGTTTCCCAGCGGCAGCAAAGGCACCTCTGCTCCACTTACTCAGTCAAAATAGTGAGTGAGCGGTCAGGGCTGAGCAACGGTGGAGAATGTTCTAAAGCCAAGCCCAAGTCATGTCCAGAAACTTTTAAGCATGGAACAAGCTAGTAGGATTATTTTCATAATTTGGGGGAAATTCTACCCTACCCCATGTTCTCAGCCTGCAGCTCTTCCCTACCCATCTCAGCGTTTCCAGTGTCAGGTGAACCTCTCAGGAGGATTTCCCGTGCTGAAAGGTTTACAAAATGGCCGATTCTAATTGCACAATGATTATTTCCCTGTATTGCAGAGACAATGGGCGTGACAAGGTATGACGTGTGACACAGTACAGTCAAACGGCGTCAACAATGTCAGAGTGGTGTTTGTATAGGGGCTTTTAGTTTTCCATCAATACCTGTCACACAGGAGGAAAGACCCAGTTTCCCATGGTAGATGTTGGTCGGCAAAACAGGAATCCCGTTCTTGTTTTCATGTTGATTCTCACTATATTTGTGTGCGAATAGCTCCCGGAGGCCTGCAAGTCTAAGAATTTGTGTCTAGGGTGGTGCTCCTCGGAGGTCACGGAAGTCATGGCGGGACAGTTAAGAGGCCAGGCCTGAGAGTTGGTTTGGTGGTACATCATGGCATTGGGAAGGCTGGGGCCGGAAGATAGGGGCTTTGAGGTTCTTAGCGACCTAGTGAGACTTTGTTTCAAAGGAAAAGAACATTCTTTCTTTATAAGCTACTGCCTTAGTGGTCTCTTACAGTGGCAGTGAGCTGATAAACACAGACAGCCATTGCTGGTGCAGGCCTTACAGTTCCTCACGTTGTGGTAATTCCAACCATAAAATTATTTTGTTTCTACTTCATGTAATATTGCTCCTGCTATAAACTGTAAATATCGCCGGGCGGTGGTGGCGCACGCCTTTAATCCCAGCACTCGGGAGGCAGAGGCAGGCGGATCTCTGTGAGTTCGAGACCAGCCTGGTCTACAAGAGCTAGTTCCAGGACCGGCTCCAAAGCCACAGAGAAACCCTGTCTCGAAAAACCAAAAAAAAAAAAAAAAAACCTGTAAATATCTGTGTTGTCAGATGGTCTTAGGTGACTTCTTTCCACCCCAAAGGGGTTATGGCACACAGGTTGAGAACCGCTGACTTTAGTTCTGATGCGTTTCCACACGGGGCTGCTGACAATCTGTATGAGACTTTCTCACTAGGCTCTGAAGAGAGGATGCAGTCTGGGAAAACCCAGAGACTTCGTCATTAGGCTCCAAGGGTAGGATGCTGTCATTACGTCAGGCTCGGCCTGAGCTAAGCAGGGCTCTTAAAACAGTACAATGTATCAACAGAATAAAACTGATAACACATCTCATTCTGGAGGAGTTCCTAGGCCTGAAGTCTGTACCTTCTAACAGGAAAAGAGACGGGGTTGACGTGAAAATGGTAGGTGGTTCTGTGTATGTTCACCAACTATCAAAGAATAAAAGCCCCAGCCTGTGTGTGGCAACACCACGTGGGTGGTCTCCACCCCCTATAGCTTGGATGTCTGGCCCTTGGGTGTTTCGATTCTAAACCAGTCTCAGACAAAGCAGACTGGGTCTGTGTTCGGGAGAGGGCTCTGAATGACAGAGTCCAGGAAAGTGAGGTGAATCTTGAATTTGCTTTGAGGTCAACAGCCGAATCCTGGGTGGAGACAGGGCAGCGACGCTGTGTTGCACTGGCGTGCAGATTGTCCTAAGCCTCCTCGGGTTGTCACTGAAGCTCAGGTAACTCAGCTATTGTCTTGCCGCAGCCTCTGGAACTAGCACCCCAGCTCTGATATTCAACTCTTCCCTCTACTCTGTGATTTTTTCTGTGGTGCAGGAGGCAGCAGCCCCTAACCCCTAGTGTACAAAGTTACTTCCTTCCTGTGTCTCTCTTTCCCTGTCTGAAAAATAGTGTTCATAACATCACTGATGTCACAGGAGTTGAAAAGATCAATATGTCGAATCTGTAGGAGACATCAACACACAGGATACACGCTAAGTGTGTTTTCAGTGATTACTGTTATCAGTTATGTGAAGGTTAAATAAAGTGTGTCATGTAATGCAGACAGGAAATACTTAGGAATTTTTACCCTCTGGGTAGCCACTGGGCTTGTTTTTAGAGTCGGGACCTCCCGACCTCCCGGGAATTCAAGCCTAACTCAGGAGGTTAGGACAGGCATTCCCTGTTACTAATTTCTCCTAGATGTTCCACCCTGCCCCACTCACAAGCTGGAGACCCAGGGCCACAATACTTCTGCACCTGCTGACCTTTCAGGGTGTCTGATATGGAGACTGTCGTGGTTAGTGTTCTATTGCTGTGAAAAGACAGCTTGGCCAAGGCCACTTAAAAAGAAAGCATTTAATAGGGGCCTGGCTTACAGTTTCAGAGGTTTAATCCATTATCATCGTGGCGGGGAGCATGGCGGCAGGCAGACATAGAGAAGGGGCAGGAACTGATAGCTTACATCTTATCCATGAGAGAGAGAGAGTTTTTATTATTCGTGCTTCTCTCTCTCTCTCTCTCTCTCTCTCTCTCTCTCTCTCTCTCTGTCTGTCTCTCTCGTGGGTAAGATGTAAGCTGTCAGCACTGAAAGTGCTGCAGACAGAAGAGAAGAACCCCGAGACATCCGGACATCATTAGCGTCAGCCACGAAGGCAGAAACCACGTCCTTCCCCTTAGTTAAACGCAAGCCCTTCTAGAGAACGAGCAGGGAGCATTTCTGTTTGGTTGTGTTTTCGCTGAGTAAAGAGGACATTGACCCAAGGAGTGCGGCTGTCTGTCGGCTTTCACGTCTAAAATACCAGGGTCTCAGATGTGCTGTTGTGAGCACGCAGTGGTTCTGCGGCTTGGTGCACAGCGGCAGTCTTCCGACCTCGATCCCGTGATGATGCACCGCCCCACTGGAACCTCGAGAGCCAGAGTCAGCGCAGAGTCAAGTGCCCACAATGAACAGTGGGAGGAAGAAATGAAAGTCCTCGGAGAGGAGCTATCTGTACATTCTTGAGAAAAATACCAGATGTCTTTCAAGGATGAGGCCTATTGGCAGCAACAACTACAAAATCTACTCATTTTACGTAAAAGGAGGACAGAGAATTTGGAGTTGGGCACAGCAGCTAATGATTCTAATGCTCTCACAAGAAGGCTAAACCCAGAGAATCATAGCTTGGGGTTTGAGGCTAGCCTGGGCGACATATGGTGTGGGACTGATAGACTGGTTTTGTTTTCATTAGAAGCTCCTTTTAGATTTATGTCAACTTTGTTAAAATTTGGAGAATTTTATTCAGTCAAAAAGAAGGAAGTGAAAAATTCTGTTTTCCAGTTTTTGTTGAAAAATTTTATCCCTCCCCCATTTTAAAGATAGAAAATAAGATTTTCCAAATTGCTTTGTAGCCTTTGACCTTAGACAAGGACCTGTAGAATTGATATTTAAAAAAAAAAAAAAAGCCGGGCGGTGGTGGCGCACACCTTTAATCCCAGCACTCAGGAGGCAGAGGCAGGCGGATCTCTGTGAGTTCGAGACCAGCCTGGTCTAAAAGAGCTAGTTCCAGGACAGGCTCCAAAGCTACAGAGAAACCCTGTCTCGAAAAACCAAAAAAAAAAAAAAAAAAAAAAAAAAAAGAAAAGAAAAATAACCAAGTGGAATGTTTTGGTTAACATCTTGTAACACAATAAACCAGTAGATTTTTTTCTTTCCTATGCAAGGGGCAGGCAGAGGAGACATTTGAGTTGCAGGATGAGTCAAGATTCCATATTAAGTGGTGAACACACCTAGAAGAAGCGAAAGTTACAGCCTGCTGGGGAGCCCAGCTCCTTTCCCAAAGAGAACAGGCACAGTCACGAGGAACAGTTATTCAGGGGCTCATTATCCAGCGTTCTCAGTTTAGAAACAAACCAAGCATTTAATAAACCATGAATAGGGTTATTGGCAAAAAACGTAATTTGAAAACAGCTTATGTCTTCACCCAACGATTGTATCTTGCTAAAATACTTGAAAGTGTGGTTGTTTCTGTTGTTTGCAAAGTGATGGTTCCCCTTAGGCAATGACCTGGGAAAAATTAACAGTATTTTAATTGTGGCCACTAAGTGGGATTGAAATCTGGAGAATAAGGAAATATTATATTATCCTAGTTTCTCTAGCTTATCATATATCAAAAATTGTAAATTTAATCCTTATACTGCTTTAAATATTAAGTGCTTCCTATAGCAAGCATAATTTTTGCTTTAAGTGGGAATGTGTGCAGAACAGCCCATTGACAAGTGTTGAGCAGATAAGAGGAGCTGTAAGTACCCTCGATACTGTTAATCGCTGCTCTTTCAACAGAGGCTCTCGGTCCAGTCTTACATGTCTTTGAAGCTGCTTGTTGATCGAATTAAACTCCGAAAATTTACTCCTTGTGAGCTTGCTCTGCACTAACCTGTAGGCCGGATGCTAACTCATTCAGAGAACAAAGGAGACGCCATGTCCGCATCCAGGGAGTTCAGTGTCCAGAGATTCTGAGCAATGGCTATGGCACATAACTCATACCCATTGCCAGGTGCATCGTGGGAGAGAGCATGCAGATGCGATGGAAGCTGCAAACAGTGGCCTCAGGTGTGGAGAACCGATTGGAGAAGACGGGCCGAAGAACAACCAGCAAGAGATGCTCGTAGCGTCGGGAGAATGGAACTGCCCCCGGGTACTGGCATTTTCAGAACTAAGCTGGACTAAGCTGTAGCCCCTGAACGAACTGGCAGTGGGAGGGGGTGTTCTGTGACATGATGTCTTCCCCTGATGCCTACAGCTTCCTACTCTACCCACTATCTAACAAAACTTGTCATCCTGCCCTTCTCAGGACAAGAAACAAATCACATAAGCACTTCTCTAAGTCACGCTATTGGCTGTCATGAGTCCATTCTCACGTTTGAACCGAATTCTCACTGGTAAACACCCGAAGTGAACATCTTGGACCTTCACAGACTCTGATTACCACCCCCTCCATGTCTGATGAAGGGAATTTTGTTGTTGCAGCCTTTAGATAGTGGCAAAATATACATAAAGTAGGGTGCCGTATTTGAGTCAGTTCTGAGCGTATAATCGAGTCTTAGCTGTGAACTCACTTCGGGTTCATGTTTGCTCTGGTTGGACACAGACTCCCCATTTCTTCCTCTCCATGCCCATTGTATGTGAGCTTGTGTGGTCTTGTGAGAGTAGATGCATGAGCACTGGTGCGTATTCACGTGTGTGAGCCAGAAGTCAGTCTCAGGCGCCATTCCTCAGCCCTTCACCCATTTCCCTTTTGTTTGACACAGGGTCTCCCTGACCAGGGACTCAACAGTTTGGCTATTCTGACTGGTGAGTGAGCCCCAGAGATCTACTGTTTTCTATTTCTCCAAAGCGGGGATTACAGATCCACACTACCACATGTGGGTAATTTTTATGTGGGGTCGATTCAACTTCGGGTTCCAGCGTGCATGGCAAGTGTTTTACCAACTGAATTATCTCCTCAACTGATTCTTTCTAGAACTAAGACTCTATTTCTTCATGGTAGCTGTGGCTGCCTCATGAGGCCACACCACTACCAGAGGAGCTTTTGGCAAATGATGTCTGCTGGGGAAGAGTCAGTTGGGTTTTTTTTTTTCAGCAATGTGATCCCTAGTTGGCTGCCCATGCTCCAGCGAATGGCCCTATGCTCATATCTATATGCACAGCACTCAATAGACTCTGGATTGCAGAAGAATAAGGACAGACTGTAGGTAGGAGGAAGCTGTGTGTGAGGACCGTCTGGGAGGAGCTGCAGTGACGGACACGTGGAGATGACTATGATCCGAATAAACTGTACCCATGTTTGTAATTACTAAAAAGTAAGACAACAGAAAGGAACGTGGGTATTCTTGGGACTGCATATACATGGAGATGCACATCTGTCCAGTTGTGCTTGGCTTATCTCACTTAGCGTAATGTCCTCAAATTTTATTCATGCTGTTGTATGTGTCCTTCACTTTTACAGCCAAATTCTATTCCATCGTGTGCAACTGTATGCTTCTTTAGCCATTTATTCCTCAGTGAACACTTGGACTGTTACAGATATCGTTATGAATATGGGTGCGCTGCAGTTTTGGTTTCAGTAATAAAATACTTGAATTATTTTCTTGTTCTCATGAAAAAATGTTTTTAGCTATGTATATGTGTGGGGGTGCTGGGGTGGAGTATGTTCACATGCGTGCAGGACCTCATGGAGGCCAGAAGAGGGCATCATACTTCCTGGTGCTGGAGTTACAGGTGAGCCAGCCATTCAGCGCCAGTGCTGGGAACTGAACTCAGGTCTCCTGAATGAGCACCAGGTGTTCCACATCCCTGAGCCGTCTCTCCACCCTGTTCTTGGATTGCTTTCACATGTAAAGTAAATCAGCAGGATGGACGAAGTTGGCTGTAGAGGGACCACTCCCTCGCTTGTAGGAACGGAGAGTTGAGCTCAATTTTCGTCATCCATAGATCACGTTAACATCTTTTGAGAGGTAATGGTGGGATTCTAGGAGGTAGAGTCACGTGGATGTCACACGATACAGGCTCTAGTTCTTCTGGGAGAGAAGGAGAAATGAAGGTCAGCAGCTTCACAGAGGAACTTAACGTGAGAAAATAGGAGCCTTTTTCCTATGTGCGAAACTAGGAAACGAGTGGCAAGTGCTCTCCTTAGCTTCCACCTCGCCAAGTGACACCAGCTTAAGAGGGTCTTTCTAATAGCAAAGCAATTTCCATTGGAATATAAGTGGAGTCTTCTGCCTCTGTCAAATGCAGTTTAGAGAAATGGCTTCAAAAGACTCAACTTTAGAGTGTGTTGCAATCCCAGTTGTAGGCCCCTTGAAGATCTTCCTGACCTAAGATTTCTGCTAGATAATGCCTCAGCATTTGAATGGCTATGGACTCTAAACCTTACTGTCTGGTCACCAAGAATATTGGCTCCCTGTTCTGTTTTGCACGTCACAGATGACTGGAAGCCGAGTCATCTTCCTTTGTGTCCCCAGATCCTCGCTCTCTCCCCAGGTTACTTACCCTTTAAGGGTAGTGCCCGTGCTCAGTTACTAAATGTCCATATGACAGAGTCCTGTCAGTTTTCTCCAAATGGAGAAAGAGGACTACCCTTTAAAATTAAACCGCCCTGTTGTTGAAAGTGTCTTAAGAAGATGTTTATGATGTCATAGTAATAAGTTTATATATTAGTCCTAAATTTGCAGAAAACCTAGGTTTGCCACCCAACTTGAACAACATTAAGCAATGAACAATTTTTTCATTTTTTACTTTTTTGCTTTATGTGCACCCTAGGCAATTTTAGGGACATACTTATGTTACATATCTATCTGAAATTCAAATCCAACTAGCTATCTTATACTTTTATCTGTTAAATATAGCAATCTGACTGTTATGTGTGCAAACACAGTGTTTGTTCAGTTTCAAAATATTAAGCTCTCAAGAGAAGATTTATTTTCTAAGAGGATCTCACAAACATATATATTTATTCAAATTATGCACTACAGACTGAGATACTGCCAGGCAAGATCCCTGCATGTATTTAAACATGAAGTCTCTCTTCTTTAATAACTGAAAATCACAGTGCAGTGGATAAAAATAAATATGTCATCAGCAATAGAAATTATCCAGAGTAGTGCAATGCAAATCAGGCAGCAGATTTAGGAGAATCACGGTATGTTGTCTGTCCTTTCATGTTTGGGGAAATCTGCATGTGTGTTGTATCTGGAAATATGTCTGCTGTAGGCAGAGGTTTTTGTTGTATTAATCATGAGTTACACAGTGAACTAGAAAAAAGGGATGAAGTAATTTTTAAGTAGAGAAAACGGTTTTGTTGGAAATAAAAGACATGGCAAATGGAAGAGCTGAGGGACAAACAGCGTTTTCACAAACCTGTGATTTAAAGACTTTCAAAGCCGGCTGAGCATGTGCCTCCCAAGTAATTCGCTGTTGCAGAAATAGCTCATTTGGTCAGGCCCACAAACCAGGGTCTAACTTACCCCTTCGTTCATTGACAAGCCAAACTCATAAAAACATGAAGAGTCATATCAGGCTGACGATGGGCTCACGGCCACAAAGTCTCCATTAGGAATTGGTGATGGGCCAGGACTGCAGCAGACAATGGAAACGTTCTCGAGCCAAAGAAGATGATGAAGCCAAAAAGGGACACAAGTGTTTGCCCAGAGCTGTGTGACTGGAAAACTGTAGGTTTCCAAGCCCAGCCAACAAGGAAGGGCCCTTTTCCCCGAAGTGTTAATTTAGCTGTCTCATTGGAGGCTCCACAAGCATCTATTTGAAGAAGACAAGATTCCCGTTCATTTTCCCATCGTCAGTGACAAGTCCGATTACAGAAGGCTCAACCAGTAACAGATCTGTCACGGATCGGGAGTCTCCTCTGCTAGAACCTGGATGGGCTTTCTATTATATAGTGAATGAATAGCACAGTGAGCTCCTTCTGTTAAGAGTTCTTAAAAGGTGTTCTGCCTTCCCTTCTGGAAAGGTGAGGGAGGGGCAGAGGTGACTTCCCTAGGTCTTCTTCAAATCTCAAACCAGAGATTTTCCTCAGAGTACCCTGGCTCCCTTTGAAGAGAAGATGCACTCAGTTGATGGAGGCAGCGCTCTGCCTCCATCCTCGGCCTCTCTGTCGTCTCCCAGGCCCCCATTCAATCGTCTGCTTCCTCAGTTTTTCCTTCCCAAGTTTTTCTCAGATCGAACCCTTTCCTCCCCACGTCTCCCTTTTCTCTCACCAGCACCTTGCATCTCATCAGGAACTTTTCTACCTGCCTTCTTGATGTTCTCTCGATGGCTCCTCCCACTCTTGGGCATAAGACACAGCTATTAAACTTACATTCTAAAGTGCAGATTGCATTAGTAGATGCATTTAATACTCACTGGGCTCAAATCCCTTTCCCTTGTTTGAGAGCCCCTTCTTTAAAAAAAATATTTTATTTTTTGAGACTTTTATACAGTCTTTATTTTATTGGTTTTTTGAGACAGGGTTTCTCTGTAACTTTGGAGCCTATCCTAGAACTAGCTCTTATAGACCAGGCTGGTCTCAAACTCACAGAGATCCACCTGCCTCTGCCTCCTGAGTGCTGGGATTAAAGTCGTGCCACCACCGTCAGGCTTTCTAGTCTTTTAGTTGTTAGATTGGTAGAAAATGGACCAGGACACAAGCCTTCTAAAAATGGTCAATATTGACCATATGGACCAGTTGACCATAATTGGTCAATGGACCATGCATGACTGCTCATTACAGTTTTTGTTTGCTTGTTTGCCTTCTGTGATGGGGTCTCTTTATGTATCCCTGGCTGTCCTAGAACTCACCAGGTAGAACAGGCTGGGCCTGCACTCAGAGATCATCCCGCTTCTCCCTCCTGAGTGCTGGGATTGAAAGTCTGTGCCAGAACACCTGGCTCATTACATTTTTTCTTAAATGATGACTTAGCAAAGACTAATGTAGGAAGATCCCTTCTTAGAAGGTTATGAATCCTCTCATCTGCCTTCTGACCACATACCATCTTTCTCAGACCCAGGACAAACGTGTGTCAGCGGCATGCCTAGCAGATACTCAGGCCTCTCCCAGTGTCTGATGCACACTTCTTGTCAGCAAGATGCCCAAACTGGGAGCGGGAAGCTGAGCTGGCAAGGAGACATGGTAGGCTTTGTCTAGCGTTTCCCTGAGCTCTGGTACTCAGCACCGCAGGGAAAGACAGGAGCGACAGTACCTTCCCAAGCCCACAGAGGAAATGGAGGCAATCAGGATTCCAAAGCGGAGTGTGTGGGAAGAAGCCAGAGAGAGGAGGCTGCCGGAGCATTAGGTAATGGCGGCGTTCAGACACTGATGGTAGAGTCACTATAGCTAATGCGGGTGAGGCTGAGCATCTCTGGGGTAGCCCGCGATGCTGGATGCTGCTTTCTGTCCCTACGTGGTCACCAGAGAAGATTTCATCTTTACTTTATTGCAGTCAGTGCTTTACCCAGAGCAGGTCCAGAGTCCACAAAATCTTGTGAAATGAAAATAAGACCTTCAGTTACTTTCCCGCAAAGAATTCTGGGCATTGTTTTAAAACATGGCCTAATGGACAATAGGTGACCCACGTAGTCTTTGAAGTGCAGAATGGAATATAAAAGGAGCCCTGAAATCCCGCGCTGCAGAGAGCAGGGGGAAGCTGCAATGGGTCTTTACGAGCTTCGCCAGGGAACCGAGCTTCATGATACCTTGTATGCAGCATTTTTAATGCTGAATTAACCACTTCATGAGCTGCAGCCGAAGCTCTTAAACTCAGGCAGGAAGACCCTGTTTCTCTGGGTAGGCTAGTCCCTAAGGGCCGGGGCTCCACTCAGCGTGCTGAACCCCAGTGCGGGAGAAGAGATGTTTGGCCAGTGTTTTGCCCGGCTCGGGGTTGTGAAAGGAAAGTCTCCGAGGAAAGAGATGACGATCAAGTCATCTGGAGACCTGACGGTCTGTCAGGTACTCCAGCATCTTAGGCTCTCACTGGGAGCTGTCCTCCGGAGATCCCTTTCCTTTGGCTTCTGAGCCCTGTTCTCACACGCAGGCCACCGGCCCTGCGTCTGCCTCACATCCACTCCTTATAGCCAGGTAAAGATGTCATTTATCACCTCCAGTTTGAGAGAACGGAGAGTCCCAAATCCCTGTGGGGTGACCTTGAGTGGGGCTTAAGAGCAAGCTTCAAGGAGCCTTCAGGCCCTCAGTATGCTACCCTGGTCTCACTGCCCAGTGTCCACATATCTATTCATGTGTGTATATGTGTACATGCATGTGTACATGCGGTGTGTATGCACAGACATACGATGCAGGTGTCTCAAGGACCCTGAAGTTGAGAAGAGAACAACACTAGAAGTTAATCAAATGCCACTCCCTGCAATAATTAAAGATGTTACATGTTACATTCCGTCTCTACAACTATTTAAATAATTTAAAAATGACATTTTATTTTAATTAAAGCTCTGAGACTTAAAGAAAGAAGGGAGAAGGAAGAACAAGCCAAGGAGGGCAGATGGCCGGAAGTGAGAAGAGTGGTAGACAAGGGGGAAAGGAAGGAGGGAAGGATACAGGAGGGTAGGAAAGAAACTGAGGTTAAGGGGATGGCGGGGAGGGGATTTCATGTTTGCCTGTTTGTGTGCGTGTTTTGGTTTTCCCAGATGAGGTCTTACTAGAGAACCCAGACTGGTCTTGAGTTTTGACCCTCCTATCTCTGCCTTCATGATGCCTGGATTCCCATCTGAAGACAAGATGATTAAGATACAGATTTGAAGAACCAGTTTCCCGCATGAGAGGTGAACCCCTTCTCAACAGATCCTCTGGGCTCCCTCAGAGACATTTATGCAAATCTCTGGGGTGTTTGGGGGTGGGCTTGCAGGCTTATATCACCTACCCAAGCAGGTCTTATTTCAGGTTCTGTCTGCCTCATGGGAGAAGCTAGACAGGGTGCATGTAGCGGGAGAACTTGAGGCCTTGTGTTCAGGCCCCATCGGAAAGGCTAAGTTTACTCATACATCTGGCAATAAGGCCTTTATGAAGATTCAATCATAAAAATAAAATGTTTGAGGCTATGAGGATAAGATAAAGGTGGAGAGTGGCAGGGATGCCATTTACTGAAAGATTTGCATTAATGAGTCTTACAGTCTAACAACTGTAGGGATTTCTGTCAGCAAGCATTGGGCTGCTGGGCGCTTCTGGAGCCAGCTCTTCTCAGAGGGGCTTATGTGATGATCTGGGCATTGGAAGCTGGAAGTTTTGTCTTGGTTGGCTGCCTAGAAACACATTCTTCTCCTTCACACCTTGGCACGGAGCTCCTGGGAACCTTGGGGGACTGAGGGCTCAGTATAAGACGCTGGTTTCTCCCCTCTTAGCACGGGACCTCTCCTAGTGAGCCCCCAGGAGGTCCAGAATGGCTTGAAAAAGAGTAGATTTAGTTGGCAATTGCCTAATGTGGTGCAGGAAAAGCTGACTGTTCTGGTCTTTCCAGAGCTACATGCCTGGACTGTGATCACCGTGAAAGCGGCTCTTTCAGAGCAGAGACAAGTGGAGTGATTTTTCTGTCAATTTCAGGCTGAGTCTAGATAGTGTCATTCCCGAGGGTCTTCCCGCGTCTTGGTTGTTTGGAGGGGCTTCTAGCTGAGAGGTGGGGTTTACCAATTAAGGTAGGCTGGCTGGCAGGCAAGCCTCGGGGATTCTCTTGTCTCCACCCCTCAACTCTAAGATTACAATATACACCACCATTTTTGGTTTTCACACAGGCGCTGGGGTTGAAACCAGGCCTTCATGCGCGTGCAGCAAGGCTTTACTGAGTGATTTCCCCGCCTCCTAATTTCCTACATTGTCTTGTCATCCCTGAATCTATGTAAGGATTTATTATTGATTGATCTTTTTGTCCTCAAAGGAAGCTAGCATGATCCATGTTGGCCACACCACTCACTGAAGACGTTAACACCAAGAGGAACCATCTCTTGCTCTTACTTACTTTAATCCTCTTTCCAGTCCTATTCCAATCCATGGCTTCATAGGAGGATTCGGGAAACTTTCCTGGTTGATGGAATAGGCCAATATGTCTTCAGGTTGATGGAATAGGCCATAACGTCTTCTGTCTCAACAGAACAATTCATGGCATAAACAAGTCCGAGGGCAAGCAACACCAAAAAGCCTCCTGACTCCGGTGCTCCAGGATTGCTAGCCCAGAAGGTGTGGGCTAGTTTTGTGTTCCGCCTGGATCTAGATAGCAAACACGAGGCTCTCTCTTGTAAACAAGCCACAACTATTTCCGGCTTGTTTCTATGTGACTGTGAAAGATCTTAGAGAGAATTAACTACCATTATCTGAGCGCCTGGGAGCCTGACAATACTAAACACAGCTCTCTGGGTGACTCTGATTGTGAGCACAGATTTGGTCTATGAGATGTCATTGGTGGCATTCATATACTTATAAAAATTTACAGACTAAAATGTGTTTGGAGTTTAGTTGGGGGTGGTGATTCACATGTATAGTTTCAGTCCTCAGGAAGCTGAGGCAGGGGGTTAGAAGTCTGGGGCCAGTCTGAGATTCACAATAAGAGCCCATCTCAATACCCCCTGCCAAGATACAAGATACAAAGAAAGAAACCTGCAGGTTCTTTGGTGCCCAGCCCAGCATTGTCCTGTGGAGCAGTGCACAGGGCAGTTGTGTAAGAAGCTGGGTTGACAAAGAACTTGACAATCAGAGACAATGACAGTCTCTGACCAGCCTTTGAGAAGAGCTAGGGTTTTCTTTATGGTTAAAATTTAGAGTTAACTATTTTCTTGAAAAGTTAAATATTTTATGCTTATTTCTTAGGGTTGAGTATACTTTGTGGTTATTTCCTTACCACACAGAACAGCACCATAAAAAATGCAATAAATATTTCATAACTTTCTATAATCCATTACCAATGCTTGGAAATATTTGTTCCCTGTCTAACTCTCATTCTGAGAGTCCTTAGAAAAGAGCCAAAGGGAGACATCTCTTTGCACCTGCCCTGTGTCCCCAACTCCATAGCATCAAGAGGTCAAGGGTTCTGACCCAAGAGAAGTATGGACATTACAATGAAGTATGTTCATCTATTCCCTTACCCCCTCTCTGCCCTATGGCTTAAAATATTGCTAAAATTGTAGTCTCATAATTGCTTAGACCACCTAGTCTCAACTTCTTAATGAAGAGAGAGATCCAGGACCAGGGGTGCAATACTGAGGGTATTTTCTTTGTCTGTTTTGGAAAGCTTTCTGAATGAAGATAGGAAGGATTAATGACTGCAATATATACAAAATGTTAGACAGAACCACGATTAAAATGTAATCATAGACGACTCACAGAGCAATTAATTCTGATGCAAAATTTTCTCCTGTCCATTTCATTGAGGGCTTTCACAAGCTTTCTGCAATTAAGAAATGTGTGTGTGTGTGTGTGTGTGCGCACACACACACTGCATCTATTTATAGTTCTATAAGTTTGTATCTATAGTCACTCTATCTGTCAGTGTTTGTCTATCATATATATCTATGTATCATCTATCTATCTATCTATCTATCATCTATCTATCATCTCCTATCTAGCTAACTAACATCATCTGTCTAGCTAACCTCTTCAATAATCTCTCTCTATCTATATCATCTGTTTAGCATTACAAGAGAAAAGATGTCTGATAAAAACTTTAAATTTCCCAGGGATATTTGGAGTGGCACTATATTATTGCAGGGCTATGTCTAAGCATGTGAGTTTCTCTGGGTTTTATCTGTTAACAAAAAAATGAAATGTCTCCAAGATCCAGGGAATTTATGCTATTATCTATATTCATCAAAGATATTTCCTTGGTTCTTGTTTTGTCTTGGCAATATTCCCATGTCATTATCTTCATTTTTTTTGTCCATTTTTGTCAACAAAATGATGTCACTTTATTTCTTAGGTTAATTTATATTTATATATGCAAAACTATAAGGTCACAAAATTCTGGGATTGACTTTTTTCTTACAAAGAAAACAATTTGTTTTTTTTTTCTCTAAATCTAAGGACAAATTGTCTTTATCTTTGTGTGACAATAGCAAATGTTAAACATAAGAACTTTAAAAAGAATTCTTATAAATCCAGCCAGGTGTGGTGGTACACATCTGTATTCCAGCAATTAGAGGCAGGAAGACCCCCAAAACCAAAGACAAAAACAACAAAAACAAACCCAGATGCTTTCTCCTAAGATGTCCATTAAATATTAACACAGACATAGACAGCAAAATTGTCAGTGTAATTTCATAGATCAAACTCCACATTATCAACAGTGCTGCAACGTGATCCTCCAAGTGCTGATTAGGGCTGACTCTCCTGATCCTCCTGGACACAGAAAACAGGGACAGCCTCCAGCCCCCAGACTGGCGGCACCGCAAGCTTCCATTTCCCAAAGCAATCCAAGGAGACGTGAGGCAAAGCAAGTGACTTAACGTGGAAGTCTGTATGTTAATGAGCTGCTGGTGGTTGTCCAAATGTGTATGCGTGCATTCCTGTGTGTGATATACATGCGGATGGAGTCTATGCATTGCATGTGTGTTTCTTTGAGGGCAGGTACATGTGTGCCACAGTTTTAGTGTGGAGGTCAGAGGACAGACAGCCTTGGGTGCAGGCCCTCACCTTCAACCTTGTTTTCGAGTCAGGGTCTCTCTGGCTTGCTGCTAAGTACACAACGGACTAGCTGGCACGTGAGTTGGCAGAGCTTCTCCCGTCTCCACCTTCCGTCCACTGAGGGGTCATTATCATTACAGACATGTGCTATGGCACCTAGTTTTATTTGAGTTCTGTGGGTTTGAACTTAGTTTTTCATGCTTGTATAGCCATACGTTTGCCCCCTAAGTCGTCTACAACCTTTGTGGTCTGCACCTTTAGGATGTGATTTCCTCTGGCAGCACACAGAGCAAACCATCTCCGAGAATAAATACTGCTCCGTTTTCAAAATTCCTAACCACTCTTATTGGGGCAATATATCATTTTTAACTACGCCCTTCTGTGCTGTAATCCTTTGTTGCACAGGGCTTTCTGATAGTTTGTTTTCATTACTCCATCGATTCTGCAAGACATATTTTCATCATTATTTAATACCAGTAAGTAGCAGTGATATTATCTCATCTGTGTTGTCCAAGCAATTGTCACTACCTGAAAGTAAATAGGAGGGAAATTTGCATAGTAATAAGGGCATATAGGCAAAAATAATTGCAATTTATCAGCACAAATGGATCAGTTATTAACACAGAATGAGGGACTAGGAATCATTATCCCTGATATCGAAAGGCAAATAAAATGTTGCTGGCCTATTAGAAAGTACAATATTTATGATTAAAATTCTCCTAGTCATCCTGAGTATGGGCAATTTCGGAGTACATTTAGGAGAGCATTCCTAAAGTAGTATTTAACTGTTTCATTATTGCTTCTGAGTTAAACAGGACTCGAAGGCGAGCATTTCTGTAAATAAAGAAGAGCTAAGAGTGAGCAGATAGTGGGAGCTGTTAATTAAAAACTCGGATGATTTGAAACCTTCCCTGCATCTAACAGTGAATGGTGTGCTGTCCCGATGACCTGAAGGTGCTGCCTCAATCTTTCTCTTTCTCCTTTAAGGCCCCTGAGGGTGGGTGTGCACAGACCTTGGAGTCACCACTAGCAGGAAGAGACAACACAAAGAACTGAGGGTCCTCCTAGGTCTCAGGGGCAGGAGTCTATGTTCAGCTGGCCAGCAGAGCCTTTCATCAAGACTAGCCTCTGTCTGTGTTCTAAATTCATGTTGTCCATCAATGTTCTTGGTGCCTTCTTTGGGTTGGATGTGTTTTTTGTGACATGATGGGACCTTAAGAGGTATTTGAGAGAGAGGAGTCTCTCCTCCCTCCACAGAGGGACTAAAGCCATTCTCATAAGAGTGAGCTCTGAGTGCCCATGGGAAATGGCTAGTTATCTTAAGAGTCATTTGCTTTGCCCATCAACTTTCCAGCAAAATTCGTCACAGACCTTGAAAGAACCTCAACTTCATATGGAAAAATAAAAATAAAAAAAAACCAGGATAGCCAAAAAAAATTCCCGTACAATAAAAGAACTTCGGGAGGCATCGCAATCCCTGACTTCAAACTCTACTACAGAGATACACTACTGAGAACAGCCTGGTATTGGCATAAAAACAGACAGGAGGACCAATGGAATGGAATAGAAATCCTGGATATTAATCCACACACCTTTGAATACCTGATTTTTGACAAAGAGCAAAAAAATATAAAATGGAAAAAAGAAAACATTTTTGTCAAATGGTGCTGGCATAACTGGATAGTAACATGTAGAAGAATAAAAATAGATCCTTATCTATCACCATGCACAAAACTCAAATTCAAATGAATCAAAGATCTCAACATAAAGCCAGCCACACTGAACCTCATAGAAGAGAAAGAGGGAAGTACACTTGAACACACTGGCACAGGAGACCACTTCCTAAATATAACCCCAGTAGCATACTGAAAAACTCCTGTAAAGCAAAGGACACAGACAACAAGACAAAACGACAGCCTACAGAATGGGAAAAGATCTTCACCAAACCCACATTTACACAAAGGTCTGATCTCCAAAATATACGAAGAACTCAAGAAATTGGTCATCAAAAGAACAAATAACCTAATTAAAAAAAATGGAGTACAGACCTAAACAGAGAACTCTCAACAGAGGAATCTAAAATGGCTGAAAGACACTTAAGGAAATGTTCAACATCCTTAGTCATCGGAGAAATGCAAATCAAAACAACTCTGAGATTCCATCTTACACCTGTAAGAATGGCCAAGATCAAAAACACTGATGACAACTTATGCTGGAGAGGGTGTGGGGAAAAGGGAACACTCCTGCATTGCTAGTGGGAATGCAAGCTGGTACAACCCCTTTGGATGTCAGTGTGGAGATTCCTTAGAAAATTAGGAAACAACCTTCCTCAAGACTCAGCAACACTACTTTTGGGAATATATCTGAAGGATGCTCAATCGTGCCACAAGGACATGTGTTCAACTATGTTCATAGCAGCTTTGTTTGTCATAGCCAGAACCTGGAAACAACCTAAATGCCCCTCGACCTAAGAATGGATAAAGAAAATGTGGTACATTTACACAATTTACTACACAGGAGAAAAAAATAACGACAGCTTGAATTTGCAGGCAAACCGATGGAGCTAGGAAACATCATTTTGAGTGAGGTAACCCAGACCCAGAAACACAATTGTCATATGTATTCACTCATAAGTGGTTTTTAAACATAAATCAAATAAAACCAGCCCACAGATCACAATCTCAGAGAACCTAGACAACAATGAGGACCCTAAGAGAGACATACATAGATCTAATCTACATGGGAAGTAGAAAAAGATAAGATCTCCTGAGTAACTTGGGAGCATGGGGACCTTGGGGGAGGGTTGAAGGGGAGGGGAGAGGCAGGGAGGGGAGCAGAGAAAAATGTATAGCTCTATAAAATCAATAAAAAAAGTCATTTGCTTTAGAAGTGAATTTGGCTTCCTCTTGCTTTGTCTCCTAATAGGGCACTTTCTGAGAGGACCCTGCTTCAGATAGAATTCATCATCTAGTCTCCTTTGTTCCAGGTGGTGCCACGTGGTTGTGTCTTACCTGTGAAGTGTGATGTCACCGCGGGGCTTAGGCAGTAGGGATGAATGAATCACCTCCGTTTACTTGGTTGGCTGGCTAATTGTAGACAGTGTAGGAGGGCCAACCTAGGGCAGGGCAGTATTTGTCTTTGTTTTGAGTCAGTGGGGGTGGTACCATGATTTGCACAAGTACCAGGCAAGTGCACACCCAACCAAGGAGATGGCTTTTAACCACTGATGGAGCAGGGGAGATGATTTTAACTCCCAGAAGTGAACAAGGCCAAGGATGCTGATAAATATCCACAATGCACAGTGGTGGTGGCTCTGAGAGGCATCTGTCCTACGGGACTGTGAAGCCATGAGATGGAGGGTGTCTGGCCTTACTAAAAGAGTACAGTAAGCCCCAACCGCTCACCAGAACTGTGAAGAGAGTGAGGAGTAAATCCCACTGTGAAGAGAGTGAGGAGTCATAGAGATCATGAATGCAAGACATTGCCATCTGAGAACTGTTATCCTTAGCAGCCAGTGTCACTTCACCTAGAGCCGAATCCTGGCATGGGTCTAGTGGACCAACACATAGAGCCATTTACACGAGCTTTATTGGGCCAACCGATCTGACCGAAGCTTCAAATAAGCTGATCACTGCCATGAAGGGGACTCGGTAGACCATAAGCATCATGTATTTCAGCTTTTACACACTAGAGTCCACTTTATGACAGCTGACAGCGGACACCTGTTGCGCGATTTCTAATAGGTCTTAATAATAAAAACCCGGAACCAGATATCGGGGTAAATGCTGAAAGATCAGAGAGACAAAAGCGCAAGCCAGCTAACTCTTACCTTGTTAACTTCTCAGCCGAAAAATGGCTGAGCTCTTGTCTCCTTCTGCCTTATATTCGTCTCTCGGCCCAGCCATAACACTTCCTGCCTATCTATACAGACCTCCAGACATCTATGGTTAACCAGTGGCTAGCTCCACCCTCTGATCTCCAGTTAAGCTTTGTTAGAACACAAACAAAAATATCACCGCAGGCCCCTCTGAATAGTAAGTAGTCAGGGGCGGTCACTGGATCCTCCACATATCTTCTGTCCATGACAGAGACAAGACAGACTAGTCTCAACTGCACGATTAAACAATCTGCTGGGAACTAGACTTACGGTGCTACCGAAATCTCAGTTCCTTCTCACTTGAGGAAAAGTGCATCTTCCTGAGGTTCAGATTTACAACGCTCATTTTGGGTTTATAAAAAATTGTAGCCATCTATGAAAAAAGCCTCATTATTCACAATGCCCTTCAGCTTAGAAAGTAAAGATACATGCCTCGTGAGGGACAATGAAAGGGCGGGCTGTCCACTCGCAGCTGGACTTGTAAGGTGTGGTTGGCTCTGAGATGACAGGTGACTTGTCCATATCACTAAAAGAGTCCATGTCGGGCACAGCTTTGCTGGCTTTGGGCCTCCTCCCGGTGTCACACTTGGGCGCCATCCCTCTCCTTCCCAAACAGCTTGCTGCTGCGCCAGGCAATTAAGGAGCGGAGCTCTTCGGTGTCACATTGATCTTTCCTGTTCAGATGTGTAATTAGCTGTTAACATTTCATTATAATCAAGGTTTTCTTGAGATCTCTATGACCCTCTACTCATCAACTGCCAAGACCTCCCAATGCTAAGAGTTAATTAATGCTGCTGGCAGCTGGGAACCCATAAGACACAGAGTCTTGGTGGGAAGATGTTATTTGGTGGTCATATTTGTTTTCATATCAAGTGAGCATGATCAGAAACACCTGCATGGGACTTGCAAAGAACTGTTTTGATAAAAGTTAGATTCAGTGTTACTTAAATGCAACCCTTCAGCTCATCCTTGAAGGATGGGCATTATTACTGGAAAGAGAGTCCAGTGGTGTATCACAGGGCTGCATCCTTAGATTCTAACACTGTTGTAAGAGGGTGCGGGCTGTGTTCCCAGCACCTGAGAGGAGTGCGGCCGTTTGTTCCCAGCACCTGGCTCCCGGCCACGGCCGCTAGTTTATGCCTGAAATGATTACACACAAACTGGATTCATTTAAACTCTGCCTGGCCCATTATCACTAGCCTCTTCTTGGCTAACTCTTACATCTTATTTCAACCCATTCTTAATAGTCTGTAAGTCACCATGAGGTAGCGGGCTTACTGGAAAGATTTAGCATGTCTGACCCTGGCAGCTTCATGGCGGCTCTCTAATTTCCTTCTCTGTCACTGCCTTCCATTCTGTCTACTCTGCCCACCTAAAGGCTGTGTCCTATCTTACAGGCCAGGCAGTCTGCTTTATTAACCAACGAAAGCAAAGAAATATAGAAGAACCCTCCTACATCATAACACAACTGGCCTTTGTTCCCCAGTTACTTCTGAAATTTCAAAACAGGTGGCAACAAGTAACTCATAGAGGCGTTAAAACTCCTTGTAGATGAAGGCAAACTGTAGTGTCCTTTGACTCTAAAGATGAAAGATTCAAAAGGATGCTGTCAGAGGGCCCTTCCGGGTCTCTCCACACCTCAAGCAGGTATAGACATCTTGTAGATTGAGCCAGAGTGGTTTCCAGCCATGGTGTGTTTGCCCTTCTCCCTATTCAAGTGGTCTCTCGCACCACTTGGCCAGAGCAAGCTCTGCATCTAGTCTACCTGTTTTAAGTGGTCTTTTTTTTTTTTTTGCTTTTACTTACTCTTTCTGGAAGTTCACTTAAACTCAAAATATTCTTCCTATTGAATGGCAGAGAATCATTACTCAAGGTAAACTTTAGTCCAAACCGCAGGAACTCTGCTGGAACACAGAAGGGAAACGTATGGGTTATGTCCCAGGGGTGTTCACTCTGTATGGCTCCCTGCACATTCTGAAGAAACTGAGGCAGACACTAGGTATCACGTTTGTGTGGGGGTTTCCCCTTTATGGAAGAGACCCGTAGGAAGCTGTAGATGGATGAAGTACATGCTTTTCTTGATTGACAAGGCAGTGCGTCTACAGGACTTGAGAGGCTGGGTCAGAAAGGAAGCTGTCTGGTGCTTAGACAGCTGCACAGAGGCCTGAAGCTCCAGTGCCCCCTTGCTTCCTGGTTCTGCTCCCATCAACTGCAGGTACAGAAGGAGCTTGCTAAAGTTTAATTTTCTTTATTTCTTTTGTCCTTCCACCTATTTTGTTCATGCCTAGAGTTGTTTTTCTATGTAAATTTCTCCCAAATGCCCTCTTCTACATCCATTTTACAAGGCTGTAGGTCTGTGGGCTTGCGGTTTGTTATGGAGGACCACTCAGGGTCCAGAACCACTCTGCCTTTACAGGCATTTATATTAAATGCCAGATTTTCCACTTAATGGCTATGTATGCGTTCTAGGACATGTTACTGAAGTTTTCTGAGTTCTGTTCTCATCCAAAGAGTATGGATAATAATAGCTATCTGCCTTACAGACTTTTTGTGTGAATTAAAATAAACAATGTATGCAAAATGCCTAGCAACGGAGCTGGTACAGCAAGGATTTGAGAGACAATAGCTGCTTTGGGATTTTATAATTTTCACCCTTGCAATGATGCTGGTAGTGGGCAGGAGCCTCAACATGCATGCTGAATCATGTTGAATCTGGCTAGCCTTATCTACGTCTCTGCCACCATCTCAGTTCAAACACTGTGGTCTTGGGCTCCACCACAGTAGCTTCCTTTCCACCACAGTGGATTCTCTGTCTACACTTTTACTTTCTATGGTGAAGTTAGCTTTGGCCAACTGAAGTATTTAATGGAACACTCCAGAAATACTACAGTTTTTAGTTTTAAATGGTGCACCATTCTGAGGAGTCTGAGGTATTCTCTCACCGCTCCACTCTGACCTAGAGGGATGTGCGTCATTCCTTGACTAGCAGGGCCACACTGCCTATGGAACCTGACAGTTCATAGGCAGCACAGCCTCTCTGGAGGCGACACAACACCGTGTACCTGCAAGTAGCTGCCATGTTGTATGAACGTTGCCACAGGCCCTGCACCACTGCCCTCACTCCTCAAAAAGACGGGTTAGAACGGCGCAGAAAGTTATCTCTGAGAGAGTTCACATCCCAGTAACTCCTTCTAGCATATCTGAAAATTGTTCCACTTTGTTGATTTTGCTGGTGGCTTAACTGCTCCTGAGGTGCTTCCTAGACTTTCTCATGGGTCTATAGGTAGAGAATAAGTGTAGCACATGGAAGACTCACTATGACTCGCAGTGCACTGGGAGGTGTGGAAGATAACTCATATGGTTAAGATGAGGCTGGCTTGCTTTGTCATCTATGCCAGCTTCCTAGCACTTATGCTCCTGAAACAAACAATTTAGCTCATACTTTTGGAGTTTTTCTTCTACGTTTGCTTGACTCAAGTGCTTCTGAGCACATCATGTTGTAAGAAGTCGCTTGTTTGGTCTCGGCTGCTCAGCCCCAAAATAACCACATAGAAACTGTGTTAATTAAATCACTGCTTGGCCCATTAGCTCTATCTTCTTATCATCTAGCTCTTATATCTTAATTTAACCCATTTCTATTAATCTGTGTATTTCCACATGGCTTTGGCTTACGGCAAGTTTCTGTCCGGCTGCGTTTGTCTCTGGCAGGGCCACATGGCTTCTCGTGACTCCTCCTTTTTTCTCCAAGCATTCAGTTTAGTTTTTCCTGCCTAGCTCTAATCTGCCCTATCACTAAAAGTAACACATAGACAGAAGGACCTCCCACACCAGCATCACATGTGACACAGGACCTGCTCATCTCATCATGGCCAAGAAGAGGGAGAGGGAGAAGGAGAAAGAGGAGATGACTGGGGATAGGGAGAGAAAAAGAGGAAGAGGAGGAGGAGGAAGGAGAGGAGAAGAGGGGGTAGGGAGAGGGAAGAATGAGGGGAGTCCAATACCTTTCTGTCTCCTTCAAGAGCACACCTTCAATACTTCACTTTTCTTTGGTCAGCCCTTTCTCTAAAAGGCTCTACCATCTTCCTGAGTCGATGGCCAAACCTGTAACACATGACTCTTCAGTGACATATTTCCAGTATATGGAAATATTTTTGTATTTTCCTACATCTGCAATTTCTCATACAGCCACCAGTACTGGAGCTAAAGCATCTTTTAATATCTTACTTTTCTAGCAGATGACTTGACGTCCTGTTAAAACCCTTCATGGGAGCTGGATAAAGGTGACACTTCTCACCTAAGCCCACAAAGGTCTCCTCCTGTCTCATGGATCCTGGATTCTCCTTTGCCTAGAGCAGTCAGTCAACCCTCTGTGTTAGTACCTTCGAGCCTCTGAATCAGTATTTGGTTAGAGAACTACTTTCATAATTTCTGAATGCCTGGGTAATTTGTACAAACGCCAACCTTTCAAGGTGAGACTGACCATTTTGCTAAACTATGAATAAAATGCTATGGAATCACGTGACCTTGATGTAGCATGTCCTATGCCACAGTGTTCTGCAGACCACCTCTGCATCACTATTGTAATTGGCTTTATTTCACACTGATCTCATGTATGTTGAGAATCTAAAATTCTTATACTGGAGTGTGTGCTCCAAGAGGGCAGGCATGTAGTAATTTCTTCATTGTCCCCAAGGTCTAGTCGCTCCTTTGCAGGGCTGTGTCAGGTGTCCTAAGGACAAGAAAATGTATAACTCCAGGCCGGAAGTGCTATGTTCCAGAGGACTGACAAAGTCCTTCCATTCCGTGTTTAACTCCAGCCACTTACTGTCTGCATACTGTAGGTGTGGATCTCTGTCAGGACTGACAGATAGACCGGGTGAGAACAATTCAGAAATGATGCTATCAGCCACAGAGTCATGCTGAGGGTCCTGAGGCCATGTGCGGATTTAGCCTGCGGGCGTGGCACGTGGCACGAATCAGCGGCAGCAACGTTCTCTGAGGGCGAGGTATTTGACATTCTGACTCAGAGGAGTTTGGTTGTACGTAGGAAGTTTTATTGGTAATGGTAGGATCAGTCTCAACATCCCTTCCAATTGCAAATTTTTGGCACTGTTCCTGCAAAATAGCCCTTTCTTCTCGCACACACACTTGATGTCCGGTGTGTTCCAGGAAACACACTGAAGCGCTAATATGATTTTTGTGCTCGTCGAGTTTTCAGTTTATCTAGAGTATGAGGCATTCTGTGCAAATCTCAAATACTTTTTTTTAAAGACTGATTAAAATTTACTCAGACATTTAATGCAAGACTGCTTTATATTATTAAGATGGGCCAGATAGGACATTGGGGGAAATTTTGCTAAATTAGTAAGCCTCTTTAGGCAACCATGGTTGTTTAATAGCTTCTATAAACTACCCTTAGGCTGCCTAAAATTAAAACTTTCAGGCACAGACACGGGGAAATGTTCCACTCCACACTTCCTGTAAGTCAGTCGTTTGCAGTTTGTGCTCACGATGGGAAAATGACGCAGGGAATATGATTACAGTAAAACAGGGACTCCATGATTGCATCTCTGCAAATCAGGAGTTGAACAAGCACCCAATGAAAATTATCATCCACCCTACCTCAGAGACAGACCCCACTAGCATTTTCTTTCTCCATAATTTTAATGGCTGAATCAATTAGTTTCAGGAAAGAAGCCAGCCACAAGCACTCTGGAAGCCTCCATATTTGGATGAGATGCCGTATCTAAAATGACTTGTCCACTTTAGTCTTCTGGGCTCCTGTCCATAGTCCATCTAAACTCCCACTCATTATGACTAAGAAGACAGTTGCCAAGCCTACCGTAGTCTTTCATTGGTCTGTACAAGCTTGTGTCCCGGGGAGTCGGAGCATTGCTTTCCCAGTCACACTGCATGCATTTGAGTCTTCCTTCCCTGGTCACTACCACCGTGTCCAGTAGCCGCCCGTCACACTGGGTCTAATATCTAACCTTCCTTCACTGGTCACTACCACCGTGTCCAGTAGCTGCCTGTTACACTGGATCTAATATCTAACCTTCCTTCCCTGGTCACTACCACCGTGTCCAGTAGCCGTCCGTCACACTGGGTCATATCTAACCTTCCTTC
>JAQHUG010000230.1:978705-997878 GCA_028555095.1 Dicrostonyx torquatus | reverse complement strand
AGTCACGTGCCACATACACTCACACACATACACACATGCACACACACAGTCACGTACCACATACACTCACACACACCACAAACACATACAGACATGCACACACAGTAGGAAGAAGTCTTACTGGGAGGAAAAGGGTCAGCAGAAGGTGGGGTGAGAGACAGTAATGAGGAATGGAGAGGGTTAAAACTTGTTATATATGTGTACAAACCTGTCAAAGAATGAAACATTTTTTTAAATGCTAAAAACACATGGCCAGGTTTCCGCTGTTCAGTCAGCACCCGTGTGTTGATTGGGTACGGCTTCTGAGCAGCTGCAGGTCCTCTGTTGTCCATGAAGCGCCACAGCAGCTCTTCCTGGACAAGGCAAGGGGGCCACATTGTTCAGTCCAGTCGCAGCCGAAGCTGCATGTTCAGTACAGGCTGAGCAGGGCGCCATCTTCCCTGTACGATACCCTCGCGGGTCCAGGCTCCACACAGCTGCACAGAACGTCTCAGGTCTGTGACGGGAGACGGGAGACTTCAGGGACACCAAACACTGGAGTTTGAATCATCTAGGGTTGATATGTGTAACTTCCTGACATTCAGCTGAGCACGAGAGCCAAGCCTACCCAGAGAACTCTAAGGGATGATGTCAGGGCTGCCTTCTAGAAAACACCCGTGACCCCTGCTGCCCTGCTGACAATGTCCTCCTCCCACATCTCCAACTATAGTACACTATTTAATTCTTCAGTCTTTAATTTTATTTCCTATGGAATGAGGAGTTACTACTTTATCCATGAATTTGGTGGCAAAGCCAGTGAGGTGGTGCAGAGGGTGTTGTTGGCAGCAGACCCTGGAAGTCACCGCTGGTGTTCTTGTTACTACTCCTGGTCTTCCCGTTGTCTCTGTGCTCTCACTAGCCTTGTTTTAATCTTAAGTGAGGTTGAGCGTGCCACAAATAAAGTAAATAAAGTCCAAAATTGCATTAGCTTCTTACAATGGATGCGAATTAGTGTATTTATCCACACTCACTGAGACAACAGGACCTTCCTTGTCGCCAGATCAGTGACCTGCATCTGAGGTTGAGGTCCCCAGTTTAACCATTAGTAAAATCTTTGGCCTTCAGCCTCTCTGACTTCTTGTATCTAAACGAAGCCATCTGTAGTGCTTTAATTTTATTCATATCTTTTATTCATCTTTATTCATTCATTCATTCACCCATTCCTGGTAGCATAGTTGTAGAAACTTGACAGTACAGAAGTGAATGGCCAGACAGTGCTCAGTTCTCATGGAGCTTTAAAGAATCAGGATTTGCAACTGAATGAGTTTTCATTAGCAGTGAGTTCTGTAGAGGGCATGAGCAGTGTGTTCTGTAGAGGGCATGAGCAGTGTGTTCTATAAAGGAGGGTGTGAGCAGTGTGTTCTATAGAGGAGGACATGAGCAGTGTGTTCTGTAGAGGAGGGCGTGAGCAGTGTGTTCTATAGAGGGTGTGAGCAGTGTGTTCTGTAGAGGACATTAGCAGTGTGTTCTGTAGAGGACATTAGCAGTGTGTCCTGTAGAAGGCATTAGGAAGCAACAGTAGTAGTAGTGAGTGCCCATTTGGGGTTTGCTAGGGTCAAGAGACCTGGTGTGGGACAATGGTCTGTATTCTGTCAATTATATTTTAAATAAATGCTGATTGGCCAATAGCCAGGCAGGAAGTATAGGCAGGATAACCAGACAGGAAGTAGAGGTGGGTCAATGAGAACAGAAGAATTCTGGGAAGAGGAAAGCTTGGTCCACAGTCTTGTTCCAGCCACAGAAGAAGCAAGATGTGACTTGCCCCGCCAATAAGGGTACCAAACCACGTGGCTAACACAGATAAGAATTATGGGCTAATATGAGTTATAAGAGTTATTAAAAAGCCTGAGCTAATGGGCCAATCAGTTTATAACTAATGTGGACCTCTGTGCGATGTCTTTGGGACTTAATGTTTGTGGGAACCGGGCAGGACAGAAACCTCAGACAACAATGACCCTCATGCAAGGAAAGACCATGTCAAGGAACCACAGAGAAAGCTGGAGTGAGACAAGCACAGTAGAAAATTGGGGGAAAAATGCCAAGGGAAGTAACAGCAAGGAGAACATAGGACAGGCTGTGCCTAAGAGTAGAGGATAAGCTGTGAGCCCTCTGAGGGTTTCCCACCTTTACTGTTCAGTCAAGTCATGCCTTCAACAGCCGTGCAACCACATTTAGACTATGTGTTTTCTACGAGGTTTCCATGACCTGTGTCCTTTTTCTACCTGAATGAAGAATAAATTATCTAGAGTTTCATAACCATTTACCTAGAGAAACCCATTCCAGTGGCACAGTACTACACCAAATCAGCAAAAATGTGTTTACTTTTAAAAAGTACATGCAATACAGGTGTTATGCCTGGGTGACAGAGGTGCTCGTGGCAGTTAGTGTGAGCCATTCAGGAAAGTGACAGAGGTGCTCGTGGCAGTTAGTGTGAGCCATTCAGGAAAGTGACAGAGGTGCTCGTGGCAGTTAGTGTGAGCCATTCAGGAAAGTGACAGAGGTGCTCGTGGCAGTTAGTGTGAGCCATTCAGGAAAGTGACAGAGGTGCTCGTGGCAGTTAGTGTGAGTCATTCAGGAAAGTGACAGAGGTACTCGTGGCAGTTAGAGTGAGCCATTCAGGGTCTTTGGTTAGAAAAGTGAGCAGGGACAGTAAAAATGCTTGGAGTGGGTAACAGTTATTGGAAATGTTCTAGACAGCCCCTTGCCATGTTCCTTATAATGCGCGGCCCCTTTGCATACCGCCAGAGCTGTCCGCTAAGCAATACAAGTTTGCCAAGGAAGCAAAGTGCATTCTCCAGTTGTTTCTCAAGGCATTCCTTCCGGGGGTCTGCCTTAGTACTCTTCTTCCAAACGCAAAGATAGAAAAGAAAATACGGAACCTGGTGTAATGAACTTTAGGCAGTTCCAGGTCTGAGCACACAGCTCCGTTTTTCTTACACACTAGTTGGCTTTTTAATCTAACTAACAACTGTGGCAAGGTTCCATCTTCTGACTTCGCCATGCTAGAGGCCCGGTTCCTTGACTCAAGCTCACGGCTGCTATTCTTTATTAATGTCCACTGAGCAACCACCTTGTGCTTAGACGCTTCTGGAAACCAGAATTGGTTGTGCTCACTCTCCAGTGAGTTCACCACCTGCCTGAGACAGGACTCACACCAAAGGAGGTGAAGCGGTTCCAGACAGTTGAGAGTAAATCATGTCAGAGGCTTCTGGTGGGGCCGCAGGACAGGCCTCCATTCTGTCTTCCCGGGAGGTAGAGAGTTGAAGCTGTGAACCATGGAGGCATGGTCTCAGGCTGTGGGAAGACTGTTTTCCCCCTCAGTGAGAAATGCCTCCACTCTCCCGTGTCTTGAGAGTGGGTGTATTTGCAATGACTAAGTCAGTGTCAGGCTGAGAAGGCAAAGGCTAAGGGAAGGAAGGCTGACATGTGGCAGCTCACAGATTAAAGGGACATGATTGGGAAAACACAAGGTCAAGGTTGGGGAGTTACAGGAGATATTAGATGGAACCCAGAGAGCTCTAAACAGGGTTTCTCTGTAGCTATGGAGCCTGTCCTGGAACTAGCTCTTGTAGACCAGGCTGGCCTTGAACTCACAGAGATCTGCCTGTCTCTGCCTCCCGAGTGCTGGGATTAAAGGTGTGCGCCACCACTGCTGGCTACTTTTTATTGATTTATAGTTTTCAGTGAAATTCACAGCTCTTGCCTGCATAGGTCAATGAATTTTTAACAAATATAAACACTAGTGGAATTCACATTTCTATCAAGATACAGAATATATTCATTCCAGAAAGTTCTTCATGCTTCTAACAATGTTTTTTTCCTATCACAGTAGGGCAGTGATAACTAATTTTGAGCTGACAGTGGAATCACAAAGGACAGGCTCACCCTCTGTTCGCTCAGCACTTCTGAGTGCCCTCGATGTTGGATGCATCACTCCCTTTTATTCTGAGAAGTAGCCAGTCTCCTCCTTTCCACGGGCTTGTGCTCCTGGTCCCCTTCCCGATTCCTCAGCTTTAGTTATTGTTGGCAGAGTGAACATTCTTAGAAAAAATCCATATATATTTTTCTTTGGGAACAATGCAGAGAAGCATAAAGGCTGGTTTTGCTTTGTTAGAGTTCTAAGAACATGCTCAGAAATTATCCAAATGTTTGTCCTATCTTACATCCCTTTGGCCGTTTGTCCAGTTACTCCCTTTGGTTTCCTTCTTGCTTACATTCTGCTCTTATCTTTAAATCACGTTTTCCCCTCATGACCAATGATGCTGAATTATTTTATACATACTTTTTGGCTACTTCTAAGGTCATTCATATTTTATTTGCTTTTATCTTATTTTTGCTTTTTATAGTAAGTTGTGAGATTTCTTTATATGTTGTGTGGGGGTCTTGGATTACTGGAAACATTATCTCAGAGTTTGTGCTCACTCAATGAGTATTCTCAATGACACTTACGACTTTCTTGACAGTAGTACTTTTTATCTGGTCTAAGAAACCTTTGTTTTGTTCAGAATAACGATAAGGATCCTTGTCTATACTGTCTTTTCCTAACTTACAGAGTTAGCATTTACGTTGAGGGTCAATTAATATGTGGTATAGACATGGATGCCATGAAGTTGTGACTAAGGTCGACTCTTCCTGAGACCAACTTTCATTTTCCTGACATTACATATGACATATGCCCTTTTCTGCATGGCATTTCTCTGGACCCGTCAAGACCAGCATTCGTCTTGGAAGAAGCCATTGGTGACATCAGATGATAGAGACTGGGGTGTAAAAATTCTGGAGACATGCCAAAGACAAGAGATTGATGGTCCTGTAATACAGTACAGGAAACAGTGGTAAGAGAAAGATCTAAAAGCCAGATTATGGTCCAAAGTTTATGAAGCAGATACAGCAGAGAGTCGGTACAGGTCCCATGTCTAAGGAACTTTGCTGCGAGGGGAAAGGACTCTTGTTGTAATTAAACAACATGTTGAGGTCATGATCAGAGTTTTGGGATATAACAATAATAAATCGGGCTTTTCAGTGCTTTGCTTGAGAAATTAACTTAGGTGGCACCCCTTCCTTGGAGACCTTATCAGTCACAAGGATGGTTCTCTGACATTTCAACAAACCCAGATGGGATTAGTGGGAAAATACATTTGTTGACAAAATATCTACTAAGTATGAAAGACTTTCTTGAGGAAGACAGAGTGTAGGAATGAACCCCGTCAGTTAAACAACTCATCTTCCAAAGCGAAGGAGGACCAGATACCTGGGAGTTGCTGCCTCTGCTCTGTGGGGAATAGGTTTTCTCCTGACCCCATGTGGGGCACTCTCAGTGCCAGGTATGAATGTTCTGCAAGAGAGAAAGGAATAAACCACTCTTGTTGACAACTGATTGTACCCTAGACCACTCATGATGTACAGTTGAACAGGCTTCTCTCATGCAACCCCTGTAAGTCTCCAGGGTGCTGGTCCATTCTAGACCAAGGTCGGGCACCATGGAAACCTCAGTATCAAGTGTTGCTGTGTGCTCTGCAAAATTCCTTGCAAAAATGGGCATTACTATACCACCAATCCTATAGGGAACAATGTCACTTTCCCAAGGTCATTCTGCTGGCAAATAATTTAGCTTTAGTGTACATATCTGCTGGATTAAAAACTTAATGCATCAGTGGTTTTTGAATGTTGGAGGGGGGAGTTTCATCACCAGAAGAAGGTGAGTGTGCCATTGGGTGGAGCCAGCAGTCTTCAGGAAGGCATTGGAATGAAAGAGTCTATTGGGTTGAATGATGGTGAAGGGGTTTTGGAAAGTACACAGTGACTCTAGAGAGAAGGAAAATAATCTTGCCCTGGTGTGGCTGGAGGACCACATGGTCTAGCTGTCCAAGTACACCCGCTATGTGGAAAATAAAGGAGCTGGCGATAGGTATCAGGGTTAGCCCCGCCTGAGTGACTTGGGAGACTACCTGATGGGATGAGTCATCAGTGGTGGAGGGGAAATACCCAGTGATTGTTGAAAATTCTTTGGGTTGTCTCATGAAGGCAACTGAGATCTGAGGAAGCAATAAAGGCTTACAATTTAGAGAAGAAAGCACAATTCTCACAGTCACTAGGAGTGGACTTCGGGGAAGTCACCGGCTCTATTTCTTGCCTGTACATGGGCTAGGATCCTGCACTGACCGAAAAGGGGAGAAAGTGAGCTCCCAGCTTCTGATTGCTGGCTGACATAACCAGGGACTCAGGTTCCCGACTGCCTTGGGCTCCTAGTGCTAGGACTTCCCACCATGGGGGACCTCGCCCTTGTGAGCTCCTAATGCTATGACTTCCCACCATGGGGGACCTCGCCCTTGTGAGCTCCTAATGCTACGACTTCCCACCATGGGGGACCTCACCCTTGAGTCCAGTTCCTTAAGTCCCTTCTGATTCTCAGAACAATAAGGAAAGTACGCCGTACAAGTGTCATTTTGCACACCAGTTTTCATTGCCGTGTAGTGAACTGAGGTACCACGGCTCTCACCATCATCTCATTAGCCACAGTCACTCTGGGGCTTAGGACCCACAGCTTTAGATCCAAGCCATCCCTTAAGATCCACACTGGGAGAAGGCAGTAGAGCTCAACAGGTTACTCACACGTCTATATAATGGCCTTTCCCCCCCTACTCTGTCTCTTTTTCCAGGACAGCATGCACGATAGAATGCTACCCTAAAGTGCTCCTGATGGCTGATCTGGGAAGTTCTACCTCTGAACTTCTGTAAGGGAGATGCTGAGCCTTCTACATTTTTCTTCACCGAGAGCTTGGAAGCTAGATGTCCCTCCACAGATATTGGCTGAATGACGGGCAAGCTGATGTGCCCACCTTCCCCGGTTAGGAAGGCACTGCCAGCTAAAATACGGTGGCAGCCTGGAGAAGGCTGGATGTAGCTCGGGGCTTTTGAGCCAGGTTCTCATTGCAACTGATTAAAGGTGGGCGCTTAATGCATGCACCAGGCCACAGACTGGGTAAGCAGATGCCTTACTGTAACAGGTTGCCCATTTTCAGATGGCAGCCATGCTTGGTGGGCACCTGGACCTGATATCCCCATTGCTGACCAACCCTTCTGCCAGCCCAGAAATAAACCTTCCCTTTCGCTGGGCACTAAAAGTAGCAGTGGTTCTGAACAGTGGCAGATAAACAAATCAACTGGTACTGCGCCAAGAAGAAAATCGCTCCCCTCCCTCCTCATAAAACCAAATGAGACTGGCCTGTTATCGGAATTAGTCCCTGGTCACTGCCAAGGGAGCTAAGCGCTTGAGGGAGGAGGTCAGATTCACAAGGTCAAACGCTAAAACTTTGAGATTGATAGCTTCTAATCAGAACTGAGGTAGGAAATGAAGAATGCTTTCTAACTTCCAGTAAATGAAATGCTAAACTATTCAGTCATTTGGATATTGCCATGTTATCAATCCAATTAACCTCACTCTGCGCTATCAACTACGCTCTGGGTTGCAGATGCGTTACCAAGCAATTGGAAACGTCGTGCTGCCGATCACTATCCAGATAATGGGGAAAATAGAGCCCGTGCGTGCAGAGTTCGAAAAGAAACAAAATTTAACTCTCAAGTTGTGAAGACTGTGATGGCCTGTGATGAGGAAACAAACACGACTTCCCTTCACGACACAACTTGGTTAAGAACGCCGGCATGTGGGCTCCATGTCCCGATTTGCAGCAATAATGGGAGCTTTAGCAACCACAGCTGAAATGACCCCGTTAGTGGAGAAATAAAATTTGATACCCTGAAATGTTTTTGTGAGGAGGTCATGTTTTGAATACTGTCCACTGCGTTTTTCATAGTTTTCAATTGTTCTATAAGTCCAGAAACAGTAGTGTCCCTCTTCCAGCAATTCTGTGTTGTATATAGGGGAGAGGAGAGGTGCATGTTGTGTTCCCCAGCCGCCAGCCACTGGCTCGCTCAGCGGCTGGCCGCCTGCACCCGAAATAACCACGTGAGGACGGTATTCATTTAAACTCTGCCTGGCTTATTATTACTAGCCTTTTCCCGGCTAGCCCTCACCTCATAAACTAACCCATTATAAAAGTCTGTAAGTCACCACATGGTGACGTACCGGAAAGGTCTAACCTGCATCCATCTGCGACAGTGGCTCGTGGCGTCTTGTCTCACTTCCTTTCTTCTCCTCCCAGAACTTCCGTTCTGTCTACTCCGCCCACCTAAGGGCTGACCTGTCTATAAGCCAGGCAGCTCTTTATTCAACCAATAAGAGTAATACAAAATACAGGAGAACACTCCCACATCAATTCTGTTTCTTAAAATGACATTTTCCACTCCAGGAAAACCAATTCTGAAGTGCAAGTCTAAGCTGTGGCTCTCCCTACCTTGATTGCTTTTGAACATTTTATGAAGCTGATTTCAAAAGTATTTTTATTGAGAGGGAGGGAGAGATATTGGTCATTATGTCCCAGTAACTGTGAGGTCTTTGGTGTCAACATGGTTTATCTATATCTGTATATATATGTCTTTCTACATAATGAGGGCATTTTCCGTATCTCCATGCACTGATAAGACCACAGTTGACATTGTTATTAAGTTATCCACCATTGTGGGTTATTTGAGTTCTTCCCATAAGACTCTTTGAAATCTGGATACAAAGAGGAATGATTCAGAGGAGGTTTGATCTGGTATTTTTGTTTCAGTTGATATAATTTAAGACATCAAATCATTAGCAATCTTCAATAACAAGGTGTAAACGCTCAAAGATATTTCCTGAGCACTATGGAATCTGAGTTTCTACTTTGACTTAAAAAAAGGAAATAGTTTCCATCTGTTTTCTGAAATCATTAAGAAGTAAATTGTCTATTAAATTTGGGTTATTTTTTTAATTTGGGTTATTTATTGAAGCTTTAGGAAGGAAAAAACAGAGCTGAAGAATCATTTTTCTTTTTTTCTTTTTTTTTTTGGTTTTTCGAGACAGGGTTTCTCTGTGGCTTTGGAGCCTGTCCTGGAACTAGCTCTTGTAGACCAGGCTGGTCTCAAACTCACAGAGATCCACCTGCCTCTGCCTCCTGAGTGCTGGGATTAAAGGCGTGCGCCGCCACCGCCTGGCTGAAGAATCATTTTTCTATAAAATATTTTCTGGTCAATTCTAAACTTGACTATTACTACTTATTCACAATGAGTTATTTTATGTACATGATTATAAGTCTGTATAGATAAGCGTCAGAACGATCTGAGGCCCTAAGATGAATCACTGCAACCTGGTTTAATGACAAAAGAATTTGCTGAATTGGGTGGTAACTGGTGCCAACCAATGAGTGCAGATTTGATCACCAGAAACTCCAGGCTCCATGGACGACAGGACAATATATCCAAGGAAGGAAATAGGCTTTTCTCTATGAACGACTGGTGGATAAGGTGTCGGGGAGGAAATATGGCTCCAGTGGCTAACTGGCCTTCATTCATCTGCTTTTTGATAAAAAGTGTCAGCAGGTGAAGTTGTGTGGTGGTGTCTGCTGACCTCATGCTCTCTTCCCACTCGGATCTTTCCAGAAAGCATAGGGCTAGCACCTTTCATTATGAACACCTGGGAGCCCTAATGTGGTTCAGCTGCTACTCGTCCTGAGCGCTCTGTTGAGAACCGCGACGAGCACAGACACCTAGGAAAGACTTCGAGAAAGAATATGTAAATCAAGAAATTCAGTAACCTGAGGTAAAACGTGAGAAATCCCCGAGTAACAATCACATGGATCACGTGAGGACTTCAGTGAAAATGAGGAAGAGGAATCAGGAAAATGCTGATGGAGACCAGTTGGAGCTATGATGCGCACAAGCATCCGATGGCCCAAAGATCACAGTAAATCAAAGGAAAGGCAGAAACAGAGAATCTCATCAAATACAAACTGCAAAGCTGAGGAAACTATCAACATCAGAGACAGCTGCCAGGAAGTGAGGAGCTGCCTGCCGACTATTTCTGACAGTGGATTAATATCCAGAATATACAAAAATCTCAAAAAATGTTAGCAATGACCAGAAAATTAATAGATTTAAAAACTTGATATCCAAATAGTATTTCTCAATAGAAAAAAACCACAATAATTATAGGAAAATTTTGCTTAATATCTCTGTCAGGCAAATGTAAACCAAAGCTACATAGACCTATGTGTCATCTCTCCCCAGTTAGAATGCCTCAATACAAAGACAATGGTAAGACTAGGGGGCGTTAACCCAACAGAATTTGTTCCTACTACATTCAAACACTCAGATTTTATCCCCAGCACCAGACATGCAAAAAAGATGCCCAGAAAATAAAAATAATAACAAATGTCAGTGATGGAGTTGAGAGAAAGGAACTCTCACACAGTAGGAGTACTTATCAATTATTAATAGTAATTATTAGTAAGCAGCCATTATGAAAAGTAGTATGGGCCTCGCTCCAACACCTAACATTATACTACCCTGTGATCCAGATGCTTTCCTTCTGGGCGTACATATGAAGGAGATGAACTCAGTAAGCCGGAGGTACCTGGCGCTCCTGAATTCAGGCACTATGTGTGCATGTGAGCTATGAGATGAGCTCAGATGCTCACGTATGGAAGAGTGGAGGACAATGAGCTCTGTGTACACAGTGGAGAATTAGTCAACCATAGAGAGTGAAAGCCTGTCATTGACAGGAAAATGGATAGAATTATAGGTCATTATGTGTTGTAATTAGGTGGAGAGGTGTGTGCGGGTTGTATGTTCCCCAGCCGCCGCTGGTCGCCTGCACCCGAAATAACCACATGACAAACTGGATTCATTTAAATCCTGCCTGGCCCATGATCTCTAGCCTTTTCTTGGCTAGCTCTCACAATTAAACTAACCCATTATAAAAGTCTGTATGTCACCACGAGGTGGGTGACTTATCGGACGAATCTACGGTACTTCCTTCTGCGCCAGGGGCCTCATGGCGACTGGCTCACTTCCTTTCTTCTCCTCCCAGAACTTCCGTTCTGTCTACTCCGCCCACCTAAGGGCTGACCTATCTTATAAGCCAGGCAGCTCTTTATTCAACCAATAAGAGTAATACAAAATATAGGAGAACACTCCCACATCAATTATGGTAAGTGGCATGAACCAGACACAGGGAAAAGAGATTCACGTCTCCTCTCTCAATTGTGAGAGTATTTTGTTTTTGAACGTCCACCGGAATGTAGCATGGCGATTACTAAGGATTGGAAGGACATAGGGAAGGGAGGCTGGACAATGCAAGGCTGGATTTAGTGAGCGCATTCAGCGTATGCATGATAAAGTATCACAGTCAGTCCATTGAAATGTACAGTTGAGATGTGACAATCAAATTTTAAAATAAAGTTAAAAGGTGACATTCTGGGGAGATAGCTGGTTAGAATATGTTATGGTCCCTGGGATACGAACTTAAGAACTAGGCCGTTTTATTCTTTGTTTCCAGATAAGGCTCTTAGTCCAATATCTTACCCAAGTGAGGAGTATATGTACCTATGTCTATGTGTGTATACACACGCAGACAGAACAGAAAATCTCAGGAGGATGTGCAGGAGATAATGTGGTTGTTTCTTTTCTGTGCCTCATAACAAATGACAATTCTCTTATTCTCTTTTTCATGTTTGTAGTTTTATAAATCTATATCTGTTAATAAACAGAAAAAATAGACATGAAGATAAACATGAAGTAAAGGTGTATTTCTCTATGGCAGCCTAAATCGTTCTTCAAACAGCAGATATTCCCACCCATCTCGAGGAAATACCAAAAGGCTGGTGTTGGGAGATCTCTGCTGTATCCTTACAATTTACATTCAGTGTCTGTGTTTCCCACCCTGGGGCTCTGATGACAACTGCCCCCAGAGCCATGCTAACGTCAGGAGCTCTGATGACAACTGCCCCCAGAGCCATGCTGACGTCAGGGGCTCTGATGACAACTGCCCCCAGAGCCATGCTGACGTCAGGAGCTCTGATGACAACTGCCCCCAGAGCCATGCTGACGTCAGGTGGCATACGGCCCCCAGAGCCGTGCTGACGTCAGGTGGTGCACGGCCCCCAGAGCCGTGCTGACATCAGGTGGTGCACGGCCCCCAGAGCCGTGCTGACGTCAGGTGGTGTACGGCCCCCAGAGCCGTGCTGACGTCAGGTGGTGTACGGCCCCCATGAAACTAAAGCGGCTTAAAAATTTAAAGCCCAAGAAACTTCTGCTGCAGAAGAAAAACAAAACTCCACTCCCAGAAGTAAACAAATATTTTTGGGATATGTTTGCCTTGAGATAAACTGTAGTCTCTTCTTAGAAAATAATTTTAATATATAAAAAACAAAATTTGACAAAATTTATGCTTTTCTAGGAAGGAGTTCAGAACTGGGGTGGTGACATGTGTAGGAAAGTCCCTTCAGACCCATGTGCTGGAGGGCACCAGTGGGGTCATTAAGTGTCTTCCAATGCTCGGTTTTATGTGTTGTCTGGGTCTATCGTGAGTTGGAGTACAATTATAAAGAGTGGTCTGACATTAGAACAGCTCTCTCATCCAATTCCTGCTGACCAGAAGGAATTCTGATCTGTGATTACCAGGCTGTAAGTTTTAGGACACTTAGGAGGACAGTAAAAGCACCGACATACAGTCTCCGCATCTGGAAGATGTGCTGGGGTGGAGCTACGGCAGGAAAGCGACAAAAAGTTGCATGCCAGGCTTTCTAAAGGAAAAGGCTTTTTATTCTAACTCACTGTCAAAGGCGTGACTCAACTTTCCGGCTCTTTCCTGCATATTTCTTCTAGTTGTCCTTTAAAATGGAAGCTGCGTCTTACAGTTTTCATGTCACCCTTTCCTAGATGACACAGTTTGATGCTGAGTTACTCTACATTGTTATTATGGGCTGGAGGGTTCTCAAGAACCTTCAGGAAGCACTAGAAAAGCTGCTGACCCTCACAAAACGCCTTAGAGAAGGGTCCCATCAAGTTGAAGCAGTTGTGGATTGCAAACAGTACTGTCCAAGAAAGCAAATGGCTGTCCATTTCTGCCGCCATATTGACTCTTGCCTCCTCCCTCCAAGGCGCAACTGACCAAGTGTCAGACCTGCTGGCACACAGCAACTAATGGTCCTGACATTTTGGTTCAGGTAGCGAGGGAGTCTCAATGCGGAGGTGATTTGTAGTGTGCCGGGCAGAAATGAAAGAGGCAGTAACGTTGGGTGCACAAACAGATGAAACTCGATAGCACAAAGTGCCTTGGACAATTGGTGGTCACCAGTCAGGACTGGATCCCATCCTGACTGCTTGTCCAGTGTTCTTTCCACTATGCCAAGCTTCTGGTCTATTGAGGGCTTACCCTGCCATTTTAATAAGTCCCTTTGGGGAACCAATGTTTTAGTCTCAAAGAATGATGCTCGCTGTGGAATTGCAGACATCCTAGCGAAGCTGCCCAGGGAGAGGCTTGGAGTTATCAGGACTATTGGCACCGTTCTAAGTCATTGTTTGCTCATTGTTTTGATCATACTACATTCCCATGGAAGACCACTGCCTGATTTTAGCAGGTTGGACTTGGTGAGGTGCCAGCCACGGGCTTCTAGAATAGCAGAATGCACACAGGGCATTCTGTCCCTCCAAAAGAGCAGATAGGGTCTAGCCCTGCTCATGCCTTCATTTTGATTCAGATTTGTATTTTCCATCACTAGAAGCACCCAGTGGAGTGGTCTGAAAGAAAATGGCCCCCAAAGGGAGTGGCGCTATCAGGAGGTGTGGCTTTTTTGGATTAGGTATGACCTAGTTGGAGGAAGTGTGCCACTGTGGAGGCGGGCTTTGAGGTCTCCCATGCTCAAGCTGCACCCAGTGACACAGTTCACTTCCTGCTGCCTGTGGATCAGGATAAAGATGTGGAACTCTCAGCTCCTTCTCCAGCAGCATGTCTACCTGCTTGCCACCATGTCTTGCCATGGCAACAAAGGAATAAACTGCTGACGATGTAAGGCAATCCTTTGTAAGAGTTGTCATGGTCATGGTGTCTCTTCACAGCAACAGAGCCCCTAACTACGGTACCCAGCCAGAGAGTTTATGTGTGAAAATAGCTCCGAAGAGGTCAGTCCATGCCTCCCACGCAGCACCAGCTGAGCAACTTGGTACCTCATGTTCTGAAATCAGTGGTGGGGGGAGCGCTTACATCACAGCCTGGGAAACTCGAAACGCAGCCATTTCCCAGCATCCACCCTGCTCATCAGCACAGCATAGGTAGCTTTCCTCTTGCCCAAGCAGACACCTTGCTCTTTTGGTAGCCTGCTTCCGGTCTGGACCCGACGCTCTGCGAAGGATGACAGAGAAATGAACGGGGCCCTTGCAAACGCGCTTGTTCCACACCGGTTACTGATTCCCAGACAGGCGTTGAAACTCTTGGTTTGGGTCTCAGATTCATACAGGTTCATCCAACACCATTCAGAGTGTGGAAGTTGATCTATAGAGCTCTTTCTAGTGCCCTCCCCATTTTCCAGGCAAGATTAAAAAAATGTTCCTTGTATTAAAATAAGAAGGCATGATATAGTAGTTACGAAAGGGAATCTTGGCTCTTGGGGAACAATGGAAAGGCGAACTTATTTTTGCCCAGGTTATTTTTATTTTCGTAGCCATTAAAGCTGAAGGACCTGATGTTGTCTCATTAATATTCTGCTCTCTGATTACCAGTTCTAGAAATTACGAAGAGTTGCTTTTAAAATTGATGTTCAAATAAAATATGATTGTGTTTTGCATCTCGCTGCAGTGAAGTCTCTCGCTGGCTTGCTCATGAGAAGCCAAGAAAAGAAGCAATTCTTTGCTGGGGAAAAATCCTGTGAATATTTATATAGTAGCTCTAGGCTGCAGGGAACTTAAGAAGCTTAGAAAATTTTTGCAAATTTTTTAAAGGAGGGAGCCACTATAATACCACAGACAGGACTGCATTTGTGTCAGGCCTGAAATCATAAGAGTGTTCTCTACTAGTCTGCCGGACTGGGGCTCACACAGCCTTCTGAAGGCTCTGAAGCAATTTCACATGCAGTTTCTCCTTAAAGCTTGCTGTCCCGGATTGGACTGGCTGGGTATGCCTGCTGAGCCCCTCTTAATAAACGATGAGGCTTGAGGCTTTGGTTTTACAAATGCTTATGAAAACCAGCTATGTGTGTATACATACACACACACACATATATGTGTATAAATGACATATTACATACACATACATATATATCCATACAGTCCAGATATAATAGCATACCTACCTAACCTCCACATTGTGTCCTTGACTGAATATTAAGAAAGCTGGAAATAAGATCTTACAGACCATAATATTCCATGTATAAAGAAGACCAAAGATAAACCAAACTAATCTGCGTTATCATTATTGTAGGGGAAAGTGATGTCACACTTTGGGCTAGGGACATGGGTTTGCCGAGTTTGTAGAACTATACCAAACTGTACACTTAGGATCTGGGCAAAGGTGTATGGTTCTTTGATTTGTTTTGCGATTCTACATTGCTTCAAAGAGTGAGTGGAAATAAGGGAGTGGCTTCCAGGATTACTTAAATTCAGTGAATATCTAAAAGGGAAATGAGAAGGTCTGGAGGCATGGACCCATAGTAGAGTATTTGTCTAGCAATGAAAGGTCCTGGCTCCAATGCCCAAGAAATTTCTGTAAAAAATACAAGCGGGTAGCCGGGTGGTGGTGGCGCACGCCTTTAATCCCAGCACTCGGGAGGCAGAGGCAGGCGGATCTCTGTGAGTTCGAGACCAGCCTGGTCTACAAGAGCTAGTTCCAGGACAGGTTCCAAAGCTACAGAGAAACCCTGTCTCGAAAAACCAAAAAAAAAAAAAGAAAGAAAGAAAGAAAAAAGAAAAGAAAATACAAGCGGGGTGTGATCTGTACACAGAAAGATGTAGGCGCACACCACACGCATTCTGGTATTTGATTCTGTACAAGGAAGCAGCACTGAACCACGTGGTTGAGCAAATTGTCTCAAGGGGAAATTTCATATTCTCCCATTAAGAATAAAAGTCAAACCCAAACATTAAAGCGTGATTGGAAAATAAGGAAGACTTCTAGGGTCACAGAATGAGCTCCATGACAGTTTCGAGAATTCCATCCATGTTGTCCCCCCCCTCCCCCGCAATCTGCTAGGGAAAGCTGAGCCAATTGGAAGTGGCCAGCAAGCACTTAGTCAATAAATAGCTCGGCTCAGCAGACAGTTAATGCAATGCCGGATCAATAGCAACTCTGAAAATTATTTCTTCATTTCCCTCTATGGAAGGAACTTATCCATGAAGGACAGAATGTCAGCCTTCAGTCAGGGCCGCACAGAGCTTTCTATCATTCTGACGTTAGATGTCGAGAGGGGCCGGTTGCAAACAGTTCCAAGCTCCTTATTGATGTGATGGGAGGGGCATATTTTGAAATGGATTGAGTTCGGAGAAGCTTTTCCAAGGAAGGTTCAGCCTTTTCTATCCAAAGACCTTACCCATGGGCTCAATCAGAGTGACCCCAGGTGACCTTTTCAGAAGTGTGGGGCGGTTATCTGTCAGGATCTTACCCAGCGAAGAGGAAGCCAGAGGAGTGTTGCAAGATCAGAAGAAGAATTTTAGAAGAAAGACATTAAGGTTTTTCTTTATGTGATTTCCTTAGATCCTCTAGAATGCCATTTCATTGCCAATATTATGGCCATGTCTCAGTGAAAATAAAACTTCCTACAGCATGTGGTCAAAGGTAGGCCTGAGAGGAGCAATGTCTGTTGTGACCTGGTTGTAAGTGATGGCCTTGGGCCTTGAGGGAAGGACGGCTCAGAGAGGAGGCAGGAAGTACGGACTGTGAGACTGAGAACCTGCCGCCAGGTAAGGAGCCCAGCTGCAAGTCTGAGGGTGTCTCGGCTTATTCCACGTGAGGGAAATCTCAGGTGGCGTGGCAGAGGGCTAGCGCTTGCTCAGTCCTGTCATACACTGGAGCGCATCTTTATTTCCCCTTACAGCAGAGCTCTCCTCTTCCGAGTTGAGCCGCAGATGCAGAGTGACGTGTGTCCTCAGAGCAGTTTCTGCTCCACTTACTTCCTTGAAACTCCTACCTCCTGGCAGCTGAGGAGCCATTCCCCAGGGGGTGAGCAATCTGGAACCAGGGAGTGGGGGTTTCCCTTTCTATTCTGAGGGAAAAAAAATAACTACAAAACTCCTTCGTTTCTGAGATAAAATTAAAACTAAATTGCAATGCAAGGTCATTCATTTCGGGGAAGATGAAAGGGCTGTTTGTCGTTTGCCCAGATTTCCCATGCATGCTCCCCCACACCCGGAGTGTTCTGCACTCTCTGCGTGACCATGAGGGATCAATTGGCACACTAGGAATTAATTCTCAGCATTTTTCATTTGTTTGTTTTCCCCAAATTGCCAGAGTGAAGGCAGTGTGCACACTGGGAAATGATCTGTGCTAATTGCTGAGTGTTCAATGATCCTGGCCATTGCCCACTACTGTCAGGGAGCAAAGACCCCCTTGGCCGAAGGCTCTTGGTGTGGGCTAGCTCTTGAGAGTGAGCACTGGCTTTGCGCTTCTCATGGTTCTGATGGCTTTCTGCTTCTGACCTCCTTCTGCATTCCCTGCATCTCTCCCCCATGGCAGTGATGATCTGTGTGTGCCTGGTTGCTCTCCAGCCTCTATGTCTCCTGTTTCCCCTGCTTCTCCCCCATCCCCGGGGCTCTGTTCCTCAGTCTCTCTTGGCCTCTTTGTGAAAAAGGTGTCAATGATTCTTCTTGCTTCTTTGTCCCTCCCCGACTGTCCCTTCACAGGGCCCTTGCTTTTCATGCTTCCCTGGTTGTTGAACTGAATCTGTCTATTTCTTTCTCTACAGAGTGAGGCTCATCCAGTTGCAGACTGTATGCTTCTTGCTAACTCTCTGTCCCCAGCCCAGCCCGTGCCCAGCATGGTGTCAAGGGTACTGTCTTAGGTATGGCTAAAGCATTTTGCAGAGGAAAGAGTTATTTCATCTCACAGCTTCTAACCCATAATCCAGGAAAGTAAAGGCAGGAACTCAAGACAGGACCTGACACAGAAGCCATGGAGGAATGCTGCATCCTGGCCTCTTCCTCCCGACTGGCTCACCAGGGATGGCCCCACCCATTGAGCTGGGCCCTCCCACACCAATCACTAAGTAAGAAAACTCCCCCAGAGGCTTACCTCCAGGGCACTAATGAGGGTATCTTCTCAATCAGAATTCCCTCTTTCAAAATGACTCTGGCTTGTGTGAAGTTGATCTTAAATGAGCTGGGACACGTGGTAAAAGTCTCTTCAGAGCACCTCTTCCAGGTGCACTTAGTTGTTGGTTCAGATTGAGTCCTAAACTCACGTAGGAACAATTCCGAACATATAAAAATGGAAGGCAGGGGTGGGGGTGAAGGAAAGTGGGAGGGGACCTGTCTAACAAGGAGAGTCCCTGGGTTTGATCACAAAAGCACGAAACGAAGTGAAATTTATCTCTTCTCCCCGTTATGAGAGCTGGAGGGTTGGGAGGAAGGCATTTGTCTCTGCTGCGCCGATGCGGTCCATTTTCTCCCCAGGCACCTGCCCACCCCTGTCTGCTGGTGCTTCCACATCTCTGCGTGCAACACTCCATAATCCCTCTCAGGCTGCTTATACTGTTAGACCTAGCCTGGTAACATAGGCCAGAGACTAGCTGGTCCCTTTCATACTGACTTACGTTTTCCTCACACAAACTTGATGACATCACATCCCCTCTCAGTGCCCTCTGCCCAGTAAGGCAAGGTCTCAGGCTGACTACTGTACTCCTTCTGGTGGACCCAGCTCACGCTCACCCTGAGTAGGGTGCTGGCATCTCCCTTCTTCTGGCATACTGCCTACTCTAGCTCCCTATAATGTTCTAGTCCTCTGTGTGCCTGTGTCTCCAGGACAAGTGACCGGCTCGTCTTGCTTCCTGTCTCCTCAGTCCAGCCTAGGCCTGCGCATGGGTTATTTTCTGTTGCTGTGACTTGAGTGGATGCACAGTTCCAGAGGGTTGGAGGCCACAGGGGTGCACATGGTGTGACAACAGGCAGGGAGTAGGGCAGCTGCACCAGCAAACTGAGAAAGGAGAGAGAGAGATAGAGGAGAGAGGAGAGAGAGAGAGGAGAGAGGAGAGAGAGAGGAGAGAGAGAGAGAGAGAAGAGAGAGAG
>JAQHUG010000230.1:943804-970479 GCA_028555095.1 Dicrostonyx torquatus | reverse complement strand
GGAACTGTGGTTGAGAAAAGAATAAGTAAAAAATTTTAAAAAGAACACAGTATCTGAAGATACTCTCAGTATGTCAGTTGGCAGCCATGATGTTAGGTTCTAGAATATTCCAGACTGTGGGGATGACATCACAGTTAAAGCACTTCCATCAGTTGGAAGCCATGGCATTAGGATCTAGAATATTCCAGACTGTGGGGATGATGTCACAGTTAAAACGCTTCCATCAGTTGACAGTCATGACTAGGATCTAGAATATTCCAGACTGTGGGGGTGACGTCACTGTTACAGTACTTCTATCAGTTGGAAGCCATGGCATTAGGATCTAGAATATTCCAGACTGTGGGGATGATGTCACAGTTAAAACACTTCTATCAGTTGGCAGTCATGGCATTAGGATCTAGAATATTCCAGACTGGGGTGATGTCACAGTTTAAGCACTTCCACCGAAGCAAGAGGCCTAGAGTTCAGAACCTCAAGACCCACTTAAATGCCAAGTTGGCATAGAAACTTACCTATAATTCCAACCTTGGAAAGTGGAGACAGAGGATCGCCAGGACAAACTGGCCAACAGACTAACCTTAACAAATCCATGGATCTAACAGAGAGACTCTGCCTCCAAAATAAGAAGGAAGAATGACATATTATGGCTCCCAGTATCAACCATGGGCCTCCACACATTGGCACACACACACACATGCACACCCATACATGCACATTCTCATACACATACAAATGTGGACAAACACACATATATGTCACAAATATCTACACATGGAAAAAGAAAATAAAAATGAAAGAATGTAGAATATTTTTAAATTTTTTTTTCCAGACAGGGTTTCACTGTGTGCTTTTGGCTGTTCCGGAACTCACTCTAGAACAGGCTGGCCTTGAACTCATGGGGATCCTCTTCCCTCTGTGTCCTGAATGCTGGGATTAAAGGCATGTGCTACTATTGGCCGTCTAGAATCCAGATTATTCATCTTCCACAATAGCTGAGCTATTGAATCCTTCCTCAGAGATATTATTTATCAAGAAGCTAAGTAACTGACTATACTTAAGACACTGTCAAACCTTGTTCATAAGCAATGTCTTAGATATCACAAGTTGACCAAGGTAGGAAATAAATATTCACTTTATTTAAGAGCGAGTTGAAGAATCCCTTAGCCATTTCTGGATGCGATCAAGGACTTGAGATCTTTAGTGAGGGTGCAGCCAAATCCAGAGAGCACAAATGCAGGAAATAGTTCACAGAAAAAAGACCTCTAAACCCCAAGTAATCTATACTGACACCAGACCTTGGCGAACTCCTAAAAATTAATTCAATGAGAAAGTTAAGGAATATTTCTAGAAATGGAACATGGGGGTTTCTCCAAGCTGCTTATTTTAGGCTGACCTCCTGAGAGGTTAACATTTTATGTCTCATTTCCACAAATATTTTTGTACAAAAATTCTACGTTCGAAAGAAAAAATTGCCTAGAAATCGCTACCTGCTGGAACTATGCTTAAAACGTGAGTTATTCTGTATCCTCGGTCACGTAGATGAGCAGTGTGGAGCCTGCATGGAAGGTAGCAGAGAAATCGTTGGCGAAAGGTCACCAAGGGGCTAAGAGAATCCAAATGGCCAACGTTTCCCTCTCACATCTCTTGTCAAATTGCTTCTGTTCTCTTCTCCCTCACTTCCAGGGAAGGAAACAAAATGAATAGGGCTTCCTGCTCCACAAGACTCGGTTATAATTTTTGCAATGAAATATCGTGAAGAGCGTCATAATATAGAGGCATTTAATTAGAGGCATTTAATACATTGCGGCTCACCAGTGATTTCTGCATTCAGCGTGTTTCAAACAGCTGAGTGTCTAAAATGTGGGGATTTGTTCCCCACGAGCTATCAATGGGCCTCAGCAGCTGCACGGGTCCTTAAATCTGGCTCACACATGTAGCTTAATGAGCCCCTGGGACAAGACACAGCCAAGCAAGCAGTACTAAAGGAAAACACAGATCTCGAGAGCCAGTTTACCAAGTGCGGAGGCGACCTTGGCTGGGGAGCCGGGGGTTAAAGGCCTCAGACTGAGCTTTAAAGGAAGGAGGCAGGAGGTAGAGCCAAGTGCTGCTCTTAGAGTTTGTGGAGGATGTGTGCAGACTGGGAACTGTCCCTCCTGGGCCCAACAGGGGGGCAAATGCTCAGCTCCAGCTCCCTCTCTTGCCCCTACAGCAACTCTCCTCTCCCACCTGATGGGCCTGCTTGGCCATTTTTCTTATTTCTTTTTATTTTAAAATTCTAAATTCATTTTATATACCAATCCCTCTTCCCACCCCCCTTCCACTCCTCACCTCCTCCCCAGCTCACACCCCATTCACTCCTCAGAAATGGTAAATGGGGAATCAATAAGTTGAGGCGGGACCAAGCCCCTCCCCACTGTATCAAGGCTGAGCAAGGCATCTCACCACAGGGAGTGGGCTCCAAAATGCCAGCTCATGCACCAGGGATAGATCCTGGTCCCCCTGCTAGGGCCCGTCAAACAGACCAGGCTATACAACTGTCGCCCACATGCATAGTACCTAGTCCAGTCCCATGCAGGCTCCCCAGCTGTCTGTCTGGGTTCCCTGAGATCCCATGAGTTTGGGTCAGCTACCTTTGTGGATTTCCCTGTCATGACCTTAACTCTCCTTGCTCTATTACCCCTGCTCCCTCTCTTCAGCTGGACTTGCAGAGCTCGGCCTGGTGCTTAGCTGTGGATCTCCGCATCTTACTGGCTGAAGGTTCCATGATGTCATTAGGGTGTTTGCCAATCTGATTACAGGGGAAGGCCAGTTCAGGGACCCTCTCCACTACTGCTAGGATTCTTAGCCGGGGTTATCCTTGTGGATTCCTGGGTATTTCCCTAGCACAGGTTTCTCCTTGACCCCATAATGGCTCCCATTATCTCTTTCATTGCTCTCCCTCTCCTTTCCTCCCCCAACTCAACCATTCCATTCCATCATGTCCTCATTCCCTATCTCCTCCCTTCTACTGCCCCCAGTTTACTCAGGAGATCTCACTTCGTCTTCTCAGGGTGATCCATGCATCCCTCTTAGGGTCCTCCTTGTTACCTAGCTTCTCTGGAGTTGAGGATTGTAGTCTGGCTGTCCCTCTGCTTTACACCTAGAGTCCACTTAAGGTGTACACACCGTGTTTGTCTTTCTGAGTCTGGATTACCTCACTCAGGATGTTTTTTTTTTTCCTGTAGAATACAGGAACTTCTAGAGGCATCACCATCCCTGACTTCAAGCTGTACTATAGAGCTATAGAAATAAAAACAGCTTGGTATTGGCATAAAAACAGACATGTGGAACAATGGAATTGATTGAAGACCCTGACATTAACCCACATGCCTATGAACACCTGATTTTTGACACAGAAGCCAAAACTTTACAATTAACAAAGAAAGGACCTTCAATAAATGGTGCGGACATAACTGGATGTCGACATGTAGAAGATTGAAAATAGATCCATATCTATCCCCAGGCACAAAACTCAAGTCCAAGTGTATCAAGGACCTAAACATAAATCCAGATACACTCAAGATGATAGAAGAGAAAGTGGGAAGTAGCCTTAAACTCATGGGCACAGGAGGCCACCTCCTAAATATAACACCAGTAGCACAGACACTGAGAGCAACAATAAATACATGGGACCTCCTGAAATGGAAAGGCTTCTGTAAGGCAAAGGGCATGGTCAATAAGACAAAATGACAACTTACAGAATGGGGAAAGAAACATCCCATATCTGACAGAGGGCTGATCTTGGAGATATATAACAAACTCAAGAAACTAGACATCAAAATACCAAATAATTCAATTAAAATGGGGGAACAGATCTAAAACAGAGAATTCTCAACAGAAGAATCTCAAATGGCCAAAGGCCATTTAAGGAATTGCCCAGCATCCTTAGTCATCAGGGAAATGCAAATCAAAAGGACTCTGAGATCCCATCTTACACCTGTCAGAATGGCAATATCAAAAACACTGATGACAACTTATGCTGGAGAGGGTGTGGAGTAAGGGAAACACATTTCCACTGCAAGTGGGCGTGCAAACTTATACAGCCACTTTAGAAATCAGTATGACAATTTCTTAGAAAACTGGGACACAATCTACCGCAAGACCCAACAATACCACTCTTGGGCATATACCTAAAGCCCACATATGTTCAGTCACACGACAAGGACAGCTCATCAGCTGTGTTCATAGTAGCTTTATTTGTAATCGCCAGAAACTGAGAACAACCTAAATGTCCCTCAACTGAAGAATGGATAAATAAAATGTAGTACATTTACACAATGGAGTATTACTCAGCTGTAAAAAACAACGACATCATGAATTTTATAGGCAAATGGAACTAGAAAGAAGTCATACTGAGTGAGGTAACCCAGGCCCAGAAAGACCAACATGGAATGTGTTGCTTAGCCATTGCTAACAGGAAGTGATTGTCATCACGAGGAAAAGAGACCATAAGAAAAAAGATCTCCTTAGATTTCTACTCCCTCCTCCTTCTTTTATTTGCTGTTATTGATTGTATGTGTGCATGGATGATGTATGTGTGTCCATGTGAGTACATGCGTGCATGCATGCTGTGTGAATGTGTATAGGAGGTGCAGGTGGAGGCTGTAGGACACTGGGGAGTTGCTTCTCCCTTCCACATTTTCATAGATTTGGGGGCTAGAGCTCAGGTTGCCAGGCATGCAGGGCAAAAGTGCCCCTACTTGCTGAGCTATTTAACTCTTTGTCTGCCCCCCAAAAAGCATGACATGTCTGAGAGTAGCCATATACAGAGGCTGAAAGACAATCTTAGGTGGCACCATAAACCTTGTTTTTTGAGGCAGGGTCTCTCACTGGCCTGGATCTCACCAAGTTGGCTAACCTGGTTGACCGGCAAGTCCCAAGGATCCTCCTGTCTCTGCTTGGATTGCAAGAAGATCGTGCACCATCACACCTGACAGTTTTCTGAGTTCCAGAAGTCAAACTTGAGTGCTTTACTGACTGAGCCAACCCCAAAGCATTCCTTTCCTCTTCATCATGATAGCCCTCAATATCTGAGAAATTCTGCATCCAAGGATTCATCCAGCCAGAGTTGGGTAAAACCTGCATTTCCCTACCATTCCTCACTAAACACCACACAGCAGCTACATAGAGGGCACGTTGTAGGTATTATAAGTCATCTAGAGGTGTTTGAAGGGTATGTATAGAAGGATGCATGCTCTTCATGTGTTTTAGCAACTTTTCCATTTTGTTGACATAGCACCTGAAGAAAATCAGTGTAGAGAGGGAAGTGTTTGCTTGGATTCTCATGGTGAGGGAGTCACTCTGATAGGAGCTTGAGGGGTCGCTGCAGTCAGAAAGCAGAGTGGTGATCTTGCAGGCAGCTGGATCACCCTTCGCATCCGGCGCTGCCCACAGTTGATCTTTGCACCTCACCTAATCTCTAGGGGATTTTTCTAGGAGGTTCTGGCATCAGACTGACAAGTGAGGCTAACCAGCATGATATGCAGACACGACGCCATTTTACTTGGTGGACTTGAGCTGTGTGCATCTGTGGGGCTTCTGGGAATGGATTCCCCCATAAGCACTTATGAGACAATGCATATTCTTCTCATTTATCACAAACACAGAACACGTTCTCAGGAATTTCAAAACCTTTCATAAAGGAAGATATGAAAAAACCAAAAACAAGACACGCTGATTCCACAAACAGGACTTTGGTTCAGTTAATACTGTGGAGTTTACCCTCTCAGTCCTCATCATGGGTGAGAACACCCCCAGGTATGGCATGCAACTCTGCCATTATTTCCTGGAGGACTGACCTTCAGGGAATTTGCCTGCCATGAATGCTATACGTCTTTTGAGCTCTCCACCTTCAGATAACTACAAAGTTGTCCTGTAGAAAACCAATCATTTTGCATTTGCACCAGGGAAACAGGAGAGTGACCATTTCCTAACACATTTGCTTATCGTATTTAACTTGATAATTTGAAAAGTGGAAATCATTTCATAGCTGTTTAAACTCATATCACTGTGACATTCCCCTCGGATGCTCACTCCATTGTCATTCCCCAGGCGGCTGGCTCTCAGGAGAAGCTCTCTGAATACCCCGGTCTCTCTGTCCCCTCCCTCTGTCCCCTGTTTCACTTCTACTGCAGAAGAAGGCAAGACTGACAAGTCCTAAAAGGGAAGTGTCACTTGCCACTGCACAGTGAGGAAGAAACAAGAGGAAATAATTAGAGAAAATTAAACAGCATAAAAACACTCATATATCTAAGGATGAGGAACTTAGGGACACTGAAAACCCAAGTCTTTCAAATTTCTGCACCCTCTCTCCTGGATTCCTCCCTACCACCCTCTGTATGTTACTTTTACTGCAAAGCTGACTGCAAGCCTTCTTTTCAAAGATAAATTGCAAGTTCTGAATATTGTACCAGCTCTTCCAAATTTCCAAATTCTTCTAAGTCCGTCCTTGTTTTTTTTTTTTTTTGGGTCACAATTGGAACAATAAATCACATGAGGTTACATCTTTAATCAATTGAGTCTCTGAAAGAAAAACAGAATCCCATATAATTATGAGGAAATCTCCAGCAAGAGTTCAAGGATGGTGCGGGAGAATTGTCTGTATTCTGTCAATCATGTTTTAAATAAACACTGATTGGCCAGGCAGGAAGTATAGGCGGGAAAGCCAGACTGGAAGTAGAGGTGAGAACAGGAGAATTCTGGGAGGAAGGAAGCTCTTCCTTCCCTCCGCAGACCACCAAAGAGGCAGGATGTGATTGCCCCGCTGAGAAAAGGTACCTAGCCATGTGGCTAACATAGATAAGAATAATGGGTTAATATAAGCTATAAGAGCTAATAAGAAGCTGGAGCTAATGGGCCAATCAGTTTATAACCTAATACAGACTCTCTGTGTGATTTTTCTTTGGGGCTTGCCGTCTATGGGGTACCGGGAAGGACAGAAACCCCAACAAGCCTGCCCTCATGTTACATAAGGAACTTCCCAAAAGTCCATGTTTGGAAGGAAAGGTCATAAATCTCTGTTGGAATGTATTATTTGTAAAATAGGACAGATCAATATTTGTGAGCCACAGACTGTGTGGAACAAGTAAACAACTTATGTTTTAAGGAACTCAAAGAAGGAACTCACTTCAGGATCAGTGGATGTTGACTGTTAGAAAAGTGTAGGATTGGTAGACTGTTGAATGAGGGTGCTTCTTATTGGTTGATTGAAGCTGTCAATGATTGGATTGCTTTGACGAAGGCAGGTACTGAAATGAATTTTCATAGATCATCTGATAGGAGTTTGAAAGAGGTTCTGGTGAATGATTGCCCAATGCTGTGGAACGACCATGACAGAAATCTGCGACCTTCCACAAACTGGAAGGATGGTAGCATGTCACTACTGTTTGGTTGCCTCCTCCTTGAAAGGCATGATTTCCCACTAGTTATAAATATTTCAGTAAAAAATGTAAATTAGATCCAGTGACTTGCCAGTCCTTGAGAGGTCTGTATTTGAGTTCTAGCTCCTTCTGGGATATTTGATGATAATATTAGTTTGTCTTAGCAAGACATCATGGAGTAAAAACTTAGACTTTGTTTACAAATGATACAGTGAGATATATACGTAGAAAAATTGAAGCTCAAAGAAATGTCATTGTGTTCACAGACAGAATACCATTCACGTCTTCCCATCTTGCTTTGACAACAAACTTTACCAAATTATTTAATGGTTATTTGGTCAGTAAATTGTAGGTAAAACTATACTAATAATTACTCATTCAAAGTTGTGATACAAATTTTTAATAAAAAATATAAGTTCAGGTAAACGTAAAATGCATTAATTAATGATTATCAATTAGTCCGTGCTATCACAGATGAGATAATGTTAGCTCACATAGTGTGTTGGTTGGGTCTTTTTTGTCAACTTGACATGCATTAGAGTTATTTGGAAAAAGGAAACTGAGGACATTTTCTTGACTTATGATGTGGGAGGACTCAGCTCGTTGTAGGTGGTGCCACCTCTGGGCACATGGGCTGGGTGGTAGAAGAGAGCCAGCTGAACAAACCCTGGAGAGAAAGCCAGTACGCAGAGCTCCTCCATGACTTCTGCTTTAGTTCCTGCCTGAATTCCCTTCGTGATGGACTCTAAGTTGAAATAAACCTTTTTCTCCCCAAGTTGTTTTGGTCTGTGTTTCATAACAGCAATAGGAATCTAAACACATAGTAAAACTTCAGACACCAACATCAGGAATCCCACCCACGCAGATCCTGCCTAAGCACCTAGATGCACCCACTTCCCAATATCATTATCCAAGCCGTGAAATTAGAGAGCCCAATAGTCAAATGATGACCCTACTCCTCATCACCTATACACGAAGTATTTCCTGTTTTCACCTTATTTCTTAAGAGGAGAAAAGGGAAACCTGGAAGGGTGGGAGGAAGGGATTTGGAAGAAAGTGTTGTGATGAAGAGAGAGGAAGAAAGACATGTTAAAGGAAGAAGTACTGCCAGATGCAGGCAGCCAATTTATACTCCAGGGCAAGCCAGGTGTGCTGAAGTACATATTAACACTCATTTCTTCTCATGTGAGTACAAGGATAAAGGCAACGGATTCCAGCCTGGGAGTATCTCACTCTGAAGTGGATCCCTGGCTTCTTGCTCCTACAACCAGTAATGAAGAGAACCACACAAGAGCATAGGGGTAGCTTCCTGTAAATACACTGCTCCTGTCTGTCTCCCGAGCTCTGTTTCTCTCTCTCTCTCTCTCCCTCTCTGTCTCTCTTTCCTATCTACTGCTCCATGTCCTCATTGTTTTTCTCCCAAAACCAAGTACATACATACATACATACATACACACACACACACACACACACACACATATTTGAGCAAGTCAGTAGTGACGCATGCCTTTGTTTCCTGTACTTGGGAGGCAGAAGCGGACACATCACTGAGTTCAAGGCCAGCCTAATTTGCAGAGCAAATTCCAGGAGAGCCAGAGCTATACAGAGAAACCTCATCTCAATCAACCCGCCATCAAAATCCAGATTCATTCCTCTTACTCTCTTCTGAAGAGAAATAGGAAATTCTTCCCATTTCCCACTTTTGTCGTTTTCTTTATCCCCCCACATTCATGTGTCTTTATTTACTGCAGGTGCAAGTCCTTTTCTGTGCCAGCAAGACTCATGACTCTGCCTGGCCTAATCGCTTTCTGCCCATTCTTCCTTCAGGATCAGGTTTTACTCACAGAACAAGATTCCTGATTGCCCAGTCTGGTTTAATTGTTCCTAAATGATCTCTACTTTCTGTTTTATTTTTCTTATATGCTATTTTCACAATTGGTAATTTTGTGCTTGTGTATGGAGGTTTTGCTTAGTCTTCATCTCCAAATTGTGTGTGCTCTCAAAGGCAGATAATGTACCCTTTGAGCCCATATCTTAGCAGTGTGCAAGGCATAGAGTAAGCACACAAGGCAAAAGGAACATATGTCAACTAATAGATCGAATACATACATGCATGCATGGTTAAGAAGAGACAGTAAGTCTATAGGAAGAATACAGTCCAAATACATTAGACTTCTGCTTGGCCCAGGAGAAGGCTGAGTTCCCTAAAGAATATGAGATATCACAGAAGCAGTGCAACCAGCCACTGGAGAGACCTCTACCAAATTGGCAATTCTGTCCTCAGACTGACTGCTTCCACCTCACACTGCATCCTAAGACTACAGCTGTCTCCACGGAACCTCAGACTGCACTGGACTCCTGTCTCTTCCCACCTTATATTTCTCTCTCCACTCTGCCATACCACTCCTGTCTCTACCTCCCTAGTGCTGGGATTAAAGGCATGGATTCCAGGTGCTGGTATCAACTTTGTGTGAGCTCTGTGTCTCTTTTAGTGAGATTCAACCTCATGTAGCCCAGGGTGGCCTTGAACTAACAGAGATCCCTTGCTTCTGTCTCCTAAACATAGGTAGGCCTGCCATAAGGTAAAGACTTCTTTAAAGAACCTTCTCTTAGTTCTGTAATGATACTTTGTGTTTGAACAAATAAAGTGTGCCTGAGTGTAGAGCTAAGCCACTAGAAATACGTGGGTAAGGAACATTTTAAAATAAGCTCAATATCCTTTGCCACCAGGGGAATGCAGATTCTACCACGTTGAGATTTCATTTCCCCCAGTCAGAATGGCCATCATCAAGCCTACCAATCAAGCAGGTACAGCACGGCTCTGGAGAGAGGGTAGCCTCGGCTCTGCTGGCAAGTATGCTGCCGCTTGGGAATAAGTCTGGAGGGTTTAAACAAACAAACAAGAAATGAAATCCTTAAAACTGCCATGTGACCTAGATGTCACTCCTGAGCACAGAATGAAGAGTCTTTACCTTACGGCAGGCCTACCTATGTTCAGTGATGTCCTCTTCACAATGGCAGGGAAGCAGAAGCAGCTCGCATGCCCATCAAGGGACACTGCATAATGTAGATGTGATACGTATGTGCAAAGGAATGTCTCTGCTCTAGAGAAAAGTGAAGTGAGGAAAGTTGTAGGGACATGGGTGGAGCAGAGAACTTCATCAGACCCCACGTGATGAAGCCTAGCTTCTTCTCTTTAGAGTGTCTAACGTGGAGTTCCTCCTGGAAAGCCAGGAAGCAAGGAAAGAGACAAGGAGGGTGTCTTAGTTAGGGTTTCACTTGCTGTGAAGAGACACCATAACCATGGTAACTCTTATAAAGGAAAACATTTAATCGGGGTGGCTTACAGTTCCAGAGGTGTAGCGCGTTATCATCATGGTGGCCTGCCAGCAGATGTGGAGAAGGAGCTGAGTGGTGTAGGAGGTCCTTTGTTTGTTTGTTTTTCTTGGCTAATTAATAAAGAAGCTGCTTGGCCTGATAGGGCAGAACTTAGGTAGGTGGAGAAGAAAGAACTAAAGTCTAGGAGGAAGAAAGCAGAGTCAAAAACTGCCATGGAGGTCAGACATGCTGAAACTTTCCCGGTAAGTCACGACCTCGTGGTGATATACAGATGATTAGAAATTGGTTAAATAGAGATGTGAGAGTTAGCCAATAAGAGGCTAGAGATACTGGACCAGGCAGTGATTTATTAATACAATTTCTGTGTGGTTATTTTGGGTTTAAGCTAGTCGGGATGACAAGCAGCCCGCTCCTCCTGTCCTCCACCTCATTCCACAGGCAGCAGGAAGTGAACTGTGACACTGAGCCCAGGAGACCTCAAAGCCCACCCCAAAAGTGACACACTTTCTCCAACAAGACCACACCTACTCCAATAAGGCTACTCTCCCTAAAAGTACCTGTCCTTTTGGAGGCCATTTTCTTTCCAACCACCACAGAAGGGGTGCTCCTTAGGGGAGCAGATAGAATGTAGGCAAAACTAAAAGGAGAGTACTTTGCATCCCAAGGTTTGGGAAGGAGGGGGCAGGGGAGATCAGGAAGACATAGGGTTGGGGATGGATTGACAGGGGTAGATTGAGTGTAAAGAGACCATATAGAAAGCCAGATTGCCCTGCCTGATAGCACCTTTACTATTATGGGGATCACCCACTGCCCTCTGGCTGGATTCGAGACTCAGCCCATGAGAAATGGGGTGAGAAACCAATGCCTACTACTGTAAGCCTGGCTAATACCCCTTTCTGGGAAGGTAGTGGGCCCGTATGAGGAGTGTATTTCTGATGTGGCTTGACATCAGCCTGCCTTCTAAGTACATATTCTTACACCCACGGACAAAGCAGCCCCTAGATTTAATCAAAGAAGCATCTCCTTCCAATGAGTAGAGAAAGTAGAGAGACTCCTGGCTGCTAGAGATGCATAAAATAAGCCATGGTTGTGGGTCCAGCCCTAAGCAACTCCCCATCTAAGGCTCATGGAAGATTCTGGATGAAGGGGCAGGAAGTATGTAAGAGCCAGAAGATAGGGTGAAGGGCCATGAAATGACATTCTCTAGAGCCTATACAAATATTGCAATCATTAACGTAAAATGACTGTAATGAGTGGCACTCAGCCCATTCCAAAGCAGCCCAATCAACCACCAGTCAAAGAAGAGAGGAGTGCCCGCAGGACTCCCTCAGCTGCTTATAGATTCTGGGAGAGAGGGAACTACTGGCTTTAGTGTGCCCAGTGATACGCCCACCAGGCTCCAAGGGCAGCTCTATACACATGGTCACACAGATGGCCCCGGCTAATCTAGTGGTCACTATATGAACAATATCAACAGATATGAACTTGAAAGAGAAGTTGATTGGAAGGGAAAAGGGTAAGCAAAAGACAGGGTTGGTAGAAAGACAGGGGTTCCCAGTAGTCAGTATGTGTGGCATGCAGATATGAAACTGCAAACACAAAGAAATGTCCCAAAGTATGTGACTGCTGAAGAGTGATAGCCAAGGCTGACATCTCGCCTCTATTAGCATGTGCATGTATTAATGTGCACTTGAACATGTGTGTGTGTGCGCGCACACACACACACACACAGAGCAGAGAAAGAGATCTTCAGAATCACAAGACACAATAGTTGACATAGTCGAGAGTTTTACTTCTGGCTTATATTACATGCTGTCTTCTTACCCAGGCTGCTGCCGCCACCCTCCCGTTATTGCGTGGGAAGGGGAGCACGTGGGAGCACATTGGAGCACGTGGGAGCACGTTGGAGTCATGAAATGGCTTTGCGGATCTGCTCATTAAGGAGCACACATCATCTCTGCTTCCACTTCATTGACCCCGTGTCAGTGGGACAGAGCGGTATGGCCCTGTCACAGGAGGCCATCCATAAGGAAGCTTATGGAAAGCAATATTTGGATAGAAAACACTCTCTGCTATATAGAACATGGACGGCAAATATTTTGAAAGGATAAACTAAAGGTTTTCTTGCTTGCATGTTCTAATGAGGTCTGTTAGAGAAACAGAAAAGTGGGAGAATTCTAATTTTTTTCTTTGGGGAAGAGGGATAAGTCAGTGCCCAGAGATTAAAGAACATGTTGAGAGAAGCAGGGCAGGACTGCAAGGGTTCTGTCTCCACGTCTGCTTTCCTCCCTTCTCACACCCGCAGGGCAGGACTGCAAGGGTTCTGTCTCCACGTCTGCTTTCCTCCCTTCTCACACCCGCAGGGCAGCGCTACAAGGGTTCCTCCACCATGTCTGATTTCCTCCCTTCTCACACCCGCAGGGCAGCGCTACAAGGGTTCCTCCACCATGTCTGATTTCCTCCCTTCTCACACCCAGTCTGGAGTTCCGCCAGTGTCCATGCCCGCCTCCAGCTCTTTTCTCGTGAGCGGGAGTTCCCTCATTTCTGAAACGTGGCCTTCCTACGGAAGAGAGCTAAGTATGAATGCAGAAAATGCAGCCTGTGTTGCCACAGTCATCTCTGCTTAACACCCTCTTACAGACCGTTAATATCTCACTCGTTCAAAGAAAATGGACGCTTGTGCTGGGCGGGTTGGTCAGACACTCCGATCCCTGCCTCTGTCTACGGACGGTGGAGAAAGATTCTAATAAGTATTCCACTCAGGCCCCTGCACAAACCCCACTGTCTTCTTTTTCAAAAGGGAAATGTTCAGAATCCCGGAGAGTTAAGAAGTCAATGAGATCTCAGCACTTGTGAAATAGTTTAGTCACTACCTGCTGCATCGGAAATACTATGTGGAGGCGTAATGTGAACTTGCCTTCGGAAGTGGGAAAATGTCAAAGGAGGAAGAGGCTGGGACTGGTCGGGACAGAACGCAGCTGAGACGCGGCCCAGGCACATGGCAACAAGTTGAGGAGTCTGTTGAAATACGCCTGTGGGCAGCAAGCGTGCAAAATGAGAGATTTTTTTTCCCTAACAAATGAGTCTCTGCTCCTATAACCTTCATACATATTTAACTACAGCTGACTTCAATTGACCCCAGCTACCTGCAACCCCATTTAACTTCTCTCCATTGTGCAAAAAGCAAAATCAGGGTTTAAAACTAGAAAGGACGCGAGAATGGAAGAGTCTGAGGAGGCAGAAGTGGTGTAATAGTCATTCCGCAGGCAGTGAGCGCTGCGCTCACGGCCACCAGGGGAAATCTTGGAGTTGCGGGGTGCCTATCGGTCTTTTGGCTATTCCTGGGCTGCCCACAGATTGCTTATGACACACTCAGCTGTTCCCAAATCTCTACAGAAAGAGGGTCAAACGCCTCCTTATTTTACTAAATTTTCGCTTTCCAGCTGCATGTCATGTGATATCTGCTATCAGAGGTATGAGCTGCACTGTCTAGGTGTACCCACAGGAGAGCAGCAGCATCCACCAGGGAAGGGAGGCATCCGCCGATCATTCTCACCACCCGGGACGAGGACACGAATCAGAATGTTTGGAATAGACTATTCACTCACTGGTATGAATTCACTGAAAGATGAAGACACAGACAGACAGACAAACAGCTCCTCGGGAGCAGGAGCTAAAGGAACATGTGGGGCTGGATGCCAGGGCGAGTGGCCGGCCAGCCTTTAGCAGTCTTCTCGGTGCAGGCTGGCTGGCATTTGCAATAGCTTCCTACATGCATGCAGCAGCCCGGGCTGTGCATTTCACCTGCTCTCCATATGCCAGTTGCTCGATGCTGTAGGTTAAGTTCACCAGTGACAATGATTTTTATCATCTCAAGATACTTCCCACTTCATTTGCGGGAACCCAGACAGTCACTTTATACTTACAATAATGACTACATGATTTGGAATTTTATCCCAGCTATTTGGTCTTTTTTCCTCTAAAAACGGCTGAATGTAACATTTTCATTGTTTACTATGCAGGTGTGCAGCTGTCGCATCCATGTGGAGGCCGGAGGACAACTTGAAAGAATTGGGTGATTCTCAATAATCAAACTCAGTCAGACTTGATAGCAAGCACTTTTACCCAGTGAGCTGTCTTGCCAACCTTAGCCCTAACCTTTGAAAGATTACATAGGCTGCATCTTCTCTTCCTTCTGTGTGTTGTTACCATGAAGGGGGGCTCGGGGAGCTCACATTTCTCCTCCTCTGCTGGCGAGCATGCGCAGTGACCTCCTCCTAGGGCAGAAGACTGGTGTGTGACTCACACCACACATGGGGCTGTGTTCTTAAGGGTGTAGAGTCCTGCTCAAGTTCTCTTGGATGTCCTCACTCTCTGGTTGATGAGGTAAGCTTCTACAAAGCAGAGTTGACAGAGTCCTCTGATCCATGGTCAATAAGAGAAAACCTTCAGATCAAAGTTTGGGAGAAGCGCAACTGTACCGAGTACTGGAAGGAGCTTACATGCAGATTCTCCCCTGAGCCCTCAGTTTTGCCTATGACCTTGGTTAGTGCATCATAAGAGACGGTCTCAGAGGCCTGATCCACAGACTCCGGGAGACAATGAGCATGTGTCTTATTGAGCTGCAAATTCGCAGTAATCATTGTTATATATAAACAGATAATGAACATAACATGAAACTATTAGATTATAACAACCACTACTCAGGATAATTGTAAAGGTATCTTATCAATTGTTTCGTTTATGGTTAAGAATCGTTTTCAATGGAATCAAGCTAGTCAGCTTGGCTCACTGCCAAGGCTATGGTAATTAATAACCTACAATGACATTAACATAATCCAACCCCCTGGGAAGTTCAATTCTCAAAAAGACAATATCAGAGACTGAACACACTGAAATGTTTGTTAAATTTAGAAAGATAAGTCAGGAAATCAACAATCTAGGACAAAGCAACAGGCCTGTGATGAGTTGGCACAGGACCTGGGAGCAGGAAGTCAATTATTATTTAAAAGTGGATAGGTAGCTCCTGGAACACATGGGAGTCAGCATTATCTTTCTTATTCAGTCTAAACATGGACTCACAGAGAGAAGTATGGTTAGTGCTCGGGCAAGGGCCGTTTGGCGTAGCAAGTGTCTTCTGAATTGCTGTCCACTGATGGAGCAGCTCTGTGAGCACCAGCATCCTAAGCAGGTCGCGTTCCCACCGTGCTGCTACGGTTTGTGCACTGTGGGAAGCAGACCCTAGACAACCGTCCCAGTCAGACACGTTCATTTCCTGTTCCCCGTCAGTGAGAACAGACACACGTCATCACGAGTTGGGCGAACTGAAATATTTTTCCTATGTCAGAGTAGCGAAAACACCGATAATCGATCACAGCCACGTTTCCCACACTTGGCATTGGTCCCCTTTCTTTTCTAATGCAGGGGACAATCAGCCATGTTTCACTAGAATAAGGACAACAGAATGGATAGGAAATAGCGGTTTTCAAGATGATGCCCAAATACTGGGAATTGATGCCCAGTGGTTTTCTGGTCTATCTTGAGAGTTGTGGAAATGTTGGAAGGCTTGGCCCCTGAGATAGCACTATGACAGAAGTGGCTTGGTCTGTCTCCCAGACCAGGCTTGGATGAGACAGCCTGGTATTTTCAACTCCATGAGATTGAAACTCTACAGGACTGGACATGAGCAGAGCACACATCAGTAACTCCTTATTTACTGTCTTGGAGGCCATGCCTGTTAGAAAGGCAAGAAATGAACCACAGGAAAACGGCAACCTACAGTGCCATAGAAGGTTTAGATGGCAGGTGCAGAGCGGAACACACAGCCAGGATGCGTGACTTTGTTGTAGCAAAATGTCACAGGAAGAAATTCCCTGGCACACAACCTACAGACACGTTTATGGATTTGGGGTTCTATGTAACTGATTAGCAACCTCCACTTCCTGTTGTCTTTGTTAAAAAAAATGCTCATTTGTCTCAGACTCATCCTAACCCAGTCGGTCTAAATCTAGATTTCTTTTGTTTTGCTTTTCCACAAGAATTACTGAGTGTCACAATGCACGGCTTCATCTCTTTTAGACTACTAGAGTTCACTCTGCCTGACAGGGACAGCTTGGAAACTAGTAGCTGATGACTACAGTGATGGTCAAAATCATGGCTTGTCCGTTGCTCTCCTGGCTAATTCTAGACTCAGTACGAGGTTCACGGCTCGGATAGCTGATACTGAGCAGAGCCCAGTAGCTGCCAGGACTGTCGCGCTTGCTGCTGTCTCTGACTGAAGCAGGCTGGAAAAGCACTCATCTGAGCAGTCTGTTGATCTAACCCAACTTGGCTCCCGCCACCCGTCTATCTTCTGCACAAGAAATCACGGCCGAGCCCTTGGTCTGAGGCTTCCCTTCTGATTGCCAATCTAGTTGTTCCCCTGGTCACTCTCTTGTCCACCTGACTACACTTTTGAATTATCAGAAGTGAGCTGCTAAAAGATTTATGCTTGGCGATTTGCTAGTGGCTTTGACCGCGTGTGTATCTGGGGACACGAGTTGTAAATTCTGTCCTTCTTGCCTGCAGTTGACTGTAATTTTTGGTTTTAACAGTGTAATTACATTAGCGCAGTTCCAGGAATCTTAGAGGACGAAGGCACTTCAAGTGACACGCCGGTTTTACTGTTCTTATAATCAACTCAGCTAAGACGTAGGAGGCATCCTTACCCCTCAAAAGCCACTTTCTCTCCTGATGTGTCACCTCCAAAGCTTCTAGGAAAAAATTATCAAAGCCTTACCCCTTGGAATCAACATAAAGCCATGTGGCCCTACCTGCCAGTTGCCCATCTCCCCTGTCTCCCCTTTATCTCTCTTCTCCCTTAGTTCTCACATGAGACCAACACAACAGAGCTGTCCACCCCATCAATAACTCAACGAGACAAGTGCAGTTAAAAATAAGACCTTTTAACCAAATCCCACAGCTTCTTTATATCGGTCAGGTTTTCATGACAATAATAAAAGCCCAGAAGCATCCAACTTTTACAGAATATTTAGGTCACCCAGTTTGGCAAGGTCAAAGGCATGCTTGGGTCGCATGGGCTTGATCCTAATTTGGGGACTTACATCACAGTACCACTTAACAATCAATCAACAGTAAAATGGCCAGAGTACATATCCTGTAGGCAAGCTTATCTAACCACGCTGAATAGTTCAATAACTGTTACCGCTTATTCACTGGTGACTCCAAGGAGTGGTCCCCAACGGTGTACTTAGAAGAGTTACCAGCTGGGTAGGACATCCTAGGAGGCTCGGGAGAGTGATGTGGGAGACATCATACATGAGAGGGGTCATCTCCAATTTAACTACAGGTAAGAATGGCTCTACCATTTTATATCCTCTAAGACACCTTAGATTTTTATTTTCACTTTATAGCTAAGAAATCATAGCTCACCTCTAAACATTTTAGCTTACTGTCATATCACCCTGAATATGCTTAATCTTGTCTAAAATATTTTATCTTAAATTTCCAATTCTTTTTTAATTCCCTGAAATTTATTTATTATCATTTAGAGAACAATGTATTGACGAATCAATATACAAAATTTGTAGGGCCCAAGAATCTTGGAGCTTTAAGAAATGTCTGAAGTGGCAGAGAGGTCATAGTTGGGTGCCCTTCTGGGCATCATGCGGAAGGCAGGATACTGAAGAGTTGACTTGGAAAGAGAATGGCAGAGCTAGGCGGTGCTGAGTTTCTCTGAGGACTTTCCATGGGTATTTGTGCTGCTCTGATGAACTCTGAAAATATTTTCTTCTGGGGCATTGAAAAGATCCAACCTGAACTTCCCTTCTCTTCAATGGTGGGTTAAGCCAGACTCCAGCATTCTCGGCGCTCATCACGGGAAGATAGCCACAGGGAACAGCATTTCTGTTATTACTCTTGATTTTAGTTTTTTTAAATTACAGTACACGCATTTGATAGTGGGTGCAGGCCTGAGGTTGGGTCACTGGGATAATCAGATAACCCTCTATTTACAGTCTGGTTGGTTATAGGGAAGGTGCTGGGAAGGAGATTAAAATCTTCCTTATCTTTGGTCTGAGGTTGGCCATTTCTAGCAACAAATAAAGAACAGTGAATGGCAACTAAAAGAATGCAAGATGGCTGATAAAATTGCGATGACCAGCCATCACCAGACACTTTTAAATGAAGTTTGACTGGCAGAGCTGACAAGTCATCCTCTGTGTGTCTTACATAACACACTCATTGTTTTTCTGATTTGCTTATGCTTTCCAATTTTCCTCCCCATTCTTAAGAATCATCCAACAATATTAATCCCAATTCACACATCCTTATTTACTAAAGATATTTCCAGTTTTTCATCTTTGTAACATTTTTCACTCTTTTGTTGCATTTAATTTATGACCTTTCATATGCCATGAGACATGGCAACATTTGTAAAAAATTTCTCATTTCATTACAACAGAGCTGAATCTAAATTTCATATATAACATAATGTAACAGATTAATATTACCTGTTTACACACTGTTAGACTACGAGGCGCTGTATGTTTCCAGGAAAATCTCATATGAAACATAAGGCAATCAAAAAATATTTGTCCATTCTACATGGTCCAGAGAAAGCATACCTAATAGCCATGCTTTTGGTTTAGAATGAGTGTAAATAGCAGGGAAAAATAGCAGATATATGCAAAACATCACCAAAATTATGCTTACAAGACCCAGCCAAACTCAAGCAGAGATGCATCTGCCAGATGCTGTAGTTAGTGACTGAGGAATTTTAGGCAGAGTCCTCTCCACAGAGCAGGACGGTCCTGCTGTGTGCATTTTGAATCATGGAAATAGTTTGCCTTTAGCTGTTCAAAGGCACAAAGGTTTTTGTCAATGCTATTATTTTGCTGTATTTATTTATTTATTTTAGACTGTTACAGAGTAGGGTGCCAGCCTGACCCAGGAAGACACTGAGAAAATATGCTTAGGTCTGAAGACAGAAGGTCAAGTCCGCTTTACCGAGTCAGCTTCTCTGTGAACTCATAGCAGTTGCCAGTATAAGATCTTCACAAAGGCATTTGTTTCCTTGTATAACAAAGGCAGCGAATGGCTACAATTTCTAAAGGATTGGAGACCAGAAGGAACCTAGTGGTGGTAGGCTGGACGAGAGATTCACAGCTGTGCCCGAGAACATTCGGCAGAAACAGACAAAAACGTACAGAGAGTCTCAGAATGGGAGGTAGGAGAAACGTTCCATGTCAGTCAGAGAAAAAGCGACATAGTCTCTTTTATGAGACTTTGTGTTTCTCATTAGAAGTACACTGTAAAACAATGATAAAAGTAAGAAAAGGGGCATCAATGTCCTCATTGTTTACTGTCCTTCTGAAGTATCACTTACTGTCCGCAACTGTGTGAGCTGGACTTTCACACCCCAGCAGCACAGTGAGTTTGTTGGAACCACCATCACCACAGGCGTGTGAGGAAAGGGTTACACTATGGTGTCAGGAAGGCTAGATCTCTAGGTAAGATAGCTTCAGTCTTAAATTCCCCCGAAAGGCTGAGCTCTCCCACTGGAAGGAAGCTGTGGGAGATCTAAGGGGTGACCTGCAGGGAAGCTGTGTGGCTGCGGGCATGGGCACGGGCGCGCCAGCCTTGACAGGACTGTTAGAACTACAGCCTTTCTTTCCGGCTCTGTCACTTTCTGGATCTCACAGGGTGAGCGGCTTGGCTCCACCCAATGCTTCCATTGTGCAGGCTCAAAAGCATCAGGACAAACCAGCCAGCTTGAAACCTCTAAGACTAAGAGCTCAAACAAACCCTGTCTCTTTCTAGAGCATCTCAGGTATGTGTTATAGAGACAGTAGAGACAGGAGTGCCTCAGCGACATGAGCCAGTGAATCTGTAGGAAGGCAGTGCATCCCAGACAATCGGATTCTGGAGTGGTTTCTGGCTCACACCAGGACTGCTCCACGAGGCGTATGCACACACACACACACACACACAATTCTGCGAAGCTCCTGAATAGGCGTGAAGACTGTTTTCCCTCTCAGCTCAAATGACCCTGTGAGAGTGGTGGAGCGGTTTCAGTTCTTCCTCTTTGATCTCTCTAGAGATGGAAGAGGAGACAGGGCCAAAGAAACATGCTGTTTCTTGCCGCGCTCTCCCTGGCTATGCAGAGACGCATGAGTCTCTCAGTTCATTGAATAAGATAAGATGATGTAAGCTTTGGTACCATTTTTAGAAAAGATAACAGTGGTCATTTCCTTTGGAGACTCTTTAAATGCTGATAAGTTTTACGGGATATTTTTTTCTTCTTTTCCACCTAGATTCTTGAAGGTTTGGGCCACCATAGTCTTTATGGGTCCAGAGCCCAGCCTGGCTGGAGTCAGGACTCCAGGGAGAGATGTGTATGCATTCAGATTCTTGGTGAATCAAAAGCTTTAGATGATGGTTAATTATGATAGTGATCCCGGTTAGATCCAGTCATTCATATATCATCCATTAATTCAATAAGAATTCACCACACCCTAATGTCAATCACGTAGTGTTGTACAAGAAAACATGAGGCTAAAAATGTTGCATCTACAAGCTTGAGTTAACTGCTCGGCCTGGTGGAAGAGAATGCCCTAATCATAGCAGCAATGTATGGCTAGTCAACATTACCTTGATCTGCATTCAGTCATTTGCTTTTAACCTTCTTACCCAATCTAGCATTCCTGGGACTATTAGGTAAATCTCCCAGCATGTCTTATTAAGTTTAACGGACCCCCAGCTCCTACCAAACCTACTGCAAAGACTACAAGATGATAGCTGGGACTTATAGAAAAGATGCCCACACTTCACTGAGGTCCACCTGCCTGATGCCCTCACTCAGATGTTTGTTAAGCATTATTGTGTCCTTCCTTGTCCTTCAACTATAAAATTTTAACGAACTGCTTCCATTCAGAATGTAACATTCAGGGTAGCTTGAGTCCCTGTTCGCAGACCTTGGTCACTCATATATGAGCTCCCTCAAACCAAGAAGATGGGATAATTAATTTCCCCTGTGCTGTCACTCATTTCTTCACCATATGAATGCTTCATGCAATTATGAATTATGATATTTTATACTAGAGGAACTACAGATTACTAACAGATACAGGTTACTAACTGCATCTGGGTAATACAGATGGCAGCCTTGCTCTAAACGTGAAGGCTGAGCCACTACCCTCGGCCACCTGCCCCATGAGTGGGTGAGGCAGTCCCCAGCTGCCTGAATCACATCCATCCTTTGGGTTTCTCATGCTGTCAAGATGAGACTGAGAGAAGGAGACCAGAGAATTAAAACTAAGAGCTCAGGCGACCACCATCATTAAAGTACTAAATTCCACAGCGATCCCAGAGCCGTTCCCATCAAGTTCATGAGAACTGTGCTGAGCTGAAGCCTCAGCTCCACCTCCTCTTTGTCTCGTGGTACCCAGGGGAAACGTCATTCAGTCTGTCATCTGTCTCCAAAATATCCTCGACACTCAGAAATTTATTGGCATGTTTTAACTTCTGAGGCTAGCAATACAGGGTTCTCATTATCATTTTTCCTCCACTTTCTTGAATGGAAATGTGTGCTTGAAGAATTGATTTGTCACTGTCTGATTTTTAAATTACTGGCTGGAAAATAGTAATCATGCCTCTTCTGTGATTTCAGCCAAGTCAAAAAGTGGTAGGTGGCAAGGCCATCTTGTGGGAGATCCAGCAGGCTCCTGGGATCTCTTCTCATAGGTGTGACAGCACAGACTACTCATTATTTGAACTTTTTTTTTATTAATCCAGTTTTTGCTTTTAAGAATCCCAACATATGTGTTTCTCTACAGGGGTAAGGATGAGGGCTCTGCATTGTAGCTCAGTACACAAGGGGTGGCCAATTCCAATAGCTTTAGGATAGCATACACCATGTCTTATAAACCCATGCAGGCAGCAGAAGCTCTTTGCTTCCCTTACAAAAGTATGTAGCTCTGCGGTGTTTTGCCTGCTGATAATAAAAACATGCAAGAGCACGTGGGAAAACACAAAACTTACAGCACACAGCTCTTAAGCCTGCAAGCACTTTGTAAACACCCAACTGAACAAAACAAGAGTCCTTGCAGGAGTTAAGAAGACAGGTCTGAAATGCGCTTACACGCTAGTTGAGGTCCTGGGTGTGATCCTGCATGATTAGGGACAAAGCCAAGCATAGTGTCGTATGGTTGTGACCCAGAATCGTGGAGGCAGAGGCAGGGGGATCAGTGAGGCTGGCGGGCCCGCTGCTCCACCATAACCACTGAGTGTAGGTCTAGAGAAATAAATATACCTGTCTTTCATTCATCTTAGACTATAGGGCAAAGATCAACATAGAAAACAAATTTTCTTAAACCCACAGAAGAGGGAAATTCCCTGAACTACTTTTGGTGTCATGTGATCAAATATTATTTGGAGAAAGAGTAAGAAGTCCTGCTTAGACATTATACAAGATGGTTTAAAATGGCTAATTTTATTTTTCTGCCTTATATTTTAAAAGATCAAGGATCAATTCAAACTATGAACTAACCAGTAATTGAATTAGATCTCATTTACTATTTCCAAACTATTTTTACTTTGGAAATGGTAAATGTAATATTTACTATTTGTTGGTATCTGTTGCCCAGGTGAATAGACTGCTCTTGTTTTATTACTTTTTCTTTGGGGAATGTCTGCTGTCTGTCTCATTTGCTTGGACGGCGTTACTACCTAGCCTTTCTGGGTATGACTGAGAGTGTAACTTGTGGACTGAGGATGTAGCTCAGTCAGTAGAGGGCTTTCCTCGGATGCTCGAAGACTTGAGTCTTACCCCTAGCATCTCACTGTATAAACAGGGTGTGTGTGTATGCGTGTGTGTGTTTGCATACACATATAAGTATATATCTATACATACGCACATGTACATACATATACCTAAACTTATGTATGTGTCTGTGTGTATAATACACCTATAATCCCATGATGTAGGAGGTGCAGTCAGAAGGTTCCAAGATCCTCTTGGGTTATATGAGACCTCATCTCAAAAGAAAAAGAGTCTGCTTGTTGAAAGATTTAATAGTTTCTAATGTGACCTTAAAAGTCCCCAGTAAGGTTTAGAGATGACTTAGTAGGGACAAGTGTTTGAGATCCAATCCTTAAGATCTGAATTCAGATGCTAAGAATCCATGTAAAATACAGGTGAGCATGGAGCTCACCAATAATCCCAATGTACTTCAGAAGTGGAGACAGGATATCCTCCAAGCAAGTCAGCTTGCCAGGTGAGCTCAAAGAGCAGTCTCTGGGTTCAGCGAGGGACTCGACTTGTATAATTAGGACGTAAGTTAGAGACTGGAGGAGGAAGATACTTGATGACAGCCAAGAGCCTCCACGGGCACACATGTGCACCAACATACATGTGAACATGCATACATATAAAGTCTAGAGTGAACTGCCAGCTCTCTTTCATGTTGTACCTTGTCCTTGTGCAGTGGGAACACACACACACACAGGCATACACATATGCACACTCACACGCACACAGATGCACACTTTCTCCAGGTCTGTCTGGAAAGTACACACAGTCAGTTTCTTGGCGGTGATGGGAACGTCATTGGCTCTGTGTCTTCTCTACCCCATCTGGGGTTCTATAAAAAGCCCACAGTGGGATCACACACATGTTTAATGTTTATCCACTTACTTATGATTTCTATCAATACTTAAGACTTGTGGACAAGAATAAAATGACTTTGCATATCTGTATCTCTGAGATCCCAGAGAGATAACAATGCATTGGCTAAAGAACTGAGAGAAATTTCTCTAAATTTGGTAAATAATAATAATAATAATGATAAAAACCTAAACAAAGAAAAACAACAGCAAAACCCCATTAACATATGGACTCAAGGCTAACAAACCCAAGCAGCACAAATACAAAGAAAAAGACACCTAGGCATACAAGACAGCTAATATTCTAATGGATGAGAAAAACGAGGCTTGGAAAGGAATCACACGACTCCTTCAGCCTTCTAGTGAGGAAACCGAAACTCCCGAATTTATATGGAGGTCAGCAGGCCCTAGTGGTTATGTGCCTCACTCCACCCATGGAAAAGGTCATGCAATAGAGATAGGGGAGGCTCTTTCAGATCTCCAGAGTCTAAGATGACCACTGACGATAATTTATTGTTTCTTTATCTGATATCTCTGCACAGGTAGAGCTGAGTGCCGTGTCTTCAAAATCTAACAGGTTCTAGGGGCTAAAGAATCTCCAGCGAGTGAAAATAGGAAGAAAAGAACACAGCAGGGTAGAGAAGTTGTCCACACGCTGCCAAGCCGTACAGTCTTGTCAGGGAGGCAGATGTGCCCTGTTAATCTACTCAGATTACAGCAGTGGACCCCAACTTTTGCTTCATGCTTGCTCACTAGCGAATAAGCAGAGAAGTGAGCCACAGTGTCACACATTTTTAAAACTGTACCAATGCTCTGCTTCCCGGTGCATACAGAACTCAGTCCAAGAATCTTTGTGTTAGACCAGCCGACATCATAAGTCTTCCCTCTGGTAGTGGTAAACCAACCAAGCCTGGGGTCCCTGACATATGCAACACTGACAAAGAATTGAGGCACAGGCATGACAGGAGTTGAAGCAGGACATTCCAAAGAGATGCAGCTGAACAGGATGCGTGGTTTAGTATGAATAATAGAAACAGCACTGACCAGGAAGTCAAGGTGTTTCTGGGATCAGCGGTAGTCCTGGGTGGGAGACCAAACCTAAGGCCTAAAGGCCAGTCTTGGAGCTGCAGAAGGATCTAGAATGGTGCAGGCATCAAAATGCAGAACAGCACAGTCCGGCTGTGGTTTGAAATGCCCCTCATGATTCTCTGAAGGCCACTGGAGCTGGTCACCTGCAGGACTCAGAGAGAAAAGCAAAAGTGTGCTTCTTGTCCTCAGCCTTCTGGAAGGGATACACGTGCCTACCCTAGAGCGAGGAGTTTATCCCAGAAGCACAGCCTTTAAACTCCAGGGGGAACACGAATATGAGACACTGCAGGGAAATTAAGTCAGATGAAGATTTCTCAGCCCCCATCTGCGGCTCTGCTTCGGGAGTTTGCAGCTTGAAGTGTGGAATGCAGATGCCGTGTCTGCTAACACGCCATGAGAGCCCGGTACTAAGCCACATAAGAAGCAGCATTAGCGGTGTCATTGGGAAGAGGAAGCCTCTGAGGCAGGTCAGGTAAAACAGATGTTTCACCTCGGTCCATATATTGAAAGGTTTGGAAGACCTGCTATGAAGAAAAGGTCAGCTTGAGGATAACAGAAGGAGGCAGGAACCAGAGCAGTAGAAGATCCCAAGACCCTTGCGAACCCCAACACCCTCTGAGGTCCATAGTCTGCTCCAGCATCACAAGGGAGGAAGGAAGGGAGGGAAGCACATAGTAACGCTCTTCTAGACTACGCAGAAGCAGTGATGACAGGGATGGAATGTGTAAGCTAAGGCTTCAGGTTTCTAACACCGTTGGAATCCACAGAGTCTACAGAGAAGACAGAGCAACCGCAAGCAGAAAGGCGCCATTTTGCTTTATACAAAGGAACAACTTTCCACATAGCTACCAGCTCTGGGTGGATAACCAATGACGGAAACGAGAATACGTCACCCTTATGAGCAACTAGTGTCAAGGCTGCCATGGCATTCAGCAATAACCATAAAATCTTCCCTACTGTGTCACGGAAGCCATTCCCAGGGTAAACTGCAAGAGAGGCATTGGTGGGGAACACACACTGAGCACTGTGCACTGGAGACCTCCACAGTGCCGTGTCAGTGGCTCTGAGCGCGCTGCGCACTGGGGACCTCCACAGTGCCGTGTCAGTGGCTCTGAGCGCGCTGTGCACTGGGGACCTCCACAGTGCCGTGTCAGTGGCTCTGAGCGC
>JAQHUG010000230.1:815119-844763 GCA_028555095.1 Dicrostonyx torquatus | reverse complement strand
TCAATCAATGCAGGTAGAGCGTGTGTTCTTCCACTTAGAAGAATCGACCTTACAGTGACCCCCGAGACAAAGAAGTGCCTCCAAGCGTCAAATCTCACCCCAGAGAAACTGAAAGGACCTCTCAAAGCACTGTGCTTTGTAAGAACTTCATTATGTCAGCTTCTAGTTGAGCGACTATTGATTATAACTTTCAAAGAGTTTTTTTTTTCTACAAAATTCTCAGTCAATTGAGAGAGTCTTTAATGAGAAAGAGTAGAATCAATTTGTCAAGAAGTTGTGTTAACTGGGTGTTGAGAAGAGTGATGGTCTAGACCTTTCTCCTCTCCTCCTCCCCTGGACATCAGGGGCAGTGTGAAGAAGAGGATCATGCCTCAAAAATACCCAGCAAGGAGTTCCTGTGTGCCCATCACTGGCCTGGCTTTCCAGCTGTATGTATTTCAATGGTCCTGCACTAACAACCAAAAGCAAAGTAGGGCAAAATCAAAGAGGCGAGGAGCTGGAGTAGTCCTGTTTGTCTAACAATGACAAACTCAGGCTTCGCATCATTGGAACCAGAAACACGAGGAACTTCTGGCTCTTCTGCACGAAGACGCTGGGGACCTTCCCTTTGGAGACTGCAGTTGACCACATGACTTGCCATCCAAGACTCCTGGGTGCTGGCTCTCCCCTTCCCTTGTTTTAAAACTTTGACAGAGAGAGAACTCTCTCTAGGAAACTTGTTTTGGGTGTTCACCCCTTAACTGAAAGTCTATAATTGAGAACTCAAACCAGCTGTGGCCAGTGTGGAACCCGAGGCTGCTGTTGAGGGTGTTTATAAGGCACTCTCTCTGGTGGTATTTATAATATCTCTCTTGTTACTCATTTCATTCCCCGAGAGTCTGTGGATAATCTCTGATGAATTGAAAACACTCCTCCACCTTGTCACCCAAGTTAAGGTGCTCACCCGGGGGTCAGTGGCCATTGCTGTAGAATGACAGCCTTCATCTTTGCTTCGTCAGTCATGACTACCACTCCCAGTGCTCAGGTGTTTATGGGGTACATCCTGCTTAATTCACCCCAAAGATCCCTTTCCTAGCAGGCTTTCGATTAGTCTTAAGATTGAGGTGAGACATGCCTAGCATAGAGTTGACTGCATTAACAGCTCTGTGACACGAAGCACATTAATACTGCTCCACCCACACACCTTCCTTCTCGAAAGCATTTTCAGCACCTTCAGCTAAACTTCAGAACCTATAATACTACAATTCTCATTCCGTCTCCCCCAGTTGCCATTCACCCCTAATCTAGTCCCTGCTCCTGCGGATGCGCTTGCTCTAACCACACCGCAGACACAAAGCAGCACGGTCAGTGCTTGTCCTCTTGGGACTGTGGATTTCACTCAGCACACCCTCAAGTCCATCCATGGAGCCCAGACCAAACTCCCTTTCCTCTTTTTGTTTCCAAACAATTCATTTATTTTTTATTTTATGTGAATTGGTGTTTGCCTCCATACATGTCTGTGTGAGGATGTCAGATCCTTGGAACTGGAGTTACAGACAGTTGTGAGCTGCCATGTGGGTGCAACTGAACCCGGGTCCTCTGGAAGAGCAGTCAGGACTCTTAAGCACATCCCTCAAGCACACTCATTTCCTTCTTTAAGGTTGAATTATATGCTATCATAGGCATACACATTTTTTTCATCCATCTGTATCCAAATTTTAATTGTTCTTAATAATAAAAACCCAGAGTCAAATATAGGGGTGAAAGTTGAGAGATCAAAGAAGCAGAGTTGGTGCAGGAGGGTCCTTCTGTATTTCTGTTGCTTTCATTGGTTAAATAAAGAAACTGCCTTGGCCTTTTGAAAGGAGAGCCCGTAGGTGGGCTGAGTAGACAGAATGGAAGGCTGGGAGAGAGAAGGCACTGGGGGAGACACCATGTTTTCCTGGCCTGAGATGGACATAGGTTAGGATCTTTCCCACTAAGCCACTACCCCGTGGTGATGATGTCACAAAGAGAGTTGTCAAATATATTAGATACTTGGAAATAATTTCAGCTAGTATCTGAAGTTTCTGTCTGAGAACAAATCACACCTTCCTCACTGTGAATTTTTCTTTTTCAATACTGAGGGCTAAACTTAGACCTGACAAACACTAAGCCAACGCTTTGCCATTGAATTATAATCACAGCCTGTTTTACACCCTCACTTTGTGATGGGGCTCACTAACTTTCCCGTGTTGGCCTTAGCTACTCTGTACTCAAGACAGGGGTGAACTTGCCATTCTCAGCCTCCGAAGTGTATGAGAGTGTAGGCCTGTTTTACTGGACCTGGCTACTATGTAATTCTTTTATTACTGTTTCATTGAGCTGTATATTTTTCTCTGTTCCTCCTCTCTTCTTCCCCTTTCCACTTCTACCCTCTCCCATGATTCCTATGCTCCCAGTCTACTCAGGAGATCTTGTCTTTTTGTGCTTCCCATGTAGGTTATATCTATGTATGTCTCTCTTAGTGATCTCATTGTTGTCTAAGTTCTCTGGGATTGTGAATTCTAGGATGATTTTCTTTTCTTTATGTCTAAAAGCCACTTATGACTGAGTACATATGGTATTTGTCTTTCTGGGTCTGGGTTACCTCACTTAATATGATGTTTTCTAGCTCCATCCATTTGCCTGCAAATTTCAAGATGCCATTATTTTTTTCCTGCTGTGTGGTACTCCATTGTGTAAATGTACCACATTTTCCTTATCCATTCTTCGGTTGTGGGGCACTTAGGTTGTCTTCAGATTTTGGATATGACAAATAATGCTGCTATGAACATAGTTAAACACATGTCCTTGTAGTATGATTGAGTATTCTTTGGGTATATACCCAAAAGTGGTATTTCTGGGTCTTGAGGTAGGTTGTTTCCTAATTTCCTGAGAAATCGCCACACTGATTTTCAAACCAGCTGTACCAGCTTGCATTCGCACCAGCAGTGCCGGAGTGTTCCCTTTACCCCATTCTCTCCAGCATAAGTTGTCATTAGTGTTTTTGATCTTGGCCATTCTTACAGGTGTCGGATGGAATCTCAGAGTTGTTTTGATTTGCATTTCTCCGATGACTAAGGATGTTGAACATTTCCTTAAGTGTCTTTCAGCCATTTTAGATTCCTCTGTTGAGAGTTCTCTGTTTAGATCTGTATCCAATCCCTTCTTGCTTATAGATTATCTAAATGCTTTTTAAATTTTTAAAATACTAAGGGATAGTTTCAAATAAGTGATTTTAAACTATCCTTTGAATTCAGTGTATTATCATGGATAACAACAAAAAGTTCATGCCACTGCCTTCCAGATTATTCTGGAAAAATATGGACTTCTTCTCACTTTATAGTTACTCCCAGAAAATGCAACTATATATACATAAAAGATTGGTGCTAGCCAACTTGGCAGCCATTTCTACCAACAGCTATTGACAAATATGTTTTTCTAGGACTTTTAGTCAAAAGCTTGGGGGAAACAGAAAGACTTTCTGACTCTGAGGTGAGCTGAGAGGTACGGATGAAGGGAAATCTAGTGTGGCAGGACTTCAAACACGCGAAACAGCCTTGTTCTCTTCATCTGAAATGAGAGCTGCCTGGGGTTGTACCACCACATTTATTCAGTGTAAGCCAGGCATGTGGAATCCATGCTCCTGCCAACTGGTGACAATATCTTGAGAGAGAAAGAGGTGTGGGAACAGCCCCACCCCCACCCCCCACCCCGGTGTGAGCGCAGAAGACGGTAAAGACGTTTGTCTGCCATGCTAAGTCCTATGAAGGAGCAGCCCCGGAAAAGGAATGCATTTCCGTGTGGGCAAGGAAGACTCAGTTGATAAGTTTCCTCATTGCTTGTCCGCAGCCACGCCCCTTTCCCAATGACCCACACATAGTCTTAACCTGCAGTCCATGGTGGCACTGATGCCTTCCGTCACGGAAAGTGCCGGCTCTGTTTCTGCTCTGATTGCAGGTCTGTCTTCTTTGCCTGAAACAAAACCACCACCCGGGAACTTCAAAATGTATTTTCAACAGCATGGGGCTCCATATAATTATGGTACTATCGGTAGAAATAACTTCCAACCAGGGTAGTTTTCCAGTGGACTCGTGTTTATAAACTTCACCGGTTTCTATCATCCAAACAGCTGGACTGATAGAACCGTGGGCTGGACTTTTTGTGTCAAGGGTAACAGTAGCTGCGTGGCCACACTGCAAGCGGAAGCAGTGTGGTCTGGAAATGGCACATTCTCAGATTTGATCTTTATCCCACGGCCAGCGCTGGTATCCAATCACCAAAGGGTTTAAATGTCCACAGCTCCTCATACCGTTTTCCCTAGCGGCTTACTAGTGTAAATTTCTCTAGTGTAGCTACAATTCGGGGTTCTGAGTCCTCCTGGTAGCTTATATACCCAAGCAATCTGTTGACTAGAAAATGTTTCTTCTATGCCTTTAGTCAGAAGCAATTGGCTTTCACATGACAGTGCTGGCATGTTCCTACCACGGTAGAGAGGGCTGGTGTGGAATTAGAGATTGCTGTTGGCCTTGTGGCTTGACCATTCAGGCCGAGAAAAGTTACCATAGAACTGCTCAATTCTCGCTGCTAGGGGAATCCTTTTGCTACACAGAGTGAGAGTAATTTCAAAGCTCTGTAATGAAAAAGTAAATATATGCAAGATGACTTCTGATGTACACCCTTTGAGAGCAAGGCTTAAGTTACAACCAGAGAAATTATGAACCTGCTAAAGACAAGGGAATAGGGAATATGGAGTCTTCTTTTTCTCTGTGTTTCACTCCTCTTCTAGCAGAGGGATGAATGGGACCCAGCTGTGCAGTGATGGACATCCATCAAGAATGGCCTGCGTTCCTCTCTGCACAGCATTGCCGCATTTCCTGCGTGAGAGTTGTGCCCTTGGAACATGGTGCTGCCTGTGGACATTACATGTGCTTAGGGAGGTGCATGTAGGGGACAAGCTGGCAATAGGTGAAATCTTGTTTGTTTGTTTTCAAATTACGTCACTTTGGTTCAGCTGGACTTATTCTCTCCGAAGATTTGGATCCGGAAGACTCTGAGTTAGAGTTGGCCAAAGAAACAGTGTGCAGAGGGCAGAAGCCAGGTTGGGGAGGTCACTGGCTGAGTCTCCTCCGATGCTGAGGTGCCGTGGGACTGGCTTTGCTTTGACGTCCTCTCCAGAGCCGCCACTTTTCTGACGAGTGGTCACACGAGCCAGCAGCAGCCCCAGACCTCCCAGTGCACGCTTACCTGTGGGGATGACAGCTGTACAGAAACTCCACATCCTTCGTTACACCCGAGCTTCCGTTGGCTTCTCCTGGTGAGGCCAGCACTGGCTTAATTTATCATGAAGAGGATGTTGTCCCTGAGATGCCTAATGGCTTCCTGGACCTTCTCCATCACAATGGCTCTCACAGCACTCAAGGTCCCACCGTGCTGTAAAACTCCCTGTCTTGGGATTCCTAGTGTTTTCTTGAGCAACTGTCCTCGTCAGCTTTAAGGGTCAATTTAACAAAATCTGCAGTCATCTGAGAGAAATGGTTTCAGGTGAGGATCTGCCCAGATCAGATTGGCCTGCGCAGGTATTGCTTGGCTCTGGGGGACTTGGTTGTCAATTGATGCAGAAGGGTCCACTCCACTGTGGGCGTCACCAGCCCTACGCAAGGGGTCTGGAGATGTAAAAGCAAGCTAGGTAAGCATGACCCTATGAACATCTGTCCACACTCCCAGGATGGGCGCATCGCTTCACAGACAACTCCAGAAAGCATTTTCTGCTGCTAGCAATAATGGGAATAGGAAGCACACTTTATTATTTAAAAATGGGGGTAGCTTACAACGCATTGAAACATTTTTTCATATTAAGCTGTGCTTACACCTACTCACCAGTAGGGGGAGAGAGAGGCAGGGGAATCTGAAATTTAGAACAAATGCTGCTAAGCATCAAAAGTAAAATGAAACAACTAAATACATATGAGTCATTTAGGGATAAAAGCATAAGAAAGTGATTTTACAGAAATCAGTCTAAAATGAGGTATGGGTTTATTTTTAATACTCCTCAACTTAATAATATGCTTTTGAATAACTTACCGGGACCTTTGTAGCCCAACATACAATGAAGAAGATTGGCTAGTGATCAGTGCAGCCGCTCAGGAAAGATCAAACAAGGTAGACTGTCTTTAAACTAAATTTGCCTACTTGTTCTTTCCCAGTGGTGAAACTCCCAACGTTCCATGCCAACAGACTTGGGCTAAAGAATGCCAGAATGGACGTGGAAACTCAGGGCGCATTTAAATGACAGGTCAGCATGGTGCAGCCTGTGTGGCTGTGGCTAAGTTCTGAATCTTGTGGGCAGGGTTACACTTGCTTGGGCTGTCCCAGGGAAACACAGAGGCTCAGGGAACACCAAGCCAGGAGAAATCCAGTTCATTCCAGGTGTGGGAACATCTGGTACCACACTGTGGCAAATACCTCCCTTAAGAATGCCCCAGCTTGGTGGAGCATGGCGGTCATGTCTGAACATGAACATGGAGGACCTTGTCTGAACATGGCAGAACATGGCCGTGTATCTGCAGTCCCAGTATGTGGGAAGCTGAGGCACGTTGTTTTTTGAGGCTGGCCTGGGCTTTATCCCAAAAGTGAGACCTTGTCACAAAAAATAAATAAAAACAACAAATAAACCAAAGTCAGTGACCATCAGAAGAAATCTAAACCTTTTGGAAATCATGCGGCCATCTCTGGATCCCTGACTAAGGGAGAGGCCCTGTAATTCAAATTGAGGACCTTAGTTACATAATGAGTTATTCCTATTTTGTTTAAATTTAATTATGCAAATGAAGTTGAAATCAATTTCAGTGCTTATGACTCTGGCATTTGTTCAGTGCCTTCAGGACTTTCTGGACTTTCCTCCCCGAAACACGTGGGTTTTCATTTATGACCATAATATTGACTGTAAATAGGTCTGATGAAAATATAAACCATTTGATATGAAAGCGATTCATTGATATGAACGATTGAATTTGTTGCCAAAACTCCCGTGTGTGTGCTTTGGTAGCACACAGGAAGTCAAGCCTGGACTGTGACTCAAGGATCCAATTCTATGTTTTGGTATTCATTGATTTCCTTCAGGTTGCTCCCTGTGACATATAAACCCTGCCAATCCTATTAACTGCTTGAAGCAAGGCTTTCATCACTATCCTGTGCGGTTTTGTTTCTAAAGTATCTTTTTCCTGAGAACTCAAGGCCCATTTCCTGCCGCACGCAGCGTGCACACATGAACAGGCCCACACGAGCATGACACTTGCTACTCAAAGTTCCGTGAGTGCTTCTGCCGGTTTCAGCAGCGTGGTTCTGAACCATACCAGGCCAAGGCCTAACACTCAGCACCTGACACCCATCAGTGTTCGACATTCTGGTGAATGTTCTGGACTGGTCCACGCTGTGGTGCGTCTCAGCCATTCTCTCCTTCCGCGGTGTTTTCAGGATGGTAAGAAGTGGGTACAGGTTCAAAGTCACTCTAAGATCCAGCTCCAAGTTGTATTGTTGTTTGTTCACGAATTTTTGTGCTGAAAGATGCCAGCCCAAGGCAAAGCTATGGAGAGTACAAATCTTTCTTGATACTGAGCTTGGGTTTTCTAAGTAAGGGAACGGAGAGTGAGGCAGCCCGAGATCGCCTCACGTTGGTGGCGGGAAAACGAGGCTTATTCAGCCTTCCAGAGTTGATCGTGCAGGAGAACCTCTCACCACTGGGATTTACGATTTCTTTCCAAATGGCTGTGGGAGGATGGCTATGTAAATTATACATCTCAACCCATTATGGAAACCAGTTTAATTAACAGTTTTTGAGGCATGTGGCACTACACACAAGCACTAAACAATTTCCTACAACTGTGCTGGGCTCAAGGGTTGCTTCTCATCAGCTGTCACTGCTGTCACTCAGGGCTCTAGCCACACCTGAAGTGAGCTCTTTTCCTATTTATTTCATTTCAGTTTTTTTTTTTTAAAAACTATGATTTGATTATTCATTCTTACAGGTTAGCCAGATACTTTATTCAATTTATTTGCTAAGTATTAGGTTTAAGGGCCACTGACTTAATCAAGGGTGACTTTTGTTTCAGGCGGTGGAGAGCATTTATCTCCACACCTCTGACTTAGTCAGCGGGTTCAGTATACACAGAAGGAAGTTGCTCATGTGTGCACCCACGGGGAGGAGAAGTCAAAAAGGCAGGCTGTGAGCGCTGGTCATGTTCTGGGTCTTCATCCATAGGCAGGAATTAGCCAGTCAACTGATTCCCATATTATTACCAACTTTCCCAAATAACTCTTTGGTCTCTTTTAGCTTATTATTTTAATATAATGCTTTCTCTCTCTCTCTCTCTCTTTTTTTTTTTTTTAAAAAAAAAGTCATTCAGGACAAGACTCATAAATCAAGAGCTGTTCTCAGGCATGAAGCTGAAATGAAATTAAGAATATTCATGGAAGAAACAGCTCAATCCAATAGTCACACTCAAGTCACTTGGAGCTGTGTGGTCTGGAAGCAGGGGATTAGCATTTAGCCATCAGATCAGCTCCTTTGCTCGCTGGCCGCCACTGATTCTATTTGTTCGCTGATGACGTCACTGATGGGGCCATGCTTGATTTCAGCACTTCACCGTCAGTATTTCCAAGTTTTAAACCTCGGACCAATAACTATAGCCCTACGAAAGTGCTCTTAGTGACTCTGGCGGGAAAGGCACAATTGATAATATCTGTTGAATTTTATCTGAAATGGGGAGTGCTTTCACACTTCTCACGGTCACGGATTAGAGGAAAGGATAAAGGCAGCTTACAGTTGTGCCAGTCTGTTTATGCAGTAGAGAGCCGGTAGAGAACCAAGCAATTATGTGGAGAATTCACACAGGCAAACTGACACTCTTTCTTGCAGTAGCAAAATCTGTGTTGAAAATAATTTTTGGCTCGTAAGTCTTCCTGCAGCTCTCAGGTAAACAAAGCATTGAGCTGTGTTTTTAACCGCATTGTTCTGGCCAAATCTGTTTCCAAGGGCTATCCCAAAATTACTGGCTCTTTAGAGATCAAAAGGCGTAGTCTTCTGCTGGGCCACAAGGAAGATTCATTTGCAGAAGGGTGTTTGGGTTATAAATAATTTTTCATTTTGCTGAGAATACACATGCCGGGGGGGGGGGCGGGAAATAGCAATGCAGTTTTGCTATTAACAAAAGGTATCCTTTTCTCTGACGTGCACGAGGTTGCTAATTGGTGCAGAAATCTGTAGAAACACATCCGTTAGCCTGCCTAGACGCTGTAGCCTGATAAACCATCCCCAATTGGATACTGTCTCCAGTCTTGGCCCTGTCTCACAGCACTTGAGAAAACATCCTAGCTCCCAGCAAGCTGGAATGACACCAGTGGCAAGTGACAAATCCCTTCCCAGTTTTTACCACATTATACATGCACCGAGAAAAAAAAAATCATCTCAAAATTTAAATTTTTTAACTCCAGTGTAATTTTCAGCCAACCTGTAACTCAACTAAGAAGTCAACATGTAACTTAGCAAACTACTTCTTATTCATAATAATGGCTTCAGGATGTGGCTCCTTAGAGCCTGGAGAATGGCGCTTCAACCCCATTAGAAGAAGTCAATTGTACATGGAATCATTGAATCTCTAATGGTGAGGAATGTGTACTGTGAGAACTTTCACATTCAGGTCACTTTAATCCAAGTTTAAAATATATTTGTGCTACTTGCACAAGGGATATCTACTAATCTACATGTGTAGATTCAGAGGCAAAGGTGTGAACACAGCTTTGGGTCTTTCTTGTAGAGAAACCGAGGAAAAGAGGAATCTAAACAGGCCTTACAAGGATCTTGCATAGTGTGCTGTGCCTGGTCCCCTGCTGACACTTCTTTCCCCATATTTTTGTACCTGTATGATCTCTCTATCAATCAGGACCCAACTAGAAAGCCCACATAACTATTTTGAAGGATTTGCTTCCATTATATTGAAATCACTGGTCGTGTGCTTGTCTCAAAAATAACCCTATGAGTTCCTATGGTGGGAGCTATATTTTATACGTATCTATGTTCTGGGCATAGCGTAGTCACTACCAAGCTCCCCCAAAGCAATTCAGGATAAATTTAAACTGGGCTGGAAACAATGTGTCCATTTAACCCTCAGGATTGCAGCTCTGGCTGACAGGTTATTTGCTTTTCTGTTAAGATTGTATCTCTACAACCTGAAATGGGAGACCCACTCACCAAGCAGAGAAGGTACAAGGCTGGGAGTAAAACAAAGCAAGGTTTGGGCCTCCTTCGCCTCCATTGACTGAATGTATTGATAAATCATATATAAATAATAATAAATAAAGTGGGGTTTTTTCCCCTGAAAGTTGAGTTAGTTAAAGATAGATGTTTGAGTTTGTCAACCTCAAAACAACAGCTTCTTTTTGACTACTGAACATTATTAGATATTTCGTATTTACTAGTATCAAATGGATTGGTCCCAACAACACATTACATTGAATTTCTTAAATATTGAGATTCATACAAACGTCATGTTACACACTTTCTGAGAATAAAAATGTTTCATGTCTTCATTCTAAGATGTGTCTCTGCATACAATACAACTCAGTCCATAAAGCAGAGTAACCAAATGCTCTTGTTTTGTGGGGAAAAAAATCATTTCTGGAGATGCTCGCCTAACTTCATCTTTTCTGTCTTTCTCCGGGATCCTCTTCCTGCTCCACACCAGGGCCTGGCAATTGACTGATTCTTTGATCCTGGCAGCTGAGCTCCCTAACGTCACTGGGATTCACACTGTGGGGATCAGAAGCACAGCTGCAGACAGGTACACAAAGCAACACACCTGACTGATGCGGCAATGCACCATCTTAGCACTGAACTGTCACAAGAAGCCACATGCATAGCTGGCAGTGGTGAAGGGATGCAGAGGAGTGTCCACTTCACATTGAATAACAATGTATTTTCAGATGGTAGAGGCTTTCAAAGGGCTTCTGGCTCTGGGGAGGCAACTAGGTCACCAGGGTGGTGATGATTCCTGGGAGGGTTCACACCTGGTGCTGGGTCCCAGGGTAGTCGGCCTGGGCAACTCTTGGAATACTTCAGCCCTGGCTGAACTCCATGCTAGTTCTGTGCTTTCCTGACATCAGGTGACCAGGTGACACCCAGTAAATATGAGTTTTATCTGGGTGTTGCCATTTGGAGAGAAGCAGGAAGCTGTTTGACTGAATTTGTACTTACTGTCCAACTTGTGGAGACTTAGTCTAAAAAAAAAACATCCATTTAAAGAAAGTCATTTCATTTTGAAGACTTAAAAAAAGAACCCTCAGAGAGGAGTCCCTTAAAAAGGAAGTTTCAGAACGCATTCAGAGCTATAGTCAATCAAAAATTTAACATAACTTCAAATTTTAGCAGCTCCAAAAATATAATAAAATATCTCCTACACAAAACAAAGCCAGTGACTATTAATGCTTATATTTTATTTGTTATGAATGAGAAAAATATCCACCTTATGCTACAACCATTAATACATTATTTATAAATTAGAGGGAAGTAAAGTTTGTGTCTTGGCAAAATAATACTGTATATAATGCTATATACGTTCATATGCTTAGTTTGCATGGATATTGTAAGAAGGCTTTTGCTTGAAGTCCTTCAGCTCAAAACACCAAAAAAGAAACAAAACCAAAATTCAAAAATCATGTTTTTGAGAAACCTACCGTGACTAAAAAGTGACAGAGAACATGTTTATGTGGCGTGGGTCTGTCTGTGACCTTGGGAGGACGGCCCTGGGATGTGCCCAGCTTCAGCAAGCGAAAAGGGAGGAAATGGTGGCCAAGTGCGGTGATGGGTTTCGGGCACTCATCCACTGTTACGTAACAGCATGGTCCTGTGCCACAAGAAATCTACATCCTGGATCAAGGTTTTACTTCTGGAGATCTATTTTTTCTAATATACCTAGGTTATTAAGACTTTTCTATACAATAAATCTGTCGTTGTCCCTAACAACTGGGTGATAAATTTAGACTACTAATTACTTTTCTGAAATTTGCTTATATAATTGTGCTTAACATTTAGTGAATTTTTTGTGCGCCAAGAATTGTTCTAAGTCCTTTAAGCATATTAGTTTATTTAGCCCTCACTTGAATAATTAATCCTATGAGTCAAATGCTATTATTATTGCTATTTAACAGCCTCAGAAACGCAGGCGGGGTTATATAAGCCCTGGAAGTCACACTCTGTGCTCTGCTGATTTACACACTGGGTTTTTAAACCTAAAATTATTCTGTGAATAAAAAAAGAAGCCCACATGAAATAAGTCTGCTTAGCAGTTGATGCTGTTAGAAATAAAACTGATGAAACTTCTATAGCACTTCTATGCACCAAGCCGGTTACAAGCACTTTATACGTAGATGAGTTTATTTCACCAACTCTTCATCCTTTTGACATAGGCCCCGTTTTTATTCCTGCCGTATAGAGAGGGAAACTGAGACAATGGAGACTGAAGTGTTTATTTATTCTGAACAATATTAATAAAGCCACAAATCCCAATACCTGCAGTCAGTTGTTCCGGTTGAACGTTCTGCTTTGCAAGGGAGACACTGGATTCTATCCGTCCCTCTTCACTTAGGCTACGGGAGAGTAACTTCACGATTAGTTAAATATCATCAGGTTGCATTTCCTGAGGACTGGAAACAGGGCCCGATTTAACTTTTCAATAGCACACTCTCTAAATGCAAAAATGGAAACACGATGTTACCAGGGGCTTTTATTGCTTTTGTTTTTTGTTAGAAACTCACTTTTGCTGTATAGGAAAGTTCAATAAGTTAACCCAGAGATTCAAAGTGAGTTATTAGCTTAATGTGTGTAGTCCGAGGGAAGTCTGGCGTCCCTTAAACTTTATTACAGAAAGTCACAGCAGTGGGAGTTCATGGAATTGTCACTCTTTGCTACACGGTATGTACAAACAGAAGATTGTATCCAGCATAAATCCAATACTCTGAATTTAAGTTAAACTCTTAGAGCTGAAGGGGATCACAGAGATTACATCATTCACCAGAGGCCCAGGGGGATTAAGAGATTTGCCTGTGGTTCTGCAGATGATGAATACCTACCCCAGATTGCAGCAGCCTGCGCAGATGCCTGATCTGCTGCTGCAGCCTGCGGAAGGTACGACACAATGGAAACAAGACAGTGGCCCCAGTGTTAAACTAAGTCTGTCTTCTGGAACTCTGCTGCCCTCTGCCCTCTGACCCCTGCTGTTCTGCCTACTCTGCAGTTGTTCCCCTTAGACCTGGGTGGGTGAGGCCTATTTCCACAGCACTGGGAGCTTCCCAGCTAGCAAATGCCATGAGCTCCTTCTGTCCTGAAGCCACACACCCACTGCAGCATGACTGGTCACTCGTGAGGAGCAACACAAGCTAGTGACACTTTTCTTTAAAAGCAGTGTTTCTGTCTTCTGAAATGAGTCTCAGATTGCCCTCAGAGGAAGATGGGAGGGAATTGTAAATTTTTTTTTTTGTTTTCTGGTCTTGACAATTGACTAATTGACGGAATGTAAACTAGTCCTGGAATACAGTAACACTACCGTGCCTTATGTGAGCCACAGATGCAAGACCTCGAGCCTAAAATCAAATAGAGAAACAGGAGTGGATGTGGAGGGCGGTTAAACCTGGCACCCCTGTAAACGAACCTGGAGGTTAACTACAAGTATTATAGGAAAATAGTACTTACTCAAGGTTCCATTCTCCTTAAAAGACAAACTCCCAAGGGCCACATACTTCTCTGTGTCTTCAAGTCACACACTGGAAATGGATCAATGCATTTGTCATTTTGAGAGAAGGTGACTACAGTCTTAACAGACGGATATTTTGGATTTACGAGAGAAATTGTCAACTGTTTACTGTGCTCTCGAGTCATGAGTCCAGGCAAAACGAGGCAAGGTTATATTTAACTGCTTGGAAATTTTTTATTTTTAAAAAAAAGACTTTAAATACTAATGTTACCTTCCATACAGGTGTAATAATACTCAGTAACACATGGTGGACTTGGTATTGTGAGTTTAGGGATTAACAGTCCAGTCTAGTTGCTGGCGCCCTCCAGTCTCACATACCCTGGTAGCAAAATGCGAACATCCTTTTGAAAACTAGAGTCCTTTGGCCAGCTATAGCGCGGGAGTAGGGTAAGGCAAGGCAACCCTCTCCACGCTCATGCTTTAGGCTTTGAGGTCACCTAGAAAGATCAATTCTAAGGGAACTGCCTCCTCTAGGTTCTTCAAGAAGAGGGAGATAAAAGGCTGTCATTTCTTCACAAGCAGCTCTGGACAAGGTCAGCAGCAGAGTACAGGGGCGAGGGGAAGCTGGGGGAAGGGACAAAGAAAAATTGGAATAAAGTGCAGAGTTATTGTCAAAAATATATTATTTTGAGCCTAGGAAAATTAAGAGATTTTATCTAATGAACTAAATTGTGACCTTATAATACATCTGGTTTTCATGGAACATACAATCACCATCGGACATAAAAAGACGACTGTTTTTTTTTTTTAAATTGTTGTCTACACGAATGTTGCAAACGCAATTCAAGGATAACATTCTGCAGCTCTTTGGATATTGGATGGTTTCCTCGGACCTGACACAGGGAAATGGATTGGGGTTAATGTGGGTGTTCCAGTGGGACTCTCCTTTCCCTGCCCCCCTCTCCCTAGGTGGAAGAAGAGTTTTCCAGTTCCGGGTCCTCTACTTCTTGGGTGTGAGACCTGGAAATCAGAAAGAGTTTCTCCTTGTTTGTAAACTGCCTCTGCACAAACCGAGGCTGCTCCGCCCTACTTGTCTCTGGACTGGAACGCTCCGGGGAGCTAGGCTCGGCACCAGGATCCGCGGCATCCGCACAGTCTAGCCTTTTCCGGGCCACCACGTCCACGACCGACTCCACAGAGGTGTGGGCCTCCCTCAGTGGGGTATAGCCCTTATTGCTGCAGGACTGCTCATCCGACTGAGATCTGTGGGAGTCCCGACGGACGAGGGGCGTGTCCTCCGGACACAGAGGGAGCGAGGGCGTGGCGGCGGTGTCGGGAGGGCTGGAGTCCAGGTCCGCTGCCTGCGGGGAGGGCGGGGGCTCCGGCGACTGTTGAGCCCGGTAGTCCAGGAGCCCGCTGGTGCTGCGGCGGCGCCAGGCCGCGTACCTGCCGGTCCTGGGCAGGCGACCGCCCTGCCCCCTGGCGGTGCATGCTGTAGCCGAGCCCTCGGGCTCCTCGGGCTCACCGGACGCCCAGCGCGCCCCGCCCTCGGCTCCCCGGAGGTCACTCAGGCTCAGGTCCAGTTCTTCCCTCGGGAGATCCCGGGAGCCGCGTTCCCCGGGCGGCTTGTGCCAGCTGCAGCTTGCTGCCCCCGAGTCCCCATCTCTGTCCCGGTCCCCTTGCAAAGGCAGCAATGCAAAGGCGCTCAGTGAGGAGCCCACGAGGGAACTGGCGGTGCTCTGGCGACCCCAACTCCCGGTGGGGCTGCAGGGCGCCGGACTACTGCTGCCACTGGCGGCCGCGGTGACAGTAGCAGTGGCCGCAGCCACCGCGGCAACTGTGGTCCGGCGACGGCCAGCCCCGCTGGAGCGCTCACGGTAGATACTGTACACCGCCTCGGCCAGGCTCGGGGGCTCCCGGGGACAGCGCGGAGATGAAACCAGGTCCGGCGGGGACCCTGCATCCCGAGTTCCACCGCCGCCTCCGCCCAGTCCGGCGGGGTGGGGCCATGAGCCTCTGGCCAGCATTGCAGTGGCCCCGAAGGCATCTGCAGAGCCCGTGCAGCTACCAGGTTTCAGCTCCAGGCCCCGAGATTGCACGTAGCTGAGAAAGCCATTGAGCGGCGCTGCCCTAGGGGGCGCAGAGCCAGGGGCGGCGGTGGAGGAGGAAGCTGCGGCTGCAGCGGCTGCAGCTGCTGCTGCTGCCAGATCTTTGGCGCGGAGGCTGTGCACGTCGATGACGGTCGAGTAGAGGTCCCGCAGATTGATGATCTTGGTCTTCTTGTCCCTGTTCTCATGGAGCACTGCGTTGGCGCAAATGAAGAGGAAGATGCCGATACCCATGATGAGGGGCCCAAAGACCTTAAGCTTGTCTGAGTGCAAGTAGCCTGAGACGATTCGGTAGAAGAAGCCCACCGACGTGGAGGAGGAGGAAGAGGATGTGGCCGCAGATCTAGTAGGAGGCGAACTCCGGGGCCCGCCCACAGAACTAGAGTTCACACCCCCTGGAGTCCCAGAGTGGCTCTTGGTTGGGTTTTTGCTGCCACTGCTGTTGTTGCCAGTGGTCCCAAGGCGATGGCTACCCTCCACAGGCAGTAGTTGCCTGCTGCCTCCTCTGTTGGCTGCGTTGGCCTTTGGCCAGTAACCCACCACGGCCATGGCTATACCCACCAACAGCACTAGGATCCCGCAAAGGGCAATAAGTCCCGAGATGGAGCACAGCTTTAGTTTGCCTTTTACCACCACCACGTCGTTCTTACGCCTCTTCTTGGCTTTCCTTTTGCGCTTAGGAACCTGGCTGGGGGGCCGGAGGGGATCCTGCTTTCTGGCGGATATCCTCAGTAGGCCACCGGTGGCGATCATGGCGAACTGGTGGGTGGAGTTCAGGGCTAGCCTCTAGGGCTGGGGCCCTTTAGATGCTTGGCCACCTCCTCCTGCAGCAAAGCAGAGGAACACAGTCAGAGGGTGCGGGCTGGCTGCAGCAACATCCCACGTGTTAGGGTTGCCCCGGATCCTGGATCCAACTCCAGGTGTGTCTCCACTCCCACCTCAAGGCCAAGTGCTGTGTTTGCAGACCAGAGATGGGTCTGTGTAACTGAAGAGAAAGGTGGTTTGAAACAGTTTAAGAAAGCTTCCACCACCACCACTACCCCGCCCCCACATGCTGCAAGGGTGACCTCGTGGTACCATTCATCTGAAAGCCTCCTGGCTGGCAGCCAGTGGAATTCCTACCATCCTAATGAACTCAGTGAATGTGGGGGCTCCAAGTAGTGTGTGAGGGCTTTCTTGGTCAGCACCTCTGTGTTTTTACCGCGCCTCTCTCCGCAACGGAAAAGTTCCCCAAAGGAGGGGCTTCCGGAGCGGCAGGCTCCCGAGCCTGGAGCTGCCCCGTGTGAGCCCAAAGTCCCTAAACAGTTCTGAAAGGAACTCATTTCCCAGGACGAGAGTGAAACACCACACACTGGCAGAATGGCTTACTTCAGAGAAGTGACAGGGTGTCTTGTCCAGAAAAATCTCAGAACTACTACTTCAAGACCAACAACAAATCTTTCCATAAAGTTGCCTCTGGGCTACTCTGGTCCTAGGGCAATGGGTGAGCACAGCCCCTCCCAGTCCTCTCGTCGCCACCCTGCAACATCTGGAAAGCTTCTTGGTGTGGAATATTTCCATTTCGGTAACTGTTATGTAACCACGCTTTTCCTTCTGGCTTTCTGTCCTCCCCTGGAGGAACTCCCTATAAAGGTCTCCTGTGCTAGATTTTAACAGGGAATCTGAGAGGTCCCCTGCAATCTCCGTAAGAAACAACCTTTCTCTTACGTGGGAAAACTTCAATGTTAAAACAGAGAACTCTGGCACAATAGCATCTGGCCCTTTATTAATGTACCAAGAACCGCAGTGTTCAAATGAATAAATAGTCAATTACTGGGTAAAGCAGTCTCCGTAGTGCTGATTTATAAGAAGGTATTTCCACACATTAAAGCTGTTTGCTTCATCCTTTTCTCTGAAGGTCATCTTGAGGAAGAGGAGTGGTGGCAACGGTGGCCTAGTTCTGGGAAGCTTGGGTTGTTGGCTCTACAGCCTAAGAAGGTACAAGAACTGATGCCTGCTGGTGCTTATCTGTCAGCTGTCAAGAGTCCCATTCTGCTGGGTCCTCAGAGTGCATTCTCTGTTCCAGTGGTTGTGTTCCCTCCTGTAATAGAGATGCTAAAATTAAGGGCATTATGTGGCTCTTAAAGATACAGAGGGCCACCAGAGGCCTTTGAGTGTATGACTCCTTCAAGACAGTCCACGCAGTAGAGTAAATTATCCTTGAAAAATGTAAGTTACTTGGGAAGATGTAAGTTGCTTTTAACTGGTGCTTAGGTGAATAACTCTGGCCCTTGACTCTTTCAGTATGTCAGCCCGGGTAGGATCTTCTCTCCACAGGGCAAGCAAACGGCACTCAGGCTTTTACATTGCTTGCAAACCGGCAACACTTTGGAACTTGGTTGGAATTCAATAGAGAAATGTTAAATGTTTCCGGGGGTGGGGGTGGGGAGTCAATGGTCAGACTATATCTGCAAACCTTTAAAATTTGTTTTTTTTTTAAAAAGGTCGCCGGCCAATAAGCATAAATACTGCATAGACATGACAGGCTGTCCCCATGCTTGTATTTACTGTATGCTGTTTTAACTGAACTGTAAGGCTCCAGTGTCTTAAATAATCTTGAGGTCTGGATTGACTTCAGGAGTCTTTAAGGTCCAGGCGGTTTAGAAACAAAGCCAGCTCCAGTCTGCAGGGTGGCTCTCTGAAGGGAGACGTTTTGTTGGGCACAGATCAGGTGCCTCCCTCCCCAACACCCCCAACTGGATGTCTTGGAGGAGGAAGGGACCGTTCTCTTTTGCAAGCCAGCTTTACATCCCGCAGAATATAGAGAAAGTTGGAATGGATTTCAACAACGGTTTACAGACGATATTTAAAATTAGTTTTTAATAGCTGGTAATTAGTTCCCTGGTTTATTATGCTTTCAGCTCTCTTGACAACTGAACTCCTTTTCAGTGTCTCGCGATCTGGCACAGAACATGACAAAGGTCAGGTGCCACGGAAAAGCCCCTTTGATGCTTTCCTTAAACCTAACGAAGAAAAACAAACTTAGCAGCGGATGTCGTTTGCCTTCTCAACTGGCTGCCTGGCGTGAGTCCTGCCTTGGTTAAGGAATGGAGGATGGGAAAATCAAATGAGGGATGTCTAAAAATACAACTGCTTCCAAGAGACAGATTCAAGTTCTCTGCTCATGATGGATCGAGCCCGGCGTCAGAGACTCAGGGCCCCAGGTTGAGCTCCATACTGTGCCCCGCACCCAGCCTAGGTCCTCGACCCCCGGCCCCCTGGCCCCAGGACCGTGCATCTCTTGCCCTTGCTTTGGTCTAGTCACATGAGTGCAGCAGCTGCAAGTCCGCCTCAGGAGGGAGGACGGGCTGGAGCGACGTGAAGGCAGTCCCCAACTCTCCTTTTCTGGGCAGCGCAACCCTGGTAGTACGCCCAGGAGAACACCTGGCTTGGAACATCCGCCAAGGGGCCTGGGCTGAGGGACAGGCGGGCTGGTGAAGGGCGCTCGGAGGCCGGGGATTGACAGGATTGCTCAAAATGGAGGCACTCTAAGCAAACAATAATCTCTCACTTACCCAGGGAGACCGGGGCTGCTCGGGAGACACAAAGAACCATGGAGAAACTTTTCAGCCTGAGCCGACGGCGGAGCGCAGGGACAGCGCCCCGGGGCCCCGGGCGCAAAGGCTGGACAGCTCGGCCCGGACGAACCTGCGCCAGGGGCTCGCCGTTCCCTCGGGCGCGGTGGCGGGAGCCATTTCCAAGAGTTTCCAAGAAGTGTCAGGTCCTCCGCAGCCCGCGCGCCGCCAGGAGCCCTTCTTCCCTCGGGCGCGCCTCCTCGGCTGCCACTGTCCCCTCCCGTCGCGCTCCCCGCTGGCCCCTGCGGCCGCGCGCTTGTCGGCCTTGCGCTTCTTTTGTGTGGCTGCGGCGCGCCGGGCTTCGCCGGGTGGAGTTGAGCCCGCGGCGGCTGCTCCGGGCTGCCGGACTGGCGGCTGTTGCTAAGAGACCGGAGCCATGACACAGGGAAATTGCGGCAGGATGGCAGTCGGTACCCGGCCTGGCTTGGCTCTCAGGGGTGCACCCGCCCCCCGCCCCGCCCCCAAGCCCCCAGCCCCTCCCCCGCCCGCCGCCCGTCCCTTCGGAAGCGACTTGTCCCCCTTCCCAGGAGGGGCGTCAGGGGAGCCGACACCTGCACCGCGCGCTTGAGCCAGGTCGGGGCGCGATCGTGCAAGGCAGGGTTCTGGACGCCGCTGAGCCGCCCTCTGCCTCAGCTGACAGCTCATTCGGTTTCACCCAACTACCTGTCTGAGCAGCAAACCCAAGAGGATCCAAAGAAAGGCCAGCCCCTCCCAGGGAGTCCCCCATCAGCATCCTGAAGGCAGAGAGTAGTATACAGTTCCCTGTTCCTTCTGGCCCCTCTCCTCTCTGTTCCCCTTTTTCTTTCACCCCCTTCACACACACACTCCCCCCCTCCCCGTGGTTCATTTTTTCTTTTGTAGTCCTACACTACAGGGTACATAGTTTCGCTCCCCCCTGCCCGCTCCCACCTACACTTGGGAGTTTGTAAATGTCCCCAAGAACACAGTAAGTTGTCCTCCAGCGAACCCCGCCCGGGAGGAGAGGAGCGGGCCCCGCAAAGCTGGGCGCATCACCGGACTTGGAAACCTCTGTCAGATGCTATCGCATTTCTGCAGAACTAGGCTGTGTAACCGGCCTTAAGGGACCTCGGTGACTTCCTGGGATGTGGGCAGCTGGGGTTCATTTGAGATTAGGATAGGTTTGGAGATGCTCCCTTAGGGGGACCCAGCTGTTCTGACCCTTGGAGGTTACCCATGCCTTCAAATCGAAACTCATTGTCCAGGAATGAGAATAAGGGTTAGCATCAAAGAGGAGAGGTGGGGGTAGGGAGGTTGACCAAACTCCCTACGTCATTTGAAAGGACACACACACACACACACACACACACACACACACACACACACACACACACACACAGCTGCGGGGGGTGGGGTGGGGGAAGCACCTATTTTCTATCTTCCATCTTTCAACTACATAGTAGAAATGACAGGGAAAATAGTTTTCAAATGGAATTTGCCCACGGAGTGCTGAGAAAGTTAGAAAGGTTTCAATTAGTCATTAAAACAGGGTGGCCAGGATTCAGGCAGAGAGGAACAGAAAAGCAGGTAAAACCAAGACTGTCTAAAATTGGGCATCCAAGCAAGGATATTTGGGCGGTGACAGTAGCGGGTGCTGTTTACTGTTCAAGGACTTAACGGGTCGACTCTTGAACCCACAGAGCCAGCCTTTAGGTTGTTCCAAAAGTACGCAGTGTCTCAGGAACGTGATAGCACATGAGGAGCAGTAAAGACACCGAGGATAAAGAGAGGGTCCGTGGGAAGGTGAAGAACAGGGGTGGAGGTGCTGGGGAGATGGGAGGGACAAAGGTGGCATGAGTCCTAAGCATGTTTCAAAGGTACCCTCTGCCATCTTTTTCCAGACATACGGATCCGGGCTGTGACTGGAGTTTCAACCAGACCTCCTTCCATGCATTTTTGCTCAGCACCAGAATATTAGAAAACAAATGTCAGCAAAGGAAGCGCTTCCGACCCCACAGTGGAATGTCTCCTTTTACGGGAATCCCTGCAAAGGAAAAGTAGCCCAACTCCTTTTGGCTCAGAATCCCCGCATTTCTTACCCGATAATGATCTGGTGTTTTGTACAAAGATTGAACCCCGCAGCCCATTTCATCACAGAGCCGACTGCTGAGGGCCAAATGGCAACTCTCACCCTCTGTCCTGCAGGAGTACTGCAAACAGGAAAATAATGAAGAACTGCTTTAAGATTTTAGGCAGATCACGCAGTTAACGGTGTCACTCCCTGCATAAATTATAGTCACCAGGTGCACATTGAAAACTCATTTGATGGAGAAGAAAAGGAAATCTCTATCCTGACCAAGCAGGGGTTGTGGTTTCATGCCTGTTACATGGATGACTAGTAGCTGTGGTTTATGTCTAAACTCTTCTTTCCAAACTGGGCTCCTTCGGTTCTGAGAACTGCTCTTGGTAACAGTCCTTTTCTTTGTTTTCAGCTCAGGATATCAAAGAAACTCAAACATCCATCTGTTTGCAGTGGAGGCTTTCATTGTCTCTGTACGGCACTCACCCAATATTCTCAGGGCCTTTCCAGATGTGCCAAGGTGTTTGTGAACCAACAAGGAAGCTCTTGGCCCTTCTGGTCACTACCCCCCATTTCACTGGCCACTGCTTTCTGAGGTTCAAGACATACCCTCGTTCCTGCTAGGCTGAGGTCAAGCGTCATCTAATTCCCTGATGTCTCAGGACCTAGGTACTCAGCAAAATACTTTGAACATGTGATTATCGTGAGGGAAAAGATTGACTGGATACCGACCTTTGCATTAAACCCTGGCCCATAACTTTTTATTTTCTCTCATTTTCTGTATTTCTTGGAATGCCATCTTGCAGCAAGCTTCCTGTCCCACTGACTGTTACAATCTGTTGTTCCATCTTCTACAACATTTTCCGAGCCTTAGGTACAGCAGTTGTGTTGTAGATGTACCAGTCGGGGCGGGGACCATGGTTCTCTGCAACCATGGACAACAAAGGAATGCTGACTGAGAAGATTGGGTTTCTCAGGGGAGAGCTCCGCAGCTGGTTATCCAATACCAGGGGTCAGTCTCCAAACATATGCATGCAAGTGACTTTGTAGAGCCTGAGCACGGTATATTTATATTTTTAGGGGAAGAAAAAGAAACCACATGTATTAACAATGAAAGAAAAAAGACCTGGATTGAAGGAGAGCAACGAGGGTAAATGAGAGGAGTTGGGGGGAGGAAATGGAAGAGGGAAAATGTAATTATAGTGTAACTTCAAATGGCCCTCATACAATGTACGGGCATCTCATCCACCTAGGCCTGCTGGACCGCCTTACATCTGGGCTTCTCCGTGATGGGGGTGGGGTAGTGCTATACCCTGTTCACACTCAGACCTCCGTTAGTCTCAGGGGTCTGCCCACAGAAGATGACCTGCTCAAGCCACCTCTGCACGGCCCTTACTCCCTCAGAGTGCTCACGCTATGGAAAGTGTGCTTGGGTTCTGGGACCAACCTCCTCCACTGACTGACTGCTTAGTTCAGTAACTAAATCATGTAATCTTGCCTCCTTCAGCTTTCCCATCCACCGTGGGGATAATGATATTAATACTCCTAACATGACTGTGATGAGGGCTAATAAATGGAGCTGGTGTAAGCCCACGCTTAGTACATTGTAAGCACTCATTACACTCAGCTAAGTCCACGTTGGATTTAACATCTCCCAGTGTGACTCCCTCACTCTCCTCACCATTCATATTTACCAGGACCTACGTGGGACCTGCTGTGAGCAGCCCATTCCTGTCCCGAGCTGCGTACAGAGTCTCCAGAAAGAAAACACTTCTCCATGATTGGTTCACCCATTTTATGATTAACTAGGGCATTCCAACTTCAGTTTATTGAAGCCCGGATTTTAAACCCATACAGTTCTTCAGTCAAAGCATAAATCCGTGAGAACAAATAGAACATTCTGCTGGTCAGGGGTTTGAAGGTGTCATAGAAAAGACTCCCAAACTGCTGGAAGGTGTAACACCAGAAAAGAACAAAACAACCTTGGCTAGAGAAGACGAAACCTCTCCTTCCTCTCCATTGTGTCTTCTCCACCCTGACAATAACAACAGCAAAATGGCGACCACGCACAGCAGAGTAAAACAAGGCGCATGTGCACAGATGGCGCCAGTAGGGCAACGCATGAAAACGCCGTCCAGAGAGCACATCCCCTACGTAACGACTGCTTCAGGAGTCCACGTTTATGTATTATGTTTTACCTTCAAGGCAAGCTTATTGCCTTTTTTTTTTCATTGAATTTTTTCATGATACGTGTAGGTTAGAAAAGGAGCCTGAGAAGACAGAAAGCATACAGTGCAGCCCTGGACTAAAGTCCATGTGTTTTCCTGGGAAGGGAGAGATAGGAAAGAACACAGAGTAAGTCCCAGTGCAGCCAAGAAACTGCGAAGCCCCAGGGTAGCATTTCCACAGCCAGGCTTTGCTGAGCCCTGGGGTTTCCTGTATTCCAGCCTTTCCCTGAAGAACCCTGCTGTGTTATCAAGGGACCAGTGCTTGCCTCAGCTTCCAACCCCCGGAGTCCCGCAAGGAAAACTCAGAAGAGAGAACTTTCAAGAACTTCAAAAGCGAAATTCATGCTGGTGTTAAGATCATAGTCAGGGCCATTTCTTGTGCTTCCGAGAGTTACCGGAGGAGAGTCCAAACTCCAACAAGGATGGGCTGAGGCAAACGAAAGTCCCCCACTCGGTACACATCCGGCAGGGTCTCCAGCCAGATAACAGGTCAATGACAGCCTTCATTTGCTCTCCAGTCTGGCTCATTCATACCCTTACAGCCATCCGCCAAAGGCTGTTTTCTCCAACGAGTAAGTTTGCTTTCGCTCACTTAGGTTTTTCTCAAATCGTCTGAATTTTCTACCATTTCCCATGTACACCATCAAAGACAGATTTGCTGCCTTTCAAAGTCCTGGAGCCTGAAAGGAGATCAGAGCCAAGCTAGTCAGGGGCTCTGCAGCCAGAGCTTCCTCAGCGAAGCAGCCAAGAAGAGAGTCGCACTTGGGTCTGTTTGTCTTCCCCAAATGTGTCTTCATGTCTATCTCAGTGTTCTTACTATCCTGCGTGATTTTTAGCATTATGGGTAGACAGCTTATCCTCCTGAGCTGCTCATGACTCTTATGTCCAAGCTTAGAACATTAACTGTGCTATGAGCCGCTGTGGGTACACAGCAGGAAATAGAAGGCTCGGACAAGGATTTGCAAAAGCAAATAGCCAAAGGGTCCGAGATGGCTACCTGGGTGGCAGGTCTTTGCTTCAGCCAGTGAGTACTCTCCTAAGTAGCTTTTGTGGTTTCTCAATGGCCACTGTGGTTCCTATATTATTCTCTTGAGAGATAATTGTGGGACAGCTAGTGCTTCCAATCACCGTGCAGACACACACTGTGGGAGCAGCGCCATCAAAGACATCCTTCAGCGGCTGTTCGTGAACAAGTGAGCAAGCAAGGGAGAGAATTTTGGATATTGGTAAGTTTTATGAAGAAATTGAGAGTCTGGGAGAGGTAAGAACGAGCAGTAGGAGAAAGCAAGCTAGACTGGACCTTCAAGGAAGGCTCTCTCAAGGGCAGCCTACTTTGAACTGGAGGCTGAAAACCAAACAGACGTTTCAAAGTATCCTGGACAAGAAAATAGATGTGATGATCTTATTAGCATATAATGTAGTTAAGTTTATCAAAATAATTAATAACCAATGAAAAGGAAAACCAGAAGGTCACCGGGGAAGCCTCAGTACCTACCTGCTATAGCGGTGGCTGCGAGGATGGTGGGGGTGAGTGTTCAGAGAGGGCTCTACCTGACACCACACTGGGCACTGCAGGGTGCCATGCAGAGGGAGACACAGAAAGACTTTAATTTGCTTTGCAGTCAGCCTGCAGGGGCTCCCTCTTCTATCCCATCCCTACACATCACATTACCAGTTCCTCACACTCCTAGATCCAGAACGCCTTGACTCGTCAGGGTTCCTTACATCCCACGTCCGTGTCAACAAGGCACAGGATGGGTCTCCAGAGTTCTCCAGTGCTTTAGAACATCACTGGCTGCTACTGAAAATACAACTGTCGTGTCTTAGTGCTCAAAACTCAGTACCATGGAGCGGGACTGAAGAACCAAAATAAAGAGTTACCCAACTACTTGTTGGTACGCATGTCTTCCAGACGACCTTGTGGTAGCATCTGCAGTACGCGCATGGTCAGTGCTGTAAAGAGAAAGCCAAAGAGAATGCTTCCCCTTCACAGACTTACACACAACGCGTGCACATTAAACCACTAAACAAGTAGACCATGGGATTCCAGCCAGAAGGCTCTCCCGATCTCATCAGAACCATAAAGAAGGCTCTCCCGATCTCATCAGAACCATAAAGGATATGGTAAATGCTTGAAATGCGCTCACTATAATAACACTTGTGTTGGTCTTGTTGCTTCTTCCTCCCGGAAGGGAAACACACAGCGTTTTTCCTACAAAGTCTGGTTGTGAGTTCTACAAAATCTTCCTGACAATCTGAGCTGGCTTCACTCTGCTGAAGAAGACTGAAGCATCGTTATGTGGGAGAAGCACTACAAATGTTTCTTTACTGACACGTGGACTCCCGTGTCAGTCCGTGACAGGGAAAGTAGAGTAATTACACAGCTTCCTATGGTGGGAAGATACTGATGTCCTAGAGTAAAATGATATGCAGAGAAAACGGGAGTGATGTTTCAAGATATTTCTGATGGTTGTTGCTTTCCAAAATCCCTACCCCAAGGACCTGGGTTCGGCTGTAGTACAGAGGAGAGAGGAAGAGATGGGAAAGAGAGGGAGAAGAGAGGGGAGAACACACTTAAATTACAAAGGGTCTTAAGGTATTTACCTGACAGAGTGGTTCTGTCACAGGTTTCTTTCAGAATATCCCCAATCGCTCACCGTTTCTGACTCTGATGACATGAATATTAATATACCGAGGGTAAAATGATAATTTCTGGAGGCTTGATATTAATCAGAGTTACAGCTTCACCTTTTCCTCTTTTAGTCAAGGAAATTACACTTTTTCTATTTATTGAGATAAACACACATACAATCGAGATGGAAAATCCACAATGCCAGGGGGAAGAATTAGGAAAGACTTTCTCATCAGAGCAGAGGTCTGTTTAAAGGCTATTCTAGAAGAATGAGAACCAGAGAGTACTCCATCCCCTAAGAAGAAGGAATGGAAGGAACAAGCCTGCAGGTTGTTACACTGAACCCACAAATGAGGGTTTGGAGCCCAGGAGCCGAGTCCCTCAGTTTAGAGGAGATTCTAAGACCCCAGGACTCCACCAAGAGCACTCCCTGGCTCCCCAAATTTTTGTTCCCATCTCTATTGGCTTGTACTAAAATGTCAGGTACGCTCTGTCTCTAAGAGAGACACAGTCTTAATCACACCCAAACAGTGGTTTTGTACCTCTATCCTGGCTGATCTTTTCGCCCCATTGGAAAGGTGGAGACCTGGAAATATCCCATGTATTTAAAGGATATAGCGAGTCAGGTCAGACTGGATAATTTCATTCCTTCTTTGCTCCTGCAGCGAAACAAACAAACAAACAAAAACTCCAAGGGCACGTTGAATAACTTTTTGGACCCTATACGTATTGATTCATTATTTAAATGCTGAAGAATATTGAATAGTTGGTATTGAATTATGTGATTAAAGGCAAAACCTCTTCTAAAGGTTCACCCCTTCCTTCCAAACCGTCATATTCTCATAGGCACGGAAATATGGAGATTACACAAAGGCCATTTTTGCTATGATCTTTAGCCACATTTCTTGGAAATACTGATTTATACAAGACATGATGTTTATACTAAGTTCTCAAACACAGAGATGCTGTCAGGTTTGGGGTTATACCGTTCTGAACCTTTCCATCACTTGGATTAAAGATCGCCAAGCTTCCTCTAAAGGTGGGATGTGTCTCAATCTCAATGCCCTTCTTGGAACAAATTCTAAAATAAGCTCTTGTATGATTTTGTACAGTGTGGCTAAGTGCCTGTCAGAGGTCCTCGTGTTAAAGTCCGCTCTGTCATTCTAAGGAACTGTTTGGACATAGTTGAATCTTTAAGAGACAGGGTACAATGAGGAGTCTTCCAACCTTTGAGGAAAAGGGAGCATAATACTCCAGTCCCTTCCTATTCTTCTCTTTTGCATCTGGCCATAAGCTCACCAATGCTCCACCATAACATATCACTGTAGGCCTGGAGCAACGATGTCACAGAATTTCAGGCTGAAACCTTTGAAACAGTGAGCTCAAACAAACACCTATCGATGTCATCAACTTTATAAACTCTTAAAAAAAACTTTTAAAAAGCTATAGCAGGTGCTTATCACAGTGATGAACAGTTGATACTATCACAAATCAATGAGCAATCATACACAGAAGCACAAGGAACATCAAATATGTAACAAACACTTAAGGAAGAGAACCTCACCACTGTGAGTTACTGTCTGATAACATTTTTTTTTCTCTAGAAATGGAAAAGAACACAATTCTTCTATCTGAGTCATGGGACACCCTGCCCTAGTTATGAAACAGCAGCATTGTTCAACACTATAATTTTAAAAACATACCCTGAGTTAGATAGCCAAGGTTAAGTTAGTGGGAATCTCTGTCTTTGGCCACCATTTTTGATTTTGTCACTTAACGTTCACCTTAGTGGTCCAGCTTCATCCCCGGTTGATTCCTTCCCTGACATCCAGATCTATTTCATTGCTGCTACTTTTCAGGTTTCTTTAGCTCATTAACTTGCTCGTTTCCCGGGACAATATCCCAGAGGTGCTTGTTGGCATTTTCTCCAGCTGAATGGCATTTTCCTGCCCCAAGCACATTTTCTGCACCCAAGCCAATCCTTTGCCTCACATGCATCTGCATGACCTCCTTCAAATGCCACGCAACCGAGTGCTGTTTACTCCCTCCTGCAGATCATTAGTGAGCACACAGACACTCTGGGCCACCTTGGGAATTCCTCTCTTGGTTATTTACATTCAAGATCTCACTGTCCACAGAGGGATGAGCACCGAGGGGCCTGAACTGTTTTAAAACAGACAAAGAGCTCAGGCTCAACCCATTTTGAGCCCACTTCTGAAGATATATCCCTTGGATATCTTTTATATGAACTGGAGGATGCACTTACATCCAATTCAAACACGCCTATGGTCTTTCTGTGTTCAGTATGGACAGACAGACAGGACAGACAGATAGTTAGGGAGCCAGTGAAGACATGTGTGGGACACTAAGTGGGAGGTTCTCTGGGAAAAGTCTTACCAGGAGAAACTTCAGATTAAAGGATATATTCAAAAGCTTAGTACTAGTGTTGAACAAAATAAGAAAACCCATTACTCTATCTGCACTGCTACCTGGACCAAATCCCACACCTTAAATAAGAAGCAAACCAAATACATTCAAGATAAAAGAAAACAAAACATGTAAATTAAAAGCAGGAAAAATGCTTTTGAGATGTGGAGTTTAGTGAAGAGTCCCTAAGCAGGCTAAGAAAGCACAATCCAGGGGAGAGAGGAGGGGTTGGTAAGTCGGGATTTATTGGAAAGAAAAGAATCTTTGCCAGCTCTGTGCAAAGGACTCTGCTGCAAAGATGAGACTACTTATCTGAAAAAAATATAGTTTCTAGAGTATGTAAAACTTAAGAGTGGAGCAAAATCATTCTCATGAGGAAAATAGCCAATATACATGAACCAACAGTTCGATGAAGACAATAGGAGAGCACACAGTCTATGAAAAGAGGCTTATGCAGTACTGTTGGCCATAAGTGTTGTCATCAAGAGAAGTCACGCCATGCAAAAAGGCTCACATAGGAGGTTTACTGAAAGACGAGAGAGAAAGAACAGAGAAGGGGCAGAGACTGGTCCCTGGGGACAAGAGTGGTGGAAGAGAAAGAGAGACAGGAAGAGAGAAGGAGAGAGAAAAGAGGGAGAGAGAGATGGGAGGTGGGCAGGCCCACCTTTTAAAAGGATACATAGTACACAGGGACGGGGTGCTCTTAGTGGCTTCAGCTGAGGATACATCCTGTAAGGACCCCAAGGGCAGGCCAGTACAGACGCCTGAATACTAACAATAAGAAAATGCAAATTTATCGGTATAAAGGAGGGTTACTGATTTTTGTTGTTGCTGTTTGTTTTTGTTTTTTTT
>JAQHUG010000230.1:801658-814279 GCA_028555095.1 Dicrostonyx torquatus | reverse complement strand
GAAACCCTTCCCTTAAATAGAGGCTTCTCCTCGCCTAGGACGTGTCAGCCCCTGGTTGGCTGCAACCCATAGCACGAGATGAAGCCACGGGATAGCTGGATGGGACGAGGTGGAAAAACCCTTCACACATGCGCAATGCACCCGTTCATTACCCGGGAACACAGGATATGGGCGCCATCCTGCAATGGCGAATAGCGGGCGCGGCTCCCCACAGGAAATGTTCAATAACTTTAGCCATCAGAGAAATGCAAATCAAAACAACTCTGATGTCCCATCTTAGACATGTTAGAATGATCAAGATCATAAAAACTGATAACAACTTATGCTGGAGAGGATGTGGGGTAAATGGAGCACTCCTGCATTGCTGGTGGGAGTGCAAACTGGTACAGCCATTTTGGATTTCAGTATGGCAGTTTTTCAGAAAATTAGGAAACAACCTACCTCGTGACCCAGCAATATCAAGTTTGGGTATATACCCCAAAGATGCTCAATCGTACCACAAGGACATGTGCTCAACTATGTTCATAGCAGCATTGTTTGTCATAGCCAGAACCTGGAAATGCTAAACTTAAATGCTCCTAGACTGATGAATGGATAAAGAAAATGTGGTACATTTACACAATGGAGGACTTACACAGCAGAAAAGAAATAATGACATCTTGAAATTTGCAGGCAAATGGATGGATCTAGAAAACATCATATTGAGTGAGGTAACTCAGACCCAGAAAGACAAATATAAGGTGTACTTACTCATAAGTGGCTTTTAGACATAAATAAATAAAAACAACAGCCTACAATTCACAATCCCAGAGAACCTAGACAACAAAGAAGACCCTAAGAAAGGTATACATGGATCTGATTTGTACGGGAAGTAGAAAAAGACAAGATCTCCTGTGTAAATTAGGAGCATGGGGACCTTGGAAGAAGGGTAAGGGGAGAAGAAGAGAAGGGAGCAGAGAGAAATATATAGCTCGATAAAAACAATAGAAAAGAGATTTTGTGATAAAATTAAAAACAGTGGTGGAATAATAGGTTCGTGATAAAAAGCTGCATCTCTAAATATTTCCTAAAAATAAAAAGCAACAAACTCTGTTACTAAAAGCAGTAACTTGATGACTCTCCCAAGTGCTTCAAAAATTGCATCTCAGAAGGTCCATATTATATAATTTCTCTCATGTCAAACTCCCTTCCAAATCCCAGGGATGGATCACAGACAGATGAGTATCACGGGTTACAGATGGTGGGGGCCAAGAGAGGGATGCTTCACTGCGAGCTAACAGGAGAAAAGAGTTCTCTGTAGTGACGTGATAGAATGATTCGGGATAGCCTTGGCTTCAACAGTGGTGACCAAATTGACATAGTGATGAGCCTGCAAAAAGTGTCACCTGCACACTGTCCTGGCATCAGCTGGCTGGTTCTAACAAGTTTTATAGTTATGCAAGTTATCAATAAACCCAGAAAATTGATGTCCAGAACCTCTCCCTATTAGCTTTGCAACTTCCCACGAACCCATTTTTAAGTTAGCACTGACAAAACAATACAGACGTGCACATTTTATAAATCTTTATCAAAACTAAAATATAGAAAATGTAAATTTCATAAGTTTGTAAGACTTCTCAATGCTCAACATTTTAAAATACATATTCTGACATTAACTTTCAGTTAGATGTTATATCCAAGCCTGGTGACACATAATAGTTGGGAGACCAAGGCAGGAGGATTGTCAACTTGAAGCCAGCCTGGTTAATGGTGAAACCCTGTTTAACAAATGACGAGAAAAAAAGACAAAAGAAAGAAAACCAGGTTTTCAAAGAATGAATTCTAGATACAGTAAACATTTTAATGCAAAATGATTATACCTCTAATAAAAACAACAAACCAGAGACCTTGCAGATTAATTATATTAGACCCTGGGGTAGTAAGATGATTTCCCCCCAGTAAAGCCAGATCAAATTCATAAAAGACTGCATTATAATTTTAATACTCAAGTTAACGACCATCAAAGTAAAACACAAAAGCAAATTGCTAGTCGAGACAACAAAGGGTCGTTATCTTTTATATTTAAAAATTGCTTCCAATACCTACACGTGGGAGCTCAGCAAGGACCATCCCCATTCTTCTGGGACCCTAGCTGTAGCTCTGTTCTATTCCACACGTGGGTTAGTTCCCTTATTAGATCGGGTCTCTGAGCGCCTACCATTGAACGTGGTATGACAGAGAGTTTCCTTAGAGCCAGCCTTCAGAGAGGAGAGGAAGCTGAGAGTCATAGTTGTATGTTCTATGGCTGACCCCACGGAAGGGGAAGGGGTTCTCGTTTCTGTGATTCACTTGGGAAAGAGAATTCTACTTGAGGGAGAATGAGGATCAAGAGATGGGGGTGGGGGCATCTAGAGACCCCTCGCTTCTGAGTCCCAGCAACCTATGGAATGGGTTACTTCCTTTTTAAAAGCCTGTGTTTTACTATGGACATGGTGCTGGACTGGACTTCTTTAATCTCGGCACTCAGAAGGCTGAAAGAAAGGCGTCGTAATTTGGAAGACGGCCTGAGATACACAGGAAGAGCCTGTCTCAAAACAAAACAAGACAAAACAAAAAACCCACAGCAACAACAACCAAAGGAGCCTTTCAGAGTGGCGCTCCGCGGAGCTCTCTGTGGTTTTATTTTCTTCCGACGGCAGTGTTTCCATGTGGACTTCTGGTTCCGCGCAGTTAGGAGAAGCTGACCTTTCACGTCTCTGCTTTTCTGAATATCTGCCCCATGAACGCGTTTCCTAGCTCACCCACTTTCAGTTTTGTGTTCTTCCAAAAGTCCTTTCCACAGCCTTCACCCCAACACTGTGGACTCGGGTTCTGGGTCTTTGATCTACGACTTTCACATTGAGTCTCTGGCTCCACACAGGTTCTCATGGGGAAAGGAGACCTTTGGGTCCCTCGGAGGACAAAGCACATTGGGCTCCTGGTGCCCAGTGCTCCTGGTTAGACGCCAGTTAAAAACATGAGGATTTCTGGGGGGTTGGATTCCCATGGCCTTTACCGCCTTGCCGGCTTTACATCATAATGGTCAAGTTGCCACTCTTGGTACCCGGGTCTGGATCGTTCAGACTTCTTAAGGCCTGCTCAGCTAATTGGCTTAAGTCGCTGGTCTTAAAAGGAGCTGCAAGAGACTTCTGGAAGATTCCCTGTGGTGGACACGCCAAGCTCCATTCCCTGTTATGTAACCCCTAATTTCCTATAGTGAGATCGGGACAGTGAGATCCTATTTAAAACGTCTGCGGATCCTGATCATCCAGTAGGTCTAAAGAGCTATGTGAATTTTTAGCAAAAGCCATCAGTATGCTTAAAGGTACCAGAAGGATGGGGAAGCGGTCTACTTAGCCCCAGGAGAGATGCCCCACGAATAACAGGTTCCCTGCACTCTTTGTCAGCATAAACAGACGCTTGTCAGTCTGGTAGGACGATGAGGCTCAATAATAATTTTTAGCATTCGTCGACTGCAGAGGCCATCCCAAACTTCAGGTGGATTCTCAACACAGTTGCCCCAGTGAGATTGGATCGATTATCTCCATGGGACCCTTGCAGACAATGAGTTGGGCCAGAGTAGGAATCTATCTGAAGGGCAGTCTCTACACTTCCTGTTGAGTTTGCTACAGAAATGTCATTTATAAATTGTCTGAAATGATTCCGGGACCAAGGCTGCCATTCTATCAGGAGAGAGTGCCTGTGTCCTAGTTCCATTTTTTCTTTCACTGCTGGACCTCAGGTAGCAATTCAGAGGTTAGAAGTCACAGCTTTCATCAGAGAACTCCAGGGTCCCCTGCTGAATGCAGTATCTGAGAGTTTAGCCCCATCAATGCTAAGAGGTGCTCTGTTTACTTCCCAGGGGAATCCCTCTTCTTGCTTTAAAAAAAAAAAATCTCAGAGCAAGTGTGGCAAGATAGGCCACATTTCTCAACTGAATTTTGCAAGCCCCATAAATTTATATTAAAACTATGGAAAAGAGAGATGGGGTACATTTCCGTGTGGCAAGAGTTGAGGTCCTTGATTTAAAATCCCAGCATCATGTAAAGAAAAATCCCAGCAAGAAAAAGGCAGGCGGTGGTGGCACATTTATCCCAGCATTCATGAGGTGGAGGCAGGTGGATCTCTATAAGTTCGAGGCCAGCCTGGTCCCCAAATAACCAAAAAGAAAGAAAGAAAAGAAAAAGAAAGAAAGCAATAAAACCAAACCAAACAAAACAAAACAAAAAAACCAAATGAGCAAAACCACCCAAGTTCATCAAATTAACATCAGGGAGACCAAAGGACGAACTGCTATTATTGGCCTTTGCCATGGGTGGCCCTTATTATCTGTGGTCTCGCAAGTTCCCAGGTCTGACAGAGCATCCAGCCCACATTTGTGCTATCACTTGCTTTGTAAAGCTTGCGAAGTAACATGGATGTTATGGGTGAAGACCGGCAGGCTGCTCCAAAAGGGAAGCACTAACTCAGGACCCCAGTGAAGTGTAATATCACCCCCACCCCACAGATTCAGCTCTTCTCAGTAGTGGGCTAACCATACAAAGGACACTGTGCAGGGTGTGTGTGTGTGTGTGTGTGTGTGTGTGTGTGTGTGTTAGTCTGTATTCCATCACTAAAACCTCAGTGGAATTTACTTTTGCCATTCCTGTTATATAAATACCAAAATAGTAAATTCAATTTCTCCTCTGGGATGGCGCTCAGAGTAGAAGTGCTCACTCTCTAGCCCTTTCTCAAAAGTGTCTGCCTGGCTGTTGACCCTGAGAACTGCTGCCCCACACTGAGTGTGCTAAGTCCCTCTTCGGTTCACTGGCACCGCCAACGAAGGCCCCCCCATAGCATGGAGAGACAGTCTCTCTCACTCAGCATATGAGGTGCCACTACAGGCAGGGAGGCCAGCAGAGATGCACAGAACACGGCTGTGCCCCAGCATCTGGGAGACCTGTGGCAGCAAGCCCAGAACAGAATCTTCAGGAAGGCTGATTTTGGTCTGTGTGCTGCTGTGTCTCCAGGGACGCCAGGTGTCCACTGGCTGCACAGGTCCCCAGTTTACGCTCTCCTAGGCCTGAAGCCCCATAGTCACTTCTCAAGTGGCCAGTTGACTAAGTCATTGAGTTCAGAGCTTTGTCATTTATAAACCTGTGATTAGGGTCACTTTCTTTGTCATTTACTATAGAGTTGCATGTTGTAATGCCAGCTGGAAACTGAATAGAGAGGTATGTCAAATTCATTAAATATTTCTTTACCTTTCTGGTCTCACTCCTCGATTCAGCTACCATTAACAGGTTTTCACCATTAAAACTTCCTAAGAGATTTTCTGTGGTGGCTGAGAGTAATTTACTGGCTCTCTTCTTTGTTCTAGTGGAAACTGGATTCTAGCCAGAAATGTTCTCTCCTTTTGACTAGTCTACCCAACAGCTCGGCACTCCCTCTGCTCCTCTTCTCCGAACTCAGACTGCAAGAAAATACCAAGAAAAGGAGAATGATCGGGCAACACACTGAAAATTGCCTTTGCTATCGCGCTGGACATGTTCCGTGGAAGAAAATCGCTGGGTTCCTTTCTTCTTTACATTGAGGATCACACCTGGGAAGTTTCTCTTATAAAAGGAGGCGGGAAACTGTAGTTAAGGGTTTTAAGAGTCAATGGATTGGAATTTGACACTTTTCCACTAACAGTGGGAACTTGGACACAATCTCTCTGCACCAGATCCAGTGTACGATAGTGCAATCACTGACTCTTGGAGCTGATACTACATATTAAAATAGATAAAGCAGAGAGTTCTCAGGATAATACCTTACCCATGGCTTAGGGATAGATGCAGAAAGTCCTTTCTTATCAGGAAGCTAATTACGTACATGTCTGTGCTCCCCACCGAACCTGCCAATTAGATCATCTATCCATGTATTAGTTATCCATTCTAGAAATATATGGTGCAAGAGATTTGCTTGTATTGCCATCAAAGCTGCCAATGGACTCAGAACTTGGCTCAGAGGGTGGAGTCCACACCAAGTTAGCCAGAGTGGACAATAGAGTTTTCAGGAGGACTCAGAAGAGCTAGAAGGACCTATGAGGTGGAAGATTAAGAAGGGACCTGGGGAGATGCATGGGTATTTTCGATCAGGGAGCTGGAAAAGGGGGTGAAGTGATCCGTTCTCCTTCTCTCTGTAGATCAATCAGGTTTCAATAAATATTTTTGAAAGCTTTGCAAGGCAAGTATCCTCCAGGTTTTGGGCCTCAATGTGAAAAAGTTAGAGCTACCTATTGTTGGATTATGGAGTTCCTGGTGATGTCCTGCCCCATATGCATGTCTACTGAGCCCAGTCCAGAAGGAAACAGACTCAATGCTTGACAAGTCTTTATTAGAGAACAATACTGCGGGACCGTGAGAGGTCAGCTGTTGTACTTCCCCTCTGCTGTGCCTGGGACTGGGCCACTATTTGCAGCAATATCAATGTAGCTACCAGCTGGCCATCCTCAGAGTTCTACAGCCAGAACTGTCCTCCTAGTGAGCACAGAGGGGACATGATGGCCCCTGGAGAGGAGGTGGCCACTCAGACAAGGGGCTTGTTTCAGCTGCAGTTTGTAGTCCACTACTAAATCCCAAGATGCAGCCACACAGAGATTGTCTGCCCACATAACTAAACGCTCTTTCCAGTGCTGGGCTGTTTGAGTGAAGAGTTCAGCTGCGAGTGAATTCCAGACGAGAAAATATAATATCCACAGCTGCCACACACAGTGAAAGGCAGAGAGTCATTCATCTGACGGAGTAATCAATTAAAGAACAATCGCTAGAATGATCCGGATAATTCACACCAAGCAGCTCCTTGCTCTTACCTTATTATTTTGGATAATGTTCGAGATTGTTGGTTAATTTGTTTTTAATATGGACATATGCAGTTCTTTATAATCCTTTGTGATTGAGAAGCAGTTAGAGGTGCTCGGAAATTCCTCTTTATTCGATTAGTCAACTTTAGAAGAATCCCATTATGTCATTAACCGAGATTGTTGACACAGTCACACTGAGTCTATCTCTTTAGTGCAGACTCATGCCTGTAAATCTATCTGGTTGAAATGGTAAGCATTTTGTCAAAAGTCCTATTGCCATTTCCAACGGCATCTAAGTAATAGTGTTCCCCGGTCCAGAGTCCCTCTTAAGGAAAAGTATATGTGGTCAACCAACAAACACTTCTTCTTCAATTTACCATTTTTAAGTGATTAGATCAACCCTTTGCAAATGATAGCTAGTCAGGTCCTCTTCCACCGAGCTGCATCCTGGCTTCCTTAGGCAGGTGTCTTGTGCAGAGACTATGAGAATGAAGGCTCAGACCAGGGTTACTAAAATGTACCGAACTTAGTCATTGATCTCCACTGTTTTGGTTCGGTTTGGAAAATAAGACATATAGACTTGGGCTGGTAATTAACATAACGTAATGAGCATTGATTGTTAAATGATAAAACAAAGTAACCACTGTAGGATTCCTCAGGAGACGGCCGCGTCCTTGGGATCCTTCCAACTCCACTACTGTTTCCTGAAAGGTCATCCAATAGAATGACAGGGTTTTAGGTATTCCCCCACTACTCAGAGGGCTATGTGTGAGCCAGCAGATATTCGAGAGTCCGCTAGAGACACAGAATCTCAGACCTCACCCCAGCTGTAGGAACTCGCATTCATAGGTTCCCTAGTGACTGGCAGAACACTGAGGTCTGAGAAGTGTTGGCCCGTGTTTGTTTATGTGAGGGAAAATTAGACTCAGCATTTAGTAATCTCATCTTGACTTCATAAAAAATAAGGTCATGGGAAGTAGAGGCAAAAATACCCTACTTAAAGCAAACTGTTCAGCAAGTTTTTGTTATGTTGTCTCTGAACTCGGTGCTGGTCAAATCTTAGGGACATCCAAGTTCCACAGGTCAGATTGGGATTTAGCAGTTCTAGAGACTGCGCACCGGACACAGAGACACAGAACACTAAGTCCTTTCCATCAACCACCAACCCTGGTTATCCCATAAGGTAGGATAAGGATGTGAGAAAGTCCACGGAATGAAAGCCACAGCCCAAGACGCGTAGCATGTCACATGTCACGTGTAGCAAATTGATGGCTGCATTTGTTTTCCTCCTGTTAGACTCCATGCATAAGAACCTACTTGATATCTCAACCTGTGTGTCTAAGAGACTTCTTAGCAATAAGTATCTGGAAGAGAATTGTTAGGTTTCTTCTGCAAATCTCTTTTCTCTGGGTCTTGGTCCTCTTGATAAATGGTACTCCATCTACAAGAATAGGTGAAGACAAACCCAGTCTGAATCCTTCATTTGTCCTCTTAACCTCACAAAACCCATGAGAATCCCCCAGTCCCGCCTTCACACCGTGATCTTGGACAGGTCCCTTCTGGTCATCTCAGTGGCATTCTTGCCTTAGACACTACTCAAGCCCCCTCAGTGACTTCCTTTGTTCTGCTCCTGCTCCCAATCCAAGCTTATCCCCAGACCGACGTCACAATGGTCTTAGAGAAACGACATTCTCTTCCTACAATTTCTCTGACTAAATTGGAATGATTTGCCTCTGGCCTTTGTATCAGAAGAGAAGTCGCAAGGTCATGGTTGATCTGGGTCATAGATCCTTCCTGTGACCACTGTCTGCCCACCATTCTCCTATGAAACTGTTTTCAGTTATTCGTTCAATACTGTGTTTTAGGATCTATTTTCTTTCTTAAGGTTTCCTCTCATTGGTTTCCTGGAACTGTTTCCACCAAGCCGCATGACATTTTACATAGCTGCTTTTTGGTCCCTCAGATAACTGTGTAACAGTTCTTAAAGAGGCCTTTCTTGAAGTCTGGCTAATGATCAGTCCTGGGCTCTTCATCTATTTCATGGTCTTGACCGTAACAATCGTTTCGGTTTATTTGTTCTTGATTATTTAAGCCTGTTCCTCAACTTCAAAATAGACCCAGTACGTCCCTTCTGCTCCTCGTTCACCTCTCTTCCCCAGGACACAGTGTGAGCCACACAGACGCGCTAAGGAATGAGAATGGACTCGAAGGTTTGTGTGATTTCATTTTGCTCCCCTTTCAGAGTAAATGAGAAATATTCTTATTCAGCTATCCTACGCTTAAAAGAATGTTGTTAGTTGATATGGGTTATTAACATAGGCACACACACACTTTATTATACATCACATACACGTTTGATGTGGGAGAAAGGTACTCAGCTATTGTATAAAGGAAGGGCTCCTTGAGCTCTGGGGGTTCTGCACTGGATAGATGAGTTTCCCTGTATGATCACCCCGGGATGGCATGGAGCCCGGGATGGCATGGAGCCCGATGATGGTGTCCCCCAAGACTACATTCTGACAAGAAATGCATGTACGTCTACATTCTAAGAGGAACTGCATGCTTGCCTCTAAATTCTGACAGGAAGCACATACGAATTCCTATGCCTTAGTGGGCAACTTGGGTAAATCTTTACACATCCCACCTGAACATGAACGAAATAATCATTTCAGCTTCTCTAATTTTTTTAAGTTGTTAGATTCTTTTATATTTTAAAAAATGATACTTCTTTAAAAATTGTGAATAATTGTTTTCTATCCCAACACAAATCTCAAGTGTTGAGCGTGGTGGGGAGAATGATGGCCCGTGTCACTAAACACGAGGACCTCTGGAACTAGTGCACACGTTACCTCATAAGGTAGCCCTGTGTAGAAAATATGCTGGATTATGTAGACACGCCCAGGGTCATCACAAGGGGCCTTTTTTTTCTTTTTTTTTCTTTCTTTCTTTCTTTTTTTTTTTTTTTTTGGTTTTTTGAGACAGGGTTTCTCTGTGGCTTTGGAGCCTGTCCGGGAACTAGCTCTTGTAGACCAGGCTGGTCTCGAACTCACAGAGATCCACCTGCCTCTGCCTCCCGAGTGCTGGGATTAAAGGCATGCGCCACCACCGCCCGGCCACAAGGGGCCTTTAATGAGTAAAATGGGAAAGCGATAACCGACACAGAGTGTCACGGTTAGCAGAGATTTTAAGCTGCTGCACTATGCTGAAGAAGGAAGCCATGAGTCAGTGCCACAGTGGATTCTAGGAGGGGGGCAACGGTCCTGAGGAGCAGCCAGACCTGCTGACCCTGTAGACAGTACCTGGACCTCACCCTGCTGAGCCCATGTCAGACTCAATGGTGGCCATTTTAGAAGGATGTCATGCATGTGTTCTGAGCTGATAAGCATGTGGACATGGTCACAGCAATACACGAAAACAACGCAGTTGAGTGGGCGTGAAGGCAAGCCCCTTGTGGTTTTCGTCTTTATTGCCAGAGTCTTGGGGTTTTTAGGACACCTCCCTGATTCTGGCTGAGACTCTGGAAGTCCAGACAAGACCGTTGACTCCTCCCCTTTCCCAGATCTCGCCCCCTCCTGTTTCCCACACATTTTAAAACTAGTTACAAAAACTGCCAAAGATTAAAGATGAATAATAGAGTTACTGAAAGAAATCATAGCAGTCCCAATCTGACAAAGGAAGCTTGTCTGTGTGACGAGGTAAAAGGCGACAGGGCAGCAGAAACAGGCCAACGTGTGTGCTGACTGATGAAGGAAGGGGGCAGGAGCAGCTTGCTTACACGCCAGCACATGGCTCCTTGTTTGAATCATGACCCTGACTTGTGGAAAAGGTAATTCATACTCAATAAACTTCCCTCCATAGAGGGGAATGTGTACCAAATGTAGTAAAAGTCCAAATGAACCGGTGCTCAGAGGTAATCAGGGGTTACTTGCTACTGATACCTCCCTGGGCATTTCTCTGCGTGTCTGTGTCTTCTCATAAAAATGCTTATCTGACATGGCTTTGGGGAAGAAGTTGAAGGGTCCTTCTAGAGGACATGGCTCTTCTATTCATCCCAGAAAGGGTGGGAAGTGGCTGAACAATGACAGCAGGTGGGAATAGCCACCCTGGCTCTTCTGTTGTCCCGTGGGAGAATAGCTGTCTGCTGAAAGAGGAATTCTCAGCAAGCATCAGAGCTAAGTGCTTACAATACAATTAGACAGAAGTGTAGTTGACATTTAGACATTTTTCGTTTTTCATTTTTAATCACCCTGCAAGCATTAAGTAATTAAGGCTCATCAGGCACCAGTGCGAGAGAATTACCTCCAATATTCTGCGGATGAAAATAGTTCACAGGAAACTTGTGAAACTTCACGGAATGATGGCAAGGAGGGGATAAACGTGCCTCTTGCCATGTGGCATGCAGACTTATTTATTTCCTGCAGTGCTGAGACGGAAGCCAGGGTGTTTGCCTTCTAGACAAGTGCGCTGCTTCCGAGCTAACCCACAAGCCCTACTGCCATGTTTTGAAGCCGTGGTTCACAGGAGGGACCCCGTGTCATCCAAAGTGTTCATCCAGAGACACAGAGGTGTACACAAATCCAGCCACCAGTCCCCTGGGAATCCTGGTGCTCTTATAGGAAGGAGAGCCGTTCATGGGCACAGGAACAAAGGGCACAGGGCTAGTGAGCTCATTTCTCTAGTTCTGGCCTAAGTGCTCTTGCTCACCAAGGTACAGATGGCAGACTTCTTGCAAAGCTGTATTTGTATTTTAAAGGAGCCGTCATTTGGGGTTGGTGATGTCTTAGAAAAGGAGGCCTTAACCGTGGTTTAAGTTCCTGTCAGATGAGGTTGCTAAGGAAGCCAGGAAGAAAATTTATCTGCCAAGAGATTATTTTTGTAGTAAATTACAATAAAGACACAGTTATCCCTCAGGGATGAGTCCCAGGCAGGCTCAAGCCTTTTGTATAAAGTGGTCCACTCCCTATTACCCATGGCATTCTCCTGTAGACCATGAATCAGGCAGACATCTTTTCTCGTACCTAATTCGGGGCGATGCTATGGAAATTATGGTTAGAATGTTTGATTTCAGGATGAATCAGAGGGGAGGAATTTTGAAAATGCTCAGTACAGACACAGTTTCCCCCTAAATATTTCTTTTTTCCCTCTTATTAAAAGTAGATTTTTTTCCTCACATAATATATCCTGATTGCAGTCCCCCTCCTTCTACTCCCAGAACACTCTTCTCTCCCCTCCCATCTGGATCCACACCCTTTTTTGACTCCCATTAGAAAAAAACAGGTTTCTCTGGGATATAAAAAAACAAAACAGAATAAGACAAAACGGAAACTAACACACTGTAATTTCACAAAAGAAGCAGGAGGAAAGGAACCCAAAGGGAGGCACAAGAAAGAGAGGTCCACTTGTTCGCACACATAGGAATCCTATAAAAGTGTTAAACTGGAGGCCAGAGAATATATGCCAAGAGAGAGGAAAAATATATAAATAAATTAAAATTAAATATAAAATTTAAAAAGGAAAATAGAAATAAAGAAGAGCCATGGCATGATATTATGAGACAAAGAAACTCCAAAGGCGCCATTAAGATCATTTTGTATTGACCGTCTACGCTTGGCACATAGTCTAGCCGTAAGAGTAGCTTGTTTCCCCAAGGCGACTCCCATGGAGAAAATTAAACTCTCATCAATGGGGTTATCTATTGGAAATAACTTCTGGGTTAGGGAGGAGGGCAAGTGTCCACTCCTTTCAGGACCTCAGCTAGTGCAGACCATGCTAGCCCTGAG